>OX451737.1:1624734041-1625180647 GCA_948472305.1 Vicia faba | reverse complement strand
CCTTGTATGAGTTAGTTTAATCTCCGCAATTTAATTTCTGCAACTCATAAACTGTTAGATGTTTGATAATAGGGAATGCATGACAAGATCGAATGTTTAACTTAAAATCAACATAGATAACCATTGACATGTACAAAGACAAAATTAACCGAAAACAACACACTCGCACATGCGCACTCTTAGGGTACACCTCACTTGGTTGCCTTCGAATGCGGTCATTGAGTATAGGAAATTATAGAGGTCACCCTCTTTTCCAAAGATCATAGTTTCCTCGAAACGGTTGCCTCAGAAAAATGATCTAAGACATTAGGGTTACCACTAAGGCGTCCTAACATTGCTTTGGTGACCGCATGTCCCTCAAATCGAATTGACTCTTAAACTCCAACGACGAGGCTACCTACTCATTCATAGCGGGATATCCCTATCTAAAGGACATTAGCATAGAACGATTCCTTTTTCTAGTAGGTAGATGGTTCTTAGATACTCGCTCTTTCAAAAACAAAAACTTTTCACACTTACACCTTTCAAACAAAAACTTCTTTAAACCCACAAACACAAAGAAAAGCAATTTTGAAAACACTTTGAGCAAGTACCTAAGAGCCTGTGGATAACCACGGATAAAAAGGGTGCTAACACCTTCCCTTTCTATAATCTACCCCCCGGACCCGAGAAACATCTCGAAAAAGGAATTTTTTTGTGCTTTTTTCCTTTCCTTGTTGGATAAAATAAAAGACGGTGGCGACTCTTGCTTACCGCGACATTTTGCAAAAAACAAACGCAAAATGCAAACCAGCATTCCAAAAAAACAGTCAGTTCTTTCCCATCATATCACACCTGTGCAACCAGTCGTGCTTTGTTTTTGACAACTTCTCCTTGTTCACTTAGCTTGTTTTTGAAGACCCGTTTAGTTCCAATGATGTTGAAGCCTTTTGGTTTAGGAACTAGATCCTATACATCGTTTTTGGTAAATTGATTTAGTTCTTCCTGCATTGCAAGTATCCAATCATTGTCTAGAAGTGCTTTGTCTATGAAAGTCGGTTCGGTCAGAGACACTAATCCCATAAGAAATTCTTCATTATTTTTGAATGTAGATCTTGTTTTGATTGGGTCATCTTTCTTTCTTAGAATCAGGTTTTTAGGATGTGCTAAGCTGCTTCTGGATTGTCTTTTCTGGATGGATTCTTCAGAAGTTGCTATAATATTTGTGATGTCTTCTTTTATATTTGGATGAAGTTGTGAACTTTTATTTTCTGAAGATATGTCTTTAGTACTTGTAATTTGAACTTATATATCTGCAAAATATTCACCATGCTTTGACTTTTGAGAGCCAAGCCTATCATCAAATCTGACACTAATAGATTCTTCCACGATTCGTGTTTGTGTTATATGCTCTATAACCTTTTGAGCATTCAGAGTATCCTAACATGAAACACTTTTGTGCCTTAGAATTAAACTTGTTCAGATGTTCTTTAGTGTTCAATATAAAACAAGTACATCCAAATGGATGGAAATAAGAGATGTTGGGCTTTCTATTCTTCGACAGTTCATAAGGAGTCTTTTCAAGAATAGGTCTTATTGAGATTCTATTATGAATATAACACATTGTGTTAACTGCTTTGCCTAGAAGTTTTTATCAATATTAGTCTCATTTATCATGGTTCTGGCCATTTGTTGTAAAGTTCTATTATTTTGTTCTACAACTCCGTTTTGTTGAGGAGTTCTAGGACAAGAGAAATCATGAGAAATTCCATTCTCATTAAAAAAATTCAAAACTTTTGTTTTCGAATTCCCCACCATGATCACTTCTGACTTTTACAATTCTAAACTCTTTTTTATTTTGAACTTAGTTACAGAAGGTAGAGAACACGAAGTGTGACTCGTCCTTGTGTCTTAAGAACTTTATGCATGTCCATCTGCTATAGTCATCTATGATCACTAATCCATACTTCTTGCCGCTGATGGATGCAGTTTTCACTGGTCCAAACAGATCTATATGCAGAAGTTCTAATGGTCTAGAGGTAGAAACAACATTTTTTGATTTAAAAGAGGGTTTTTCAAACTTTCCTTTTTGACATGATTCACATAGAGCATTTGAGCTGAACTTTAAGTTAGGAAGTCCTCTTACCAGATTGAGTTTGTTAATTTAAGATATTCTTCTCATACTAACATGCCCCAATCTCTGTGCCAGACCCGTAACTCATTGTTAACAAACATGAGGCATTTTACATTCTGACTTTTTAGTTCAGAAAGTTTTATTTCATAAATGTTGTTCTTTCTCTTACCATTAAAAAGGATAGTTCCATCTTTCTGACTAATTGCTTTACATGACTTTTGGTTAAAGATTATATCATAATCGTTATCACTTAATTGACTTATGGATAACAGGTTATGCATTAATCCATCTACTAATAGAACATTAGTTATAGAGGGAAGTGCACTGTTACCAATGGTTTCAGAGCCAATAATCTTTCCTTTCTGATTGCCTCTAAAACCTACGTATCCTCCAGATTTAAGTTACAGGCTTTGGAACATATGATTTCTTACAGTCATGTGTCAAGAGCATCCAGAGTCTAGGTACCAAGATTGTTATTTTAACTTTGCTATTAAAGATATATGCAACATAAATGATTTTATCTTTAGGTACCCAAATCTTTTTGGGTCCTTGTTTGTTAGAGTTTCCTAAATTCTGATTGAATTTTGGCTCGTAGAGTAAGAATCACTAGTATATTTTATATCATGTCAGTGTCCATATGTAAAGTGTGAGTTTTTGTTTTATAACCATATCATCAACTTTCTTTGGTTGATATGATTCTTCTCCTCTTGGTTTCACATATCCTATGCCTTTTTTTCCGTTTCTACTAACTCCATAGATCATTGAAGCCATCTTGCTTCTATCTATGTTTCAAGCTAGAAATTTTTGAAAGTTGTGATCATATTCTTTTATGATGTTATCAGAACTATTTGAAACTTCTGAAACAAATTATTTCTGGTCTTTTTGTAATTCATTTTTAAGTTTAGAATTAATTTCTTTTAGCCCAGAGTTTTATGTTTTTTATTTCCTAGTTTCTTCAGTTTCAGATACAAGAACAAGTTTCTGGTTCTTGTATTTGACTCGAAGTTGTTGACATATTTCAAGAATTTCATACAAACTTTCTATTAATTGAGATCTAGAGAATTTTGAAAATACCTCTTCTGAATCTGATTCAGATTATGATGTATCTGTGTCTTTTGATATGTTGGCCCTTAGAGCTATATTGGCTCGTTTATATTCTTATTCTGTTTCAGCTTCAGAAGATTCTGAGTTATCCCACGTTTCCATAACACTTTTCTTCTTTTCTTTGGAGAACTTCTTCTTAGGCTTTTCTTTATGAAGATTTAGGAAGTTTCTTTTGTAGTGACCTAGCTCTTTGCATTCGCAGAATACAACATCTTTGTTGCTAGATTTTCTGTATCCAGAGGATAATTTAGAGTGATTGCCTGTTCTTCTGGGGTTTCTGAATTTCCCATGTCTATGCTTCCATAGCGGATGGACTCTTCCGGAGATAAAATATAGTTCGTCTTCCTCTAACGAGGATCCACCATAGTTTTCCTATCATGGCTGAAAAGATTTAGTTTCATATTTTTTATTAGGCTTAAGAGCAAGAGACTTACCTTTCTCCTGGGGCCCATCTTCTTCTAGTTCTATCTCGTGACTTCTCAAAGAGCTGATAAGTTCTTCAAGAGCTATTTTGTTCATATCTTTGGCTAGTTTTAAGGTTGTGACCACGGGTCTCCATTTCTTGGGTAAGCTTTTGATGATTTTCTTTACATGATCTACTGTTGAGTACCCTTTCTCCAAAACTTTTAGCCCAACAACCAGAATATGAAACCTTGAGAACATTGTCTCAATTGTTTCATCTTCTTCCATTTTGAAGGCCTCATACTTCTGGAGAGTGCAAGAGCTTTGGGCTCTTTGACTTGTGTGTTTCCTTCATGCGTCATTCTCAGAGAGTCAAACGCGTTCTTAGCTAAATCTCTGTTTATGATCTTCTCATACTCGGTGTATGAGATAACACTCAAGAGGATTGTTCTGGCCTTGTGATGATTTCTAAATTCTTTATTTTGTTGATCTATCATTTTCTTTCTATCAATCTTCTGACCGCTTGCATCAACTGGATGAATGTAGTCGCTAGTTACCATATCCCAGAGATCAGCGTTATGAGCTAGAAAAAACTTCTGATTTTGTCTTTCCAGTAATTGAAGTTCTCACCATCAAATATTAGAGGTTTTCCACTGATTCTGTCTTTCTCATCATAGTTATCATTGTTGTTATTCTGATTTGGTCCCACCATAGTGTTTTTCTTGATAAGATCTTTTTTTGACACAGTTAAGTGTTAGTACCCAGAACCAGATGCTCTGATGCCAATTGAAGGATAGAAAAACACAAGAAAGGGGGTTTGAATTGGGGTTTTCAAAAATTTAGAACAGTATGACACGTTTGGTTATCATGGTTCTTTTGAACTCAAACTACTCCAGTCCACCCGCTAAGGTGATTTCGCCTCTCTAAAATGAGGTCTTAATCCACTAATCAAAACTTTGATTACACAATCACAAAGATTATCGTCAATGTCTTCTTTGAGATTAAACCACAACTTGGTTTCTCAAGGTATGACAAAATATGAATAAAAATGTGTACAATAATGTTTCTAGAAAAAACTATATCGCCATTGTGATTTATACACAAGGTTAAAGCACAATGAATAGCTAAGAGAGAGCTTGTCAGAATATTTCTTTGTATGCGCAAGTATATTTGACCACTCTTCAAAACTTCTTTATATAGATCTTGTTAGAAGATGATTTTGGAAGGTTGATAAAAAGTTGTTAATGCACTTTCCAAAAATATAGATCTTGTCTGGTACCAACTGTTACTTTTTGATTTGTAATGATTGAAATGTAACGCATCAGAACTCGCTTCTTTGAAAACTGGTTAGAATAAGAATATTAACATTGAGACTTTAGATCATCAGAGTTTTAGCGTTCAGCTTTGGTGCTTCAGAAGTTTTAGCATTAGAACTTCTTTGAGCGTGATATTTCAATAGTTGTACAAATTTTTTTATCAGATCTTCTTAGCGTAATTTTGTTCACCAACTCCTATGCTTATTTATCAGAACTTCTCTACATATTTTATTAAATTATTATAGAGCATCTTTGTTCTTTATGTATATATCATGTATTTGTTATCATCAAAACTATTACAAAGATGTAGAACCAAACTATTTTCTAACACATTCCCCGTGTTAGGGTGGCATATATGACACAAAGAAAACATCATCTTTTTTATTTCTTTTGTTTGGTAGTAACACCATTGTTGTACCCCAAAATTTTCCCTCCCATATTCTTCAAGATTTATCAAGGCCAATCTTCAAATGGTTCAAAATCTCTCAAGGGTTGCACAGTTCAAACACCCTCCTAAGCCAGTCAAATTAGGGTTTTTGTTCTTGCAAGGAAGTTGAGGTTTTCAAGGGCTCAATCAAGTCACATATGCCTATACACATTGTCAAGCATCCCCATGTCAAGTTGCAAGACTCACAGCATCAAATTGCACAGTCAAAAGCCCTATTTGCTCTACAATCAACTGTAGGGGTAAAATGGTCATTTGACAGTCAAAAGTCAAATTTTTTGGTCAACATCTTATTTTGAGCTCACAATCATCATTTGATCAAGTCTTGATCATGATTCCACAAGCATGGCTCAAAAATCATCAAGATGCAAAAGTTTCCATTTTGGGACAACTGAAAAGTCAACTGTAACTTGACCAAGGCATAACTTTTTCATGGTTCATCAGAAAAATCCCATCCAATGCTCATTTTGAAGGGGATGACATTTCCTACAACTCATCTTCACATTCCAAGTCCAAGAAATGCTCTCACAAAAAGTTATCAATTTCAACATTATATGTCATTTTCAAAAGACAACAAAAAGGCATTTTAAGTCAAAGACCATAACTTGAGATTGGTAAATCAAAATGACATGGGACCAAAGGCATTGGTTATAGGACTTCAAGAACTTTCCAAAATGTCCAAGAACATGTTCATATGATCAAAATTGAGGAAGATATGCATTGGAGAATTTGAGAAATTTTTGTGAAATGACAAAAGTCAACTATCCTTAAAACTTCAATTTTTGACAAAAGGGCCCACTTTCTTCCACTTGATTCAACCTTGTCATGCCACCCACGTGTCCCATGATTAATTTCAAGATCAAACATTTATTTTTCCATTTTATTTAATTTTTATTGATTTAATTCATTTTAAATCCATAATAATTCAAATAAAATCAAAAAAAATTAATGGAATAGTATCTTGTGGTTTGAATAGCTTTCATGTATCATTTGCCAGCTACCAAATTTGTGCTAGGGCCATTTTGAGCATAAAATCCAAGTTTTGCTTCAAAGATGGAATGTCCTTTAATGGTGGTCAACAAGAATCCAAAACATAATTGCACAAGGTTAAGGCTCATCATATCACTTAATTCTCATTCATACATACATAAGCAAGCCTTCCCAACCTAAGACACAACCTAGAAAGTGCACCAACGGCCAGAGCAAAGTTCAAAAATTGTCCAAAAAGTGAGAGATCAAAAACTGTGTTGCAGGCATTTTCAGATCAAAGTAAGCACGTGGCCTCCTTCCTTGCCATCCACTGAACCTAAAGAGACCAATACCACGTCCTAAGACTCCATATCAAGCGCTGTAAGTTCTTCCAAACTCACCCCTGTACACGAAATCTATACTCTCAATTCTTGCATTTTTTCTCAAAGATATTGGCATAATCATATTGCTTGCTTGATTTCCAACATAACTGTAACAGCTGATTTGGTTTTTAGGCCTCATATGGTGATATCCGCTCTTAGGGTTTGTGTGGGTTGTTTTTAGGTATTTTATTTTCAGGTGAAATCAGAGCAAATAATGAGCATGGATGGATTCAGGAGGTGGAGACGAGATCAACCATGATCTTGGAATGGGTTTTCATGGCCTAGGGACGATTCTAGGACAAGCCTACGAAACTACCTGTGGATAAAAATCCGCAGGTAAATAACCAGTATTTCATTGAAGAAGATGATGACGTGCTGCAGCATGATTGGTCCTTTTAAAAAATAGCGCGTCATATTTTTTTTCCAGGCTTATGTTTTGATTTTTTAATATAATAATTATGTTTGGTTTTAATAACAATTGGAACACACAGCTCAGCTGGCTAAGGCGTACAGGCATTGTCCCTTGGGACCTGGGTTCGAATCCCAGGTCCCCCCAAAATTCCATATTATTTTTTCTAATGCGTTCTTGTGTAGGTTTCCAAATAGTGAGCACCATAAACCTCACAAATCAGGGCGCCAAGTATCTCAAAAGACAGATCCAAAGGCCAAAGGGTGATCCATACCATGTTCCCAGTCAATGCTTCCACGCCTGATCCAGAAGTCAACGCAGGCTTGGCCATCAATGGGCCTAGAAATTTCTAAACACACACTCAATTATGGCCCAACCCCCCCCCCCCCCCCCCCCCCCCCTTTGGGTTTGCTTTTCTTTTATTTATTTTTCTTTCTTTTTAATTGCTTTATTTATTTCTATTGTTTTTTTTATTAATTACTCATCAGCAAATTATTTAACCTTTTCATAATAAAAATAAAAAAAACTAATATTATTATTATTTATTAATTTCATATTATTTTTTTGTAAATAAATTATAATTAATTAATTAGTTTAAATAGGCAACTTTAATCTTCTTCTTAATAACTAAAATAAATTTAGAACTAGGTTTTTTTTTCTTTTGACTTTTAAATCCTTATTTTTATTTTCATTAAAAACATAAAAATACAAAAACATTTTTTTTTAATAAATTAATTAATTAGTAATTTAGCTTAATTTTTAATTAATTGGAAAAAAAAGGACAATCTCATTCTTTCTAAAAAAAAAAGGGGTCAAAACCCTAGGACGTCCTGATTCATTCTTTCGTGCGTATTTATTATTTTGTATCTGCTCAGGAAATATAATAGCTAATTAAGATTTTACCGCTTTATTTACTTTTCTCGCACTTTATTTCCAAACGGGTTTTTGTTTTTGGCGATGTATGGACCCGCGCCTTGTAATAGCTAGATTTACCTTTCCGCACTTTATTTCCTGCAAATCATTTAACTGTTAATATGCCTGCAAGAATGTATGAATAATAAAATCAATCCGTAGCTCACAAATAACATGTACAAAATAAACATTAACATGAAACAACACACATGCACATGCCACTCCTAGGGTACGCCTCACCGGTTGCCTCGAACGTGGTCATCAAGTATAGGGTGTCTTAGAGGTCGCCCTTCTGTCTAAAAGATCCAGTTGCCTCAAAACGGCTGCCTCGGATAAAAAAGGATCTAGGACATTAGGGTTACTTCTAAGGTGTCCTACTGTTGCTTCGGTGACCACACTGTCCCTAATCATTAAATTGACCCGAATAACTCTAACAATGGTGCTACCTACCTCTCAATGGTGGGATAGCACTATCTAAAGGACTCTTACACAGCCTAATTCTTTAGAGTAGGTAGATTCTCCTGGGTACTTGCTCTTTCAAACAAACAAAACAACTTTTTGCAACTACACTTTCAAAAGGTTTTCAAACAAATATTTCATACACTCTTGAGGACAGATACAAGAGTTACTTAGAAATTTTTCAAACGAAACTTTTTCAAAACCCACACGCACTTGAAAAGCAAACAAAATTTGAAAACATAAGAGCAAGTACCTAAGAGCCCGTGGATAACCACGGATAGAAAGGGTGCTAACACCTTCCCTTTCTATAAATCTACCTCCCGAACCGAGAAACATTCTCGAATAAGGAATTTTGATGTGCTTTTGTCCTTTCCATGTTGGAGAACATAAAAGACGGTGGCGACTCTTGCTTACCGCGACATTTCGCGAACCAGCTTAAAAAACAGTCAGTTCTATTTCCACCGATCACAGAACTGGCGACTCTGTTGGGGATGATAAGTGAGGTGTACCTTAGGATTAGACCACTCTTAGGTTTTCAATTGCTTGCTTTGTTTGATTTAATATTGTGGGACTGTCTTGGAGTTTCATAGATCCTAACCCAGATCTGGGGGATACCTTTTAGAAAGTAGCAACAAACTGTGAGGGAACTGTGCGGGGTATACCGACACAGTTGAAGCAGTCTGCTACATTGATGTGGCACTTTGGTGAGTACCGATAACCCTTGAGTCAAGTCAAGGAGAGTACGGGGCCGCCGCGTGGTATCGTGAAGCATCAACTGACCTTAGGAACCTTACTTGAACCATCCTGGCCTCTTTAGGGGTAGTGAGATGACCGACTTTGGTGCAGTCCGAAGTTGGTTGATACTCGATACTACACTCATCGAGGGTTGTTTTCTTGGAATATTTTGATTGCCAGTTCAGTGGCTAAATCAAAACAATGAACATAGAAAATAACCCAATGATATTGAGCTCCTTAGAACCCGGTTACTTTTGATAGGACAGGTTTTGAGCCCACCAACTTCAAGAGGGTAGTACCCCAAACTTCATGCTGGCCTAAACTCTAAGGGCTGTCTGGTGTGACTTGTGTGCCTTATCATGTTTGCTTTTTGTGAATACGTGTGGTGTGTCCTTATCATAACATCATAGCATCATACAGCATCATATGCATTTACTAACCACTTCAAGGGTTCGAATCTTCATCTTTGTTCTTGTTTTGTAAGACATGGAAACTATCCGCAGAAAGACAATTCAGATCAACCTTGTAATGGTCCCTCCTCAGCTTAAGGAGCTTACATCCAGGACTCCCGAGAACTCTTCCTTCAGTGAAAGACATGGTAGACTCATCAGCTTGGTCAACACCAACATTGAAGAAGATATGATAAAAGTTCTCTTCCAGTTCTTTGACCCTTTGCACCACTGTTTTACTTTCCCGGATTATCAATTGGTGCCTACCTTGGAAGAGTTTTCCTAGCTTCTGAAGATTCCCATTCTCAGTCAACTACCCTACAACGGTACGGAAAGAGAGCCAAAACTTGAAGAGGTGGCTAAAGCACTATGCATACAACCATCTGACATCAAGGGGCATTGGGAAAACAGAAGTGGTATCAAAGGATTCTTGGCAAAGTTCCTGTTTGAGAAGGCCCAAGAATGTTGGAATTCCCTTGACCTACAAGCCTTTGAAGAGGTTGTGGCTCTCCTTGTCTATGGGTTGGTGTTGTTCCCGAATCCAGATCAGCTTATAGATATCAATGCTGTCAAGATCTTCATGTCCAGGAATCCTATACCTACGTTGCTTGGGGACATCCTTCACTCATGTTACACTCGAACCATGAGAAAGAGAGGTGTTCTCATGTGCTGCACTCCTCTCCTGGAAAGGTGGTTTATTTCGCACCTTCCACAATCAGTTTTGAAGAACGAGCGGGGTTTGAGATGGTCACAACGATTGATGACCCTTACACATGCTGATATACATTGGTGTTCTCGGTCCAGAGAGAATGTCACTATCATTGATCGTTGCGGAGAGTTCCCTAATGTTCCTTTACTTGGAATCAGAGGAGGCATCACTTACAACCCATGTCTGGCTTTGAGACAGTTTGGATATGCTCGGAGGGATGGCCCTCATGACATGTTGATTCCTGACATAGTTTTTGACTTCGACAACGATGCACAAGGACTTCGCCAGAGATTTATCAGAGCTTGGAGGATGCCCAATAGGGTAGATAGCAAGACACTGGGACACAAGAACTCCATCCCCCTGGAGCCTTATCTCAAGTGGGTACGAGCCCGCTCCCAGAAGCTGGTAATGCCATATCCTCATGTTCTCCCCGTGATCAAAGAGCCAGTTGTGGAAGGAGAAGTGCCCTACACCATTCAACATCCTGACATGCCAACGTCTTGGGAAGAAATGCAGAAGAGCTGGATCCAACTCTAAGAAGAACGAAATTCTCTTGAAACCAGTCTACATGCCAGTGAGAAGAAGGTCTTGGAGCTCACCCATCTACTTCACGAGGAAAAGACTCTCAACACTTACATAGCTCCAAAGAGGATGCGTAGTGTCTTTTGGGATTAATTATTTTGTAATGTTTTGCCCATGAGGCCCTGATGTACCGAACATATTATTTCTTAATATAACGTGTGTTCCCTTTTGTCTACAACGAATTTGAACTTTCGAACCCTGGAATGCATTGCATAAATAGCATATCATGCATCATGTGCATAACAGGTACCCTTTTTCTACAGGTTGCTTAATCTTCTTCGCTGTTTATTTCTGCACTCAGTCATCATGAATCCTGAACCTACTACCGAACAAGCTATCAAGGCCCTCCAGGCCCAAAACGCCCAGTTCCAGGAGTTGGTCATGAACTTAGCCCAGGGACAACAGGAGTTGAAGGCTTTGCTCCTGAAGAAGAAGAAGAAGAAGAAGATGACTGTGCTGTTCAACACTGGACACAGACTCGGGAATACACTGCAGAATGAAGCTGAGCTGACTACTCCATCTGTTGGGGAAGGCAGTCACCAGGAGGGAGGGGTCTCTAGTCCCGTGGTCTCTGACACCGAGACAAATTTCAATGATGAACAGTACCCTCCTGCTGAGGACAGGTACAAACAGCTGGAGGACCGGTTAAATGCTATGGAGATTGAACGTGTGCCTGAGTTGGATTTTGGAGACTTAGGGTTATCTTATGGGGTGGTGATCCCACACAAGTTCAAGGCGCCTGCCTTTGTGAAGTACGACGAGGCTTCCTGTCCTAAGCTTCACCTCCGTTCTTATGTAAGGAAGATCCAGCCTTACACTGCAGACAAGAACTTATGGATCCATTTCTTCCAGGAGAGTCTTTCAGGGACTCAACTCGAATGGTTCTATCAGCTGGATGGAACCAATATTCGTAACTGGGAGGACTTGGCTACTGCTTTTTATAAGCAGTATCAGTACAATTCCGACCTCGCTCCCACGCGTACCCAACTCCAGGGTATGTCACTTGGGACGGGTGAAGGTTTTAAGGAGTACGCGCAGAAATGGAGAGACCTGGCTGGCAGGGTGCAGCCACCGTTGACTGACCGTGAACTCGTGGACATGTTCTTGGGGACCCTGTCTGGTCCGTTCTTTAACCACCTGATTGGTAATTCCTCTGTTGGGTTTACAGACCTGATCCTGACTGGTGAGAGGATCGAAGCTGGTATCAAGTCGGGGAAGATACAGAAAGGTGCCTCCTCGAGTACTGAAAAGAAGCCCTTCAAGAAGGAGGCTAGTGCTGTGTATGGTCCCAGGAGACAGAACAAACCAGAACGCCGCCAAGCTGTCAACGCGGTGGTAATTTCAAAGCCTGCTGCTTCTCCTCAGCAATACAACCAGCCAAGAGTTGGGAGGTCCAAAAGACAGTACACTCGGCTCAGTATGACCCTCTCTCAGATATTGCCGCAACTGCTGTCAACCAATCTGGTAACTGTCAAGGAAGCTCCAAAGGTTGTGAACACAACATCTCTGAAGTACAACCCCAACGCCCATTGCGCTTATCACTCTGATAGCCCAGGGCATTCTACTGATGATTGTTGGGCTCTAAGGAATAAGGTTCAGGACCTTATTGATGCTAAGGAAATACAGTTCGAGGCGCCCGAAAGGCCCAATGTTGTGACTGCTCCCATGCCCCAGCATGGAGTGAATGCTGTGGAAGAGGATCTGTATGTAGCTTCTGTGGATGATGTTGCTACTCCGCTGTTGACCGTCAAGAGGAACCTGTTGCTGGCCGGTTTATTTTTGGGATGTAGTAAAGGTTGCCATTTATGTGCTGTTTCACCTGCTGGTTGTCCTTTACTGAAGTCAGGCGTCCAAAACCTGATGGATAACAAAGAGATCTTGTTCAAGAAGATTGCTGTTCTTGCTGTCCGTACCGAAGAAGTTTCTATTGTCACTATTTTCAACAACCCTCCTAAGGCTCCCTCAAAGAAGCCTGTCAAA
This sequence comes from Vicia faba, assembly GCA_948472305.1. Lineage (NCBI taxonomy): Eukaryota > Viridiplantae > Streptophyta > Magnoliopsida > Fabales > Fabaceae > Vicia > Vicia faba. Next base: position 1,625,167,680 of record OX451737.1, on the reverse strand, counting down.
ATCATGCATGTTCACAAGATTGCTCCTATCATCATCACTGTTCCGGGGCCCATCCCCTATAAGTCTGACAAAGCTGTCTCGTGGCACTATGGGGAAGATGTTTATGTTCTGGGAGTAAAGCAAGAGTTTGATGCAAGTACCGGCGTCAGTAACATCACCGGGCCTGCTAAAGTCACTCGCAGTGGCAGGCTCTTCTCACCAGATATTGCGCCACCAACTATTCAGAGACCTCTCGTCATTACACCTGCCAGTATGCCTGCTTCCCTTCCTGACCAAGTTCCTGTTTCTACCCCTGCTGCCGAGTCATCTGACACTCGGGGCAAAGGGATTGCTACTGATGTGCCTGCCCAGACAGAGGCACCGAAGACCAATGGTGAAGCTTCCAAGCAAGAGATGGAAGAGATCCTTAAGATTATCAAGAAGAGTGATTTCAACGTCGTTGAGCAGTTGGGGCACACCCCATCTAAGATTTCCATGCTATCACTGTTGTTGTGTTCAGAGGCCCATGCCAAGGCCCTGATTTTCTTCCTGAAGACGACCCACGTGCCACAAGAAACGTCTGCTGATCAATTTACCGATTGTGTGGCCAACTTGACTGCTGATAATGGGTTGGGTTTCTCTGACGCCGATCTGACTGCCAAGGGAATGAACCATAATGATGCCCTGCATGTCTCCATTGAATGCAGGGGCACTACTCTTGCCCATGTGTTGGTTAACACTGGTTCTTCATTAAATGTATTACCCAAGAAAGCTCTAGACAGGCTGGATTGTGAAGGTTTAGAGCTCAAGCTAAGTAACATTGTTGTTCGGGCCTTCGACGGGTCCAAAAGTATGGTGCATGGTGAAGTTGACATTCCAATCAGGGTTGGTTCTCAAGTTTTTGATTCTACTTTCTATGTGATGGACATCCGACCATCCTATTCTTGTTTGCTGGATCGTCCATGGATCCACAAGGATGGAGCCATGACCTCCACATTACATCAGAAGCTTAAGTACCCGGTCAGAGGGAAGATCGTTACAGTGCAAGGGGAGGAGGAATATATGGTCAGCCATCTTAACTCGTTCTGGTACATAGAAATGGATGGGGAGTTCATTGAGACCCCCTTTCAACACTTTGAAGAGGTGCCTCAGACATTAGCAGCAGCGGAGTCTGTGACTGAAGAGGGTTCTCCTTTGAAGATGGCTTCCTTAAGGGATGCCCGGGCTGTGGTTGAGAAGGGTGAGTGCGCAAACTGGGGCCGACTTCCTGATTTCACTCCAAAGACTGACAAGTTTGGTTTGGGTTTCACTGCAGAAGCTCAGAGGGCTGTTCGTAAAGCAAGGATTGGAAGACCTCCTGTATTCATCACCAACCCGGGAGTAAATGCTATTGAGGACGATGTGGAGGAATCCGAATTTGACAGCTGGATCTACCCAACGACCGACGGTGGACCAAGCAACTGGACTGCCAAAGATTTCACACCTATTACTTTTGTCACTCAGTAATGAACTCCTTTGTTTTGAATTTGTAACAAACAATATTACTAAACTTTATGGCCCGGTGTCTTACCCGGGGCACCGTGGCTTCATTTGTGAGGGCTTTTGTGTGTCACTTTCATATATCATTAATAAAAGCATTGGACGTTTTTTACATTTCAAATCTTGCACTCCTTTTCTTTCTTTATTATATATTGCAAAACAACTATATTTACACACACTCACCTATACAGGTTCCCATCCACTCTGGATCCCACTGGTAACGACTCTGCTACTGCCAGTTATGACTTCGAAAATCCGATCAACTTAGCCGAAGACGAAGGTGAAGATGATTGCGAAGTGCCTGGTGAGCTTGCAAGACTGCTACTCCAGGAAGAAAGGGCCATTCAGCCACATGAAGAGCCAGTGGAAACGGTAAATCTGGGTACTGAAACAGATAGAAAGGAAGTCAAGATTGGTTCCAATCTAGAGCTCAGTGTGAAACAACGATTGATTCAGATGCTGCATGACTATGTGGAAATCTTTGCCTGGTCTTACGAAGACATGCCTGGTTTGGATACTGACATTGTGGTTCATCACCTGCCTACCAAGGAAGACTGCCCTCCGGTTAAACAGAAGGTCCTCCGTATGCGTCCAGAGATGTCCGAGAAAATCAAAGCTGAGGTTATGAAACAATTTGACGCCGGTTTTCTAGCAGTGACTTCTTACCCTCAGTGGGTTGCCAACGTGGTTCCAGTGCCGAAGAAAGATGGTAAGGTCCGAATGTGTGTTGATTACAGGGATTTGAACAGGGCCATCCCTAAGGATGATTTCCCTCTGCCTCATATCGACGTTCTGGTTGACAATACTGCCCAACATAAGGTATTCTCCTTCATGGATGGCTTCTCCGGTTATAATCAGAACAAGATGGCTCCTGAAGACATGGAGAAGACCATTTTTGTTACTCAGTGGGGCACCTTTTGCTACAAGGTCATGCCATTTGGGTTGAAGAATGCTGGGGCAACCTACCAACGTGCCATGGTTGCTTTGTTTCATGACATGATCCATCATGAGATCGAAGTATATGTCGACGATATGATTGCAAGGTCCCAAACTGAGGAGGAACACCTTGACCATCTACAGAAGCTGTTTGACCGTCTGAAGTTGTACAAGCTGAGGTTGAACCCGAACAAGTGCACCTTTGGGGTAAGATCTGGAAAACTACTAGGTTTCGTCGTGAGTGACAAAGGTATTCAAGTGGACCCTGCCAAGGTGAAAGCCATACAAGAGATTCCAACTCCCAAGACAGAAAAAGAAGTCAAAGGCTTTCTGGGACGGTTGAATTACATTGCCCGATTCATCTCACATCTAACTGCTACCTGTGAACCAATCTTCAAGCTACTGAAGAAAGATCAAGTAGTACGTTGGAACGATGAATGTCAGGCCGCTTTCGAAAGAATTAAAGAGTATCTCCAAGAACCACCCATTCTTATGCCACCGGTTGAAGGGAGACCTCTAATACTATACTTGACAGTACTTGACAACTCAATGGGGTGTGTGCTGGGGCAGCATGACGAGTCTGGCCGAAAAGAGCACGCCATTTATTACCTTAGCAAAAAGTTTACCGACTGTGAGACCCGATACTCACTGCTCGAGAAAACTTGTTGCGCTTTGGTATGGGCTGCTCGTCGGCTGAGACAGTATATGTTGACTCACACTACTTTGTTGATTTCAAAAATGGATCCAATCAAGTACATATTCGAAAAGCCTGCTCTGTCTGGAAGAATAGCGAGATGGAAAATGATCTTGACGGAATATGACATCCAGTACACGACTCAGAAAGCAATCAAGGGAAGTGTATTGGCAGACCATTTGGCACACCAGGCAGTGGATGACTACCAACCTATGAACTTTGAATTTCCAGACGAGAATATCATGGTAGTGACTGATTGTGAAGTACCTGGACCGGATGAAGGACCTGAGGAAGGATCCCAATGGTCTATGCACTTTGACGGAGCCTCAAACGCTTTGGGTAATAGTATTGGCGCTGTGATCATATCCCCCAAAGGCACTCATACTCCACTCACTGCCCGGCTATGTTTCAACTGCACCAACAACATGGCGGAGTATGAGGCATGCATCATGGGTCTTCAAGCTGCAATTGACTTAAGGATCAAGTTTCTGAGCGTCTTTGGAGATTCCACTCTCGTGATCAGCCAGATCAAAGGCGAGTGGGATACGAAACACCCAAATCTTATTCCTTACAAAGAGTATGTGTTGACATTGATCCCCCACTTCGAAGAGATAACTTTTGAACACTTCCCAAGAGAGGAGAATCAGTTGGCGGACGCGCTGGCTACGATGTCTTCTATGTTCAAAGTCAAATGGGATAACGAGGCTCCCCGGATTATCATTTGGAAATTGGATGAACCTGCATATTGCTGTGATCTTGAGGCTGAGGTGGTAACTGAAAAACCCTGGTATCATGAAGTGAAGAGGTAATTGGAAGCTCAAGAATACCCCGAGGGTGCATCTGTCAACGACAAGAAGTTACTGAGAAGGTTCGCGGCAAAGTTCTTCCTCAGCAACGACATTCTGTACAAGCGAAACCATGATTCGACCTTATTGCGTTGTGTGGATAAGACTGAAGCAGAAAAGATCATGGCAGAACTGCATGAAGGTACCTTCAGAACACATTCCAGTGGACATACTATGGCAAAGAAAATCCTTCGGGCAGGATATTTCTGGTCCACAATGGAAGCCGACTGTTACCAACATTCTCGGACGTGTTACAAATGCCAAATCTATGCTGATAAGGTGCACGTTCCTCCAGTCCCTCTGAACGTTTTGACAGCACCTTGGCCTTTTGCAATGTGGGGCATTGATATGATCGGCGAGATCAGACCTACGGCATCCAACGGGCATCGCTTCATCCTAGTAGCAATTGATTACTTCACGAAGTGGGTTGAAGTAGCTTCCTATGCTACGGTAACCAAGAACGTCGTGGTACGGTTCATTCGGCATAATCTGATTTGCCGATACAGCGTACCAGAGAGGATCATTACGGACAATGGTACCAATCTTAACAACAAGATGATCACTGAGCTCTGCGAGCAATTCAAGATACAGCACCACAACTCTTCTCCCTACCGGCCGAAGATGAATGGGGCTGTAGAAGCAGCAAATAAGAATATCAAGAAGATTGTGCAGAAGATGACAGTGACCTACAAAGATTGGCACGAAATGTTACTGTTTGCTCTTCATGGGTACCGCACCTCAACAAGGACGTAAACCGGGGCAACACCCTTTTCCTTGGTCTATGGCATGGAGGCAGTCTTGCCTATTGAAGTCCAAATACCCTCTCTCCGAATAATGAAGGATGCAGATTTGAGCGAAGATGACTGGATCCAGACTCGACTTGATCAATTAAATCTAATCGATGAAAAAAGACTCACCATTATTTATCATGGTCAAACGTACCAAAAACGAATGATCAGAGCATTTAACAAGAAAGTCAGACAACAAGAATATCAAGTCGGAGACCTGGTAATCAAGCGCATCATTCTTCCTCAAAGTGATCCCAGGGGCAAATGGACCCCTACGTACGAAGGGCCATTTGTGGTTAAACATATCTTCTCGGGAGGAGCTATGATTCTAACCACCATGGATGGTGACGACCTTCCTCACCCCGCCAATGCAGACATAGTAAAAAGATACTACGCATGAATCAAAGACCCGCTAGGTTGACACACCTAGGAAAAAATAAGGACCTCCCGGCGAACCAAAAGGGTTCGGGCAAAAATAAGGGATGAAATGAAAAATCTGTACACCCGGCAAGTCGAAAACCTGAAAAGGCGGCTTGGGCAAAAATGGGTATCCCGGTGGACTGAAAACCCGAAAGGGAGGTCCAGGCAAAAGTTAGGGATTAAAGCGTAATACTATGTCTCATTGGATCACCCTGCATCCAGAATTCGGTATCAACTATCAGGTTCAGACGGCACCAATCAATCAGCTTCATCTTCAACTGAGCAGCAAAGTGATGAGATGCTCGAAGACATGAAGGCGATAGCAGAGTGGGAACCCAGTGGGATTTTTCACATAGCTGTTTTGTTTTCTTTTCACAAAATGTATAAACTCTGTTGTTCGGCGGTGTTCTCTTACTAGGACGTCAGCCTCTTGTACATAAACGCCTATTTACAGGCAGATTCAAAATCAATACAAATACACTTTTCCAGACAAATTGCCAATTGTTTTTTCTTTTTCTGTTTTGTTTTGCAAAGAACGTCCAATGTTCATTTTGATATATGCATTTGACACTAATTGCTAACTCATAAATATTTGCATGCGAAACAAAGGACTAGTTACAGGTGACATCAGAAACAGGGGAAATCGTCTAAGCGATCTAGTTGCTTTGTCCACCGAGGTACCAAGGTAAGTTCAGCTAAAGAATGTAACTAAGATACCTTCACTCCCCGCAGAGTAGGACAAGATTCAGCCAATTCTCCCCGAGCAGAGTTGATCTCCCATCAGCCCTAAAAAGGCACAGTATCTCCAGCAAGTCAGTCAACGCTCTCCCCAAGTAGAGTTAGTTTACTGTCAGCCTTAAGGAAGTTGGGTATCCCTAGAAAATCTCAATATTCCCCAGCGGAGTATACAGATGTTCCTAAGCAAGCATCCCCGGCAGTCTTAATCTAAGATTGTTCCCCGGTGGAATACAGACGCCCCAATGGAGCCACTTCCCCCAGTACATTCCAAAAGTTTCCCCAGGAGAGTTGTGTCAATCTCCCCAGTAGATTCTGGAAGCTTATCCCCAGTAGATTCTGGAAGCTTATCCCTGCAGAGCACGAACGCGTCTCCCCGGCTTTATTCAAAGGTTATTCCCCACCAGGGTATAACTGGGTTATCCTCAGCTAATGGCCATGGAAAGATCGTCCTCGGCGAAGTTCTTCCTACCCCCAGCGGAGTTCATCAAATTCCCCAACATAACTTATCAACGGAATCCCCAGCGGAGTTCTCATCAAAACCTCAGCGAAGTATCTCTTCCCACAGAGTAATTCCCCGCAGAGTAATCTCTTCGCCAAGTTTATTCCCCAACGGAGTCATCTTCTCTTACCGGTTTATTCTTGCAACCATCATCCCCAGCAGAAATGAAGAACTGCACTCTTCAACATCATCCCAGGATTCAACTTCCCGGCATTCGTCAAGGATTTATTTTTCTAGACGAAAATACATTCATAAACATTACATTATCATACACCATGACGCATGCATATACGCATCATATCACACAATCTCATTTATTTTTGAGAACATCATGACATCATGCATTTCATACATCATGATATTGCATACAACTGATGTTTTTCCTTTTCAGGAAAAAGGTCAATCCAAAGATAATTACTATCAACCGTCGCAATTCTAGATTCGATACCTGTATCCGGCCAAAGCATATCTGTAGACGACCAATTCCAGATTCGATTCCTGTATCTATCCAGGGTATATCTGTGAGTAACTGATTATAGATTCGACACCTGTATCTAGCCAGGGCATGTCTGCATGAAGAGTTTAGAGATTCGATACCTGTATCCAGCCAGGGCATATCTGTAGACGACCAATTCCAGATTCGATTCCTGTATCTAGCCAGGGCATATCTGTGAGTAACTGATTGTAGATTCGATACCTGTATCCGGCCAGGGCATGTCTGCATAAAGAGTTTGTCGATTCGATTCCTGTATCCAGCCAGGGCATATCTGTAAACGACCAGTTCCAGATTCAATTCCTGTATCTAGCCAGGGCATATCTGTGAGTAATTGATTGTAGATTCGACACCTGTATCCAGCCAGGGCATATCTGTAGACGAAGAATTCCGGATTCGATTCCTGTATCCAGCTAGGGCATATCTGTGAGTAACTGATTGTAGATTCGATACCTGTATCCAACCAGGGCATGTCTGCATGAAGAGTTTAGAGATTATATTCCTGTATCCAGCCAGGGCATATCTGTAGACGAAGAATTCTGGATTCAATTCCTGTATCCAGCCAGGGCATATCTGTGAGTAACTAATTGTAGATTCGATACCTGTATCTAGCCAGGGCATATCTGCATGAAGAGTTTAGAGATTCAATACCTGTATCCAGCCAGGGCATATCTGTAGACGACCAATTCCAGATTCGATTCCTGTATCTAGCCAGGGCACATCTGTGAGTAACTGATTGTAGATTCGATACCTGTATCTAGCCAAGGCATATCTACATGAAGAGTTTGAAGATCAACCCCCGTAACAGGCCAGGTAATTATCTTTCTTTCTCAAGTACGCAAGTTCCCGCTAAGGAATCTCTTACGCGATCGACACCCCGGATGGCATCTATAAGCCCATCCTCCTACCCATCATATCTCTAAATGGCATCTATAAGCCCATTCCCGACAAGGTTCAGTCACGTCTCCAGATGGCATCTATAAGCCCATCCTCTTATCCACCATCTCTCCAAATGGCATCTGTAAGCCCATTCCCGCCATCACCTTGCTGACATTCTACTATGCAAGTGCAAATTTCTGGGCACTATAGTGTTCAATCATCTTCCACCCTCGGATCACGAAAGGCACACAAGCCAATCTACATCCTCAGGTCTAAGAAGATTGAACAGGGGCAACTGTTGTACCCCAAAATTTGCCCTCCCATATTCTTCAAGATTTATCAAGGTCAATCTTAAAATGGTTCAAAATCTCTCAAGGGTTGCACAGTTCAAAAACCCTCCTAAGCCAGTCAAATTAGGGTTTTGGTTCTTGCAAGGAAGTTGAGGTTTTCAAGGGCTCAATCAAGTCACATATGCCTATACACATTGTCAAGCATCCCCATGTCAAGTTGCAAGACTCACAACATCAAATTGCACAGTCAAAAGCCCTATTTGCTCTACAATCAACTGTAGGGGTAAAATGGTCATTTGACAGTCAAAAGTCAAAAATTTTGGTCAACATCTTATTTTGAGCTCACAATCATAATTTTATCAAGTCTTGATCATGATTCCACAAGCATGGCTCAAAAATCATCAAGATGCAAAAGTTTCCATTTTGGGACAGCTGAAAATTCAACTGTAACTTGACCAAGGCATAACTTTTTCATGGTTCATCAGAAAAATCCCATCCAATGCTCATTTTGAAGGGGATGACATTTCCTATAACTCATCTGCACATTCCAAGTCCAAGAAATGCTCTCACAAAACGTTATCAATTTCAACATTATAGGTTATTTTCAAAAGTCAATAAAAAGGCATTTTAAGTCAAAGACCATAACTTGAGATTGGTAAATCAAAATGACATGGGACCAAAGGCATTGGTTAGAGGACTTCAAGAATATTCCAAAATGTCAAAGAACATGTTCATATGATCAAAATTGAGCAAGATATGCATTGGAGAAGTTGGGAATTTTTTGTGAAATGGCAAAAGTCAATTATCCTTAAAACTTCAATTTTTGACAAAAGGGCCCACTTTCTTCCACTTGATTCAGCCTTGTCATGCCACCCACGTGTCCCATGATTAATTTCAAGATCAAACATTTATTTTTTCCATTTTATTTAATTTTTATTGATTTAATTCATTTTAAATCCATAATAATTCAAATAAAATCAAAAAAATTAATGGAATAGTATCTTGTGGTTTGAATAGCTTTCATGTATCATTTTCCAGCTACCAAATTCGTGCTAGGGCCATTTTGAGCATAAAATCCAAGTTTTGCTTCAAAGATGGAATGTCCTTTAATGGTGGTCAACAAGAATCCAAAACATAATTGCACAAGGTTAAGGCTCATCATATCACTTAATTCTCATTCATACATACATAAGCAAGCCTTCCCAACCTAAGACACGACCTAGAAAGTGCACAAACGGCCAGAGCAAAGTTCAAAAATTGTCCAAAAAGTGAGAGATCAAAAACTATGTTGCAGGCATTTTCAGATCAAAGTAAGCACGTGGCCTCCTTCCTTGCCATCCACTGAACCTAAAGAGACCAATACCACGTCCTAAGACTCCATATCAAGCGCTGTAAGTTCTTCCAAACTCACCCCTGTACACGAAATCTATACTCTCCATTCTTGCATTTTTTTCTCAAAGATATTGGCATAATCATATTGCTTGCTTGATTTCCAACATAACTGTAATAGCTGATTTGGTTTTTAGGCCTCATATGGTGATATCCGCTCTTAGGCTTTGTGTGGGTTGTTTTTAGGTATTTTATTTTCAGGTGAAATCAGAGCAAATAATGAGCATGGATGGATTCAGGAGGTGGAGACGAGATCAACCATGATCTTGGAATGGGTTTTCATGGCCTAGGGACGATTCTAGGACACGCCTACGAAACTACCTGCGGATAAAAATCCGCAGGTAAATAACCAGTATTTCATTGAAGAAGATGATGACGTGCTGCAGCATGATTGGTCCTTTTAAAAAATAGCGCGTCATATTTTTTTTCCAGGCTTATGTTTTGATTTTTTAATATAATAATTATGTTTGGTTTTAATAACAATTGGAACACACAGCTCAGCTGGCTAAGGCGTACAGGCATTGTCCCTTGGGACCTGGGTTCGAATCCCAGGTCCCCCCAAAATTCCCTATTATTTTTTCTAATGTGTTCTTGTGTAGGTTTCTAAATAGTGAGCACCATAAACCTCACAAATCAGGGCACCAAGTGTCTCAAAATACAGATCCAAAGGCCAAAGGGTGATCCATACCATGTTCCCAGTCAATGCTTCCACGCCTGATCCAGAAGTCAACGCAGGCTTGGCCATCAATGGGCCTGGAAATTTCTAAACACACACTCAATTCTGACCCAACCCCCCCCCCCCCCCCCCCCCCCCCCTTTGGGTTTGCTTTTTTATTTATTTATTTTTCTTTCTTTTTAATTGCTTTATTTATTTCTATTGTTTTTTTATTAATTACTCATCAATAAATTATTTAACCTTTTCATAATAAAAATAAAAAAAAACTAATATTATTATTATTTATTAATTTCATATTATTTTTTTGTAAATAAATTATAATTAATTAATTAGTTTAAATAGGCAACTTTAATCTTCTTCTTAATAACTAAAATAAATTTAGAACTAGGTTTTTTTTTCTTTTGACTTTTAAATCCTTATTTTTATTTTCATTAAAAACATAAAAATACAAAAACATTTTTTTAATAAATTAATTAATTAGTAATTTAGCTTAATTTTTAATTAATTGCAAAAAAAAGGACAATCTCATTCTTTCTAAAAAAAAAGGGGTCAAAACCCTAGGACGTCCCGTTTCATTCTTTCGCGCGTATTTATTATTTTGTATCTGCTCAGGAAATGTAATAGCTAATTAGGATTTTACCGCTTTATTTACTTTTCTCGCACTTTATTTCCAAACGGGTTTTTGTTTTTGGCGATGTATGGACCCGCGCCTTGTAATAGCTAGATTTACCTTTCCGCACTTTATTTCCTGCAAATCATTTAACTGTTAATATGCCTGCAAGAATGTATGAATAATAAAATCAATACGTAGCTCACAAATAACATGTACAAAATAAACATTAACATGAAACAACACACATGCACATGCCACTCCTAGGGTACGCCTCACCGGTTGCCTCAAACGTGGTCATCAAGTATAGGGTGTCTTAGAGGTCGCCCTTCTGTCTAAAAGATCCAGTTGCCTCAAAACGGTTGCCTCGGATAAAAAAGGATCTAGGACATTAGGGTTACTTCTAAGGTGTCATATTGTTGCTTCGGTGACCACACTGTCCCTAATCATCGAATTGACCCGAATAGCTCCAACGATGGTGCTACCTACCTCTAAATGGTGGGATAACACTATCTAAAGGACTCTTACACAACCTAATTCTTTAGAGTAGGTAGATTCTTCTGGGTACTTGCTCTTTCAAACAAACAAAACAACTTTTCGCACCTACACTTTCAAAAGGTTTTCAAACAAATATTTCATACACTCTTGAGGACAGATACAAGAGTTACTTAGAAATTTTTCAAACGAAAATTTTTCAAAACCCACACGCACTTGAAAAGCAAACAAATTTTGAAAACATAAGAGCAAGTACCTAAGAGCCCGTGGATAACCACGGATAGAAAGGGTGCTAACACCTTCCCTTTCTATAAATCTACCTCCCGAACCGAGAAACATTCTCGAATAAGGAATTTTGCTGTGCTTTTGTCCTTTCCATGTTGGAGAACATAAAAGATGGTGGCGACTCTTGCTTTCCGCGACATTTCGCGAACCAGCTTAAAAAACAGTCAGTTCTATTTCCACCGATCACAACCATGAACTTAAAGTACTGATGATGTTGCTTCCAAATCATTTTTAGCTTGATTTTATTGAACAAGGCATAAATGACTTCCGATACTTTATCAAATTCTTGTCTTTCATCTTCCTTGTTGTGAAAATAGTTTTTAGGGGGACTCTTTTGTTGAAGATTTTCTCGTTGGATGTCCACATCTTCACAAATTGGCAAATTTGTAGTTTCATCCAAAACTTGATCATCTTCAAGTTTTCTTATTTATTATTCCCCATCATTCTTGTTTCCCTCAAATTCTTCTATTTTTACTGCATCTTTGTCATCAGATGTTATGCATTCTTCTTATGGTGTCACATCTTCTTCTTCCAACTATAACTTTCACCACAATCTTACCTCCCTCCTATATGCTTTAAAAATTTCAAATGCCTCTTCCAAAGTTAATCACAAATCAGGCATCCAACATGTAGGAGACACAACTGGAAATGTATCGAAATAATACATGACTACAACACTCAGACACTTGGTTATTATCACAGTATAGAAGAATTCATGAAGCAAGCATAATTTGGCCTTTTTTAAATATTTTTTTTGTATAATAAAATAAAATGCAAATAACAAAAAAACTGAAACAAAATTTTAGTTGACGAGCAACAAAATTTCAATTGAACTAAAATTGAACTCTATAATTTGGCAGTCCCCGACAACGGCGCCAAAAACTTGATGGGAAAAATAGCAAGTGTACTATTTTCACCGATGTAGTAATAATAAGAAATTCCCAAGATATTGATCTCAAGGACTGCGTGCAATTATTGAGTTAAATTTGTAGTTCAATTAAACAAAAACTTAATTTGGGGTTTTGGTTTTGATATTGTCACTTAACAAAAAGCATAAATATAAAATGGTTTTTTTCACAGATATAAGGAGCATGCTAGAGTGTGGTGTGTAATTTTCCCTATAACGACCTTGAATCCTGATTTCTTCAACAAGTTCATAACATTCAACTACCAGCCCTTTAGATTATTTTTCCCTAAGTTCTTAGTGAGAAAACCTATAACCATCCATCCTAAATCCTAAGTCCTTAGTGATATCTGATGGAGTCAAGCCTTTATTTTATCAAGAGTGATCTGGTAACTACAGACGTAGTGGTAGAAATATTGAGACTAAGCCATTGGATTGACTTAACTCGCAAAGATCAAAATAAAAATTCTCACCACACTTTTTTGTTTCCAGAGGAATGGGAAAAGAGCGAATAAACCCAAAAAGAGAGGGGAGAGAATCTAGGTACGGGGGTTGGTTATGCAAAGGGACCTCTTTGAAAATTTGTATATTTTTGGCTATAAAAGATGCATACAAAAAATAGATGGTGGAGATGAGAAAAGAAGTATTTTTTACAATTTTGCACGCGCTGCAGTTGCGAACTTTTAGTGCCTACATACCATCTTCCACGCAATAGGGGATCAGGGTACTCGTAGTTCACCTTACAAATTTTAAAACAGAAGTGTGTTGGTTAATTTTAAGAGATGGGACATCTTCGTCATATCCGAGTGGAAAACATAGGTACTACCCACAATAATGAGAAAAGAGAATTTGAATAATCTTAAAGTGGAGGATATAGCTTAGATTTTAAAATAAAAAAAGCCTCACTCAACATCCAATTGGAAAATATCTCACATAACTACATATCATAGAAGTATAGTAGTTCGCATCACTACAAGAATCAACAAGAGTCTAATATTTTGAGAAAAAGTTTGAAAAGTAAAGAGCCAAAGTGGCAAAATGGTTTGAATGGGTTAATTGACTTTTAGTCTAAATAAAGATGTCAAAGTAGGGTTAAGTTGATTAATGTTTGATTAAGAAAAGCTTTTTGAAAATTTATGGACATAAGTCCAAGTTTATTATGAAAATGGTTCATGTTAGGAAACAAGAAGAGTTTTGGAAAGGAGGGATAAGGTTTTGAAGTTAAAGAAGATGGGAGCAGATGAAGGGCTTATCCTAAAGCATAAGGTAAAAGCTAAGAAAAAGAATGATCTAACCAACAAGAATCCAATACTTGACATATGGAGTCAATGTAGAATTCTCATCCTTTGAATTGAAACCAAGCAAGCAAAATACTAAACCTCTTATGAACGCCAAGCTTCAAATGAATTAAATCTTCACAAAAATTGGGCAGAGTAACAGTTGTATACAGAGGAATTATCAATCATAGACAATGCATATAACCAAAATAACCTTCACATAAAGAAAAACAACCTAATGTCTTGGGGTAAACCCCAAGAACTTCAGACAAAATAACAACAGAGTCACAAGGTCCCAAGGGTATCAAGGCTTCTAATCCTAAGTTCAAGAGGTCCACAACTACATTACGTCAAGGATTGTAACCAAATAGTCCAAGTAACCTTAATTTTTTTTTAATTTTCAAGTTGGTAATTAAGTGTCTTCAAAAGGAAAAGAAAGCTCAAGTGAGCAAAATAAAAAGGACATAAAGATAAATGCTCAAGTGAGCAAAGATAAAATGACATAAAGATAAATGCTCAAGTTAGCAAATATGAAAATAACATGAAATTTAAATGCTATAGTAAATGGTGCATAAAGGTAAAGGCATAAAATAAAGGGCATAAAGTAAAAGCACAAAGTAAAGTCAATTGTTAATAAATTAGAAGTTAGAGGATAGCTAAATGACCATCTTGAAACTTGCATTTGAAAACTCATTAGAAGATTGATAAAATTAAAGCTTATCAACAACAAGTTTAATTTGCTTTTTGTCAAGTATATCATTCATTTCAAGTACTCAAGGTAAGCATATATGATCAATGATGTTTAAATGATCTACTTAGACCAAAATTCATGAAAATTTATTAGAGGATTGATAAGATCAAAGCCTCCTAACAATGAACCTCGAGGTTATTGGATCAAAGGTTTCAAACTTGAGTCAACAAGTGTTGACAATTTTTTTTAGAATTTTCATCAGAAACTATTTTTAAAATTTAAAGAAATAAGAAAAAAAATCAAAATTGGTAAAAAATAGTAAAATTAGAAATAAAAATAAAATGAGGTCACCAATATTTGTCAAGTCGTCATTGGATGGTTCCATATTTTTTCAAAATTTAAAAATCAAGAAAAGTATTTTTAAATAATTTTAACAATTCTAATAAAGTGAAAAATCATAAAAAATAGCAAATCATAAAATAAAATTGTGAAAAAAAAGAACCAGAAAGAGAAAAATTAAAAGTATTTTTGAGAATTTTTTCAGAATTTTTGAAGTTGAAATGAACTTTTTATGAATTTTTGAAGTTTAAAACAATAAAATAAAAAAAATCAGAAAATAAAAAAATATCAAAATAATATGGGTCATCCGATCATAGTCAAAACGCATTAGTAAACTGATCCAAAGGACCTGACGCGTTATGCTTAATATGGACCTTAGTGAGAAACACGTTGAATCAAACAAATTCAGGCCAATCAAAATAAAACATTTGTCATGCCATCATTGGTTGAAGAAAGACATGTAGGTCGTCTTCAACCTCCGAGTCTCTGCACGTGGGGTTTTTGTAAGTTTCTTCAAATGGAAAAATCAGAAACTCATAGTGGTATCATTAGATTCGTCTCTTCAAGATGATCCTAGCCCTACCATCACGAAAAATTTATTTAAACCACAACTCAGTCGATTTGAGAAAAACCAGAAGAAAAAAGTTGGAAAGGGATTTGAAAATTCACAAACAAAACTCACTTCCAGTTAAAAACTAATGATGCAATCAGTATCAGAGTGATGAGAGCTGCATTGTAGCAACAAGTTTGGAGAGAATTGATGGAGGAATCTACCTGTTGAAGTTCAAATTCCGAGCTCAGAAATTTGACTTGGTTAGCACAATTCAGGGCACCTCAAGGCTTGGTTCTTCTTCTGTCAGCTTTAGTGAAGTTCAAGGATGAAGAATCAACAAAGAAATTGGATCGAAAGATGCTTTAGAATTGAATTCGAAGTTGCTGAATCATGAGTAATGGAAGGAGTTCAACAGAGGTTCTTTGGCTCTCTAAAGCTTAGAAAATAAGTGGGATATCATCCTTTATTAATAAGGAAGTGAATGATGATGAGAAACAAGAGGAATTGTGGGAAAATCGTGCAAACCAAGCCAATTGTGATCATGCAAAACGTGTGACTTGAAATGCCTTAAAACGACCTCATATCAAGTGAAATTCTTGTAAAAATGCATCTTGAAAATTAGTTAAACATGTTTAGCAACTAAACCATGAGTAATTTGACCTGTAATCCAAGTTTACTCTTGGTAAAAATTCCGACTTAAAGCAAAAACAGATTTCATGGAGCCAACTTCAACAGTGCATTTCTCACTACTTAGGAGCCAACTTTCATGACGCATTTGAAAGACAAGGTTAAAATCTTTACAATATGCTAAGAAAGACATAATTTGGACGCTTAAGCATAAAGTTATGTCCAATTGAATTTATGAAAAACACACGAATGCTTTGTACTTAAAAAAATTCTAAGTGTTGAACTTCAAAATGACCTATAATGTTCTTCAAAATTAAATGACTTTCTACTCAAAATTTGATCTTGATTTTTGAAGATGACATGAATTATACCTATTGAATTGAATTGTGGAATTGAGATCACTCAAAAATCATAAAAATTGGAAGAGTTATGGTCTTTGGAAGATGATGAACAAATTTGGGGAAAATCACAAAAGACCTATAATCTTTTCAATTCTTCAACAACTTTCCAAGCATATTCAAGTCTTTCACATAAAAACAAAGTTGTAGTAGAAATCTCAAATATTATTATTGGAAAAGAATGGGCTCAAGGTGATAAAAATTGACCAAGTTATGATCATTTGAAGTCAAGCCCTAAAATTCAAAGGCTTTTCAAGGAGGCTTGTAATCTTTCTCAATTTTTAGTGATCTTCCATTCAAAATTAGCCTTACACTTCTGAAGAGAGCTTGTTAAAGAACCTTTGAAGAGAATCATGGCTTTGGAGTCACTCAAAAATCTAAAAAATGAGCAAGATATAGCCCTTGGAAGTCAACAAACCCTAGCTCAGAGAGTGTCAAAATGACTTGAAACCCCTTTCAACTTTTGATGATTTTTCTTGTACAATTAGATCTTGTAATGTTAAGAGAGGTTGTTGTAGATGATGATAAGAATCCATAGAAAAAGAACCAACTCAAAATGTTAAAAATTGAGAGAGTTATGCAGTTGTGATCACCTAATCTAGTATTTGTTCAATTAGGTCAAACTTGTTGAATCAACCTTGAATCTTTAGGACTCTTTTGGAAAAATAAAGCACGACGAATCATAAGATGCTTTGAAATGATGTTGTCTTAAAGCACACTCAAAGATGGAGCTTAAGTCTCAATGAAGCTTGTTGAAGAAGGCATGTAAATAAACACATGAATCTATGAATCTTCTTGATGAATGCCACCACTAACTTTGAAGAGGTATTGACCTAAATAAAGTGAGAGAGATCCTTGAACCTCAAATATTTGATGCCATAGACGTGAATTTGAAGATTGAGCTCTTGAAATCCTCTAGAGAACCATTTGATTGAGAATCACACCACAAACCCTAGATTAGATTATGAGATGAGTGTAATTGTAATCACCTACAATAATCACATTCAAAGGAACATTGTGATCGGTGGATTTGGAACTGACTGTTTAACGCTGGTTCGCGAAATGTCGCGGAAGCAAGAGTCGCCACCGTCTTTTATTTTCTCCAAATGGAAAGGACAAAAGCACAGAAAAATTCCTTATAGAGATTGCTCTCGGTTCGGGAGGTAGGTTATAGAAAGGGAAGGTGTTAGCACCCTTTCTATCCATGGTTATCCATGGGCTCTTAGATACTTGCTCATTTGTGTTTTCAAAAATGGTTTGTTTGCCAACTGTGGGTTTTAAAAAGTTTCTTTGAAAATTCCAGTTCGACTCTTGTATCGGTCCTCAAGAGTGTTTGAAAAATTGCTTTCGAAAGCTTTTTGAAAAGGTGTCGGTGTGAAAAGTATTTTTTGATTTGTTTTGAAATTAGAGCAAGTATCTAGAGTCGTCTACCTACCCTAAGGAATTCGTCTGTGTAAATGTCCTTTAAAGTAGTGCCATCCCACCATTGAGAGGTAGGTAGCACCACCGTTGGAGGTGTTCGGGTCAATTCGTTTGTAGGGACAGTGTGGTCACCAGAGCAACAGTAGGACACCTTAGAAGCTACCCTTATGCCATTGATCCTTTTTTAATTTGAGGCAACTTTTCCGAGGCAACTGGATCATGTCATGGACATAAGGACTTACTAAAACGTCCTATACTCGACGACCACGTTTCGAAGGTAAGGCAACAGTGAGGCGTACCCTAAGAGTGGTGTGTGAATTTGTGTGTTATTTTCAGTTAAGTTTTATCTTGTACATGTATCATGGTGATCTACGCTTGTTTTTAATTTAGGTCATACATTCTTTCATGCAATTAGAATTTAAAAGTACTAAAATTTAAATGCGAAAAGTAAAATCCTACGCTATTACAAGGCGCGGGTCTATACATCGCCAAATTACAAAGACCCGTTTTTGATAAAGATGCGGAAAGTAAAGACAGAAAGATAAACCTAATTACTATTACATCTGAGAAACAGTTACATAATGATCGAAAGAAATAATGCGTAAAAAGAATTAAAATTAGGACGTCCGAGGGTTTTGACCCTTTGCATGAAATTAAATTAAATTAAAGTCCAATTAATTATTTAATTAAAGAAAAGAAAGTGTTTTAGTGTTTTTTTGTATTTATGAAAAATAAAGAACAAGAATTAAAAGGAAACCCTAAATCTAGATTATTTTAATTATTAATGAAAATATTAAAGTTAACCTAATTTACTAGTTAATTAATTTATTTACATGTTTATTTACAAAATTAATGATAATTAATAATAATGATAAATAATGATGATTAATAATTTATTTAAGAAAAAGATGAATATGTCAAAAAAAAACCTAATTCTAGATACTTTTTACTTATTAAGAAAAAGATTAAAGTTTAAAAACCTAAATTAAACTAAGTTAATTGTTAGAGTTTATTTACAAAAAATAGGTTAGTGATGAAATTAATAATAATTAAATATATTTGTATTTTTGATTTTTCTGTTTTTATTATAGAAAATTATTTTATGGTAAAAAAAACAATTAAAACAATTAAAAAAGAATTAGAAAAGAAAAGAAAATAAAATTAAAAAGGATGCAAACCAATGGGGGTTTCAGGCCCAATGGGAGGTTTTTTTTGAAGTATTCTGGCCCATTAGACAAAAAGCCTTGTTTGACTTTCTGGCATCACGTGCGTGTTCATTGACTCCTAAGTACCGTGGTCTGCATTCTTTGACCATTGGATTTTGGCTTTTGGCCATTTGTGTTTTGGTCTCAACGTTCCTTAATGAACCTGCATGGGATCCTGTCTAAATCTGCAGTGTTGAATCTCATGAACACATTAAATAAAATCATAAAATGTAAATAAAGCCAATATATGAAGAAATTTAATGTTTAAGCACAATATAACATGTATGAATGATTATACCCTTTTGATCATGGAGATCAAATCAATCCTACCCTTACTGGAAAATTAGTGACCTGAATGCTTTTATGCCCTTTGGATCATGGAGATCAAGTCAGCCTTATCCTTACTGAAGAAGTAGTGAGGTGTTGGTTTGTAACTGTGATGGCTTGTTTGTAGTGAGAGAGGGATTTGTAATAAGGATTTCAAGGTTTCAGGGTTCTTGAAAGAAATTGATATTCTAACAGTGTTGTGGCAAGATTTTCTCTCTCTTTTCCTCCTCTTCCTCCCTGGTTTGTGTGAAAAGAAGGTGATTATATAATGGAAATTAGGGTAAAGAAAATGGGCTTTGAATGTGCAATTGGGCCTCCAATGTTCACTTGAGTTCGTCACTTTCCAGGCTAAATCGCAGGGACTTAAGTGCAATTTTTGAAGTTGAAATGTGAAAACAAAATGTAGCCGATATCGATAACTAACTCCTGTCCGAAAATCGGCTCAATCGGATAAACGGTGAATTAGTTATGAATTTTTGAAGTTTCAGCTCAGACAAACTTATTTTGGGCTCCAGTGTCGACTCTGACACGTTCTTCAATAAAAAACTGGTATTGATCGGTGCATAATTTGGTCTCGACTTTTGAAGCAAAGTTGTAGATCTATGAGTCAGGGACCTTGTGTAAAAATATGAGCCTAATCCGATAAAAATTGACCGTGTTATGAATTTTCGAAGTTTCGGTCCAGATGAAATAATATTCAGCATTCAGGATTTTCAGCGTGTCACGCACTCTGAGCAAAAAACGAAGGCCTTTTGAATACCGTTTGAACTCAATACCTTCTGTGAAAATGTAACCAACTCAATTTGTGAAATTTTGGCACCGGAACCAGCTCGATACGATGAAAATCGACCAAGTTATGATTTTCTGAACATGACGCAAATAAACTTTTGTCACAAATTTTCTGTATGAAAATACTTGATAAATCCACATTTTTGAAGACCTTCTGATCGAAATTGGCTTACAGCCGTTAGAGATGAAAACGTAGATAATGTCAAGACGGAATTTTGATCACCGGAACGGGTTCAAAACGAGCCACGATCTTCAAGTTATGAATTTTTTAGCGCATAAAAACTGCACTTTCAGCACACTTTTTCACCATATTTCTTCGAGAAAACTCACACATTCGGATACCTTCTTTAAAGAATTAACTCTTGAGCCGAACCTGAATTTGAGAATACGTTATCAGAGATATCTTGGTGAAAGAATACCTGAATATGACGCGCCGGGTTGGACTTGTGAATTTTTCTTGAAATATTTTGAGAAATATGGGAGGGCAAATTTTGGGGTACAACAGTTGCCCCTGTTCAATCTTCTTAAACCTGAGGATGTAGATTGGCTTGCGTGCTTTTCGTGATCCGAAGGTAGAAGATGATTGAACACTAAAGTGCCCATAAATTTGCGCTCACATAGAGTGTGTTAGCAGTATGATATAGGGAATGGGCTTACAGATGCCATGTTGAGAGATGATGGATAGGAGGATGGGCTTATAGATGCCACCTAGAGACTGTTGGTAAGTGGAGAGATGGGCTTATAGATGCCATCGGGAGGTTGTCGATCGCGCACTATGCCAGAAATAACCTACGAAAGCGCTTTTTTTGGGCTTTAAAAGCGCTTAAAAGCGCTCTTGTAGGTGGCGCTGCTAAAGGTTTTAGCAGCGCTTTTTGTTCAGAAAAAAGCGCTCTCGTAGGCCTACCTATGAAAGCGCTTTTAAGTAAAAAGCGCTTTCATAGGTAGGCCTAAGAGAGCGCTTTTTCCTGAAAAAGCGCTTTCATAGGTGTATTCAGAATGCATATAAAGTAGGCCTATGAAAGCGCTTTTTGTTCAGAAAAAAGCGCTCTCTTAGGCCTACCTATGAAAGCGCTTTTTTCTTAAAAGCGCTTTCATAGGTAGGCCTAAGAGAGCGCTTTTTTCTGAACAAAAAGCGCTTTCATAGGTGTATTCAGAATGCATATAGAGTAGGCCTATAAGAGCGCTTTTTGTTCAGAAAAAAGCGCTCTCTTAGGCCTACCTATGAAAGCGCTTTTTACTTAAAAGCGCTTTCATAGGTAGGCCTAAGAGAGCGCTTTTTCTTAAAAGCGCTTTCATAGGTTTTCTACTGAAAAATCTAAAATTTAAAAAATTTCTAAACCTGCATTTTTTTTGCAGCAAACCTGTAATTCTTAAACCGGTATTTTACAATCTAATCTAGAAATACCAATATATATTAGTTTTAATCCAAATACCAAATGTAATTCAAATACCAAATATTATATATATATACACAAATACCATTATAATCAATTCATATCCAAAATATATATACACCATTGTAATTCAATATTTACATGTTTTTAAACGTAACAAAATACACCCGAAGAAATCAGCTATATAACACTAAGTAAATCAATCCTAATCTACATATATATCCAAGGTCCTGATCCTGCAATATGAACATAATAACACGGTCAGTGTTGTATACACAAAATAATATATTCATAATTAACCAATTTTCACACAACAATGTAATCGTACCTTATTATATGATTCTTAGCTCAATAAAATATTGGCACAACTCCTCTTTGAGTTCTTCCAATTGACGTGGCGAGTAATATGGACAATTGTATTGATCAAAATACTACATTACAAAACAAAATATATGCATGATTTAGTTTAATGTAATAAATTATATGCAAAATCCGATAAGTAATAAAACAAAGTATAAATCCATACCGTGATTGGAATCTCGATTTCATTCATTTGAATGATTTCTTTGATAAACATCAAAACAAAGTATCCGCAATCTATGCCGTTTTGTTGTTGAGGGCACTACATAGAAAAACAAATAAGATTATACACATCTATTGATTTATCAAGTAGCATAAATATTATAAGCAAAATTGTTGAAATTTATATACCTGTACTTTGATCCAATTAATGTTGTTTGATCTAGACCGTGGTACTCGTGCTCCCCTTTCACATCGGAATACTTGTATTAAACTGATGACAAAATTAAAATATTTATTTAGAACAATGACATTGAAATAATTAAATATATAAACACAAACGAATATTTAGAATAATGTCACTTACGTATCAATCACTAGCTTCATTTCCGGATAATTTGTCCAATCACCGTCAACCGAATTCAGGTAATAGACCACTTCTTTTATGGGATTGATTGCAAGCAACAACCAGTGACATCTATAAATTAAAGCAACAATTTAGAAGCGAATTTTAATGTAAAAAATACAAATATTAAAAGGAGCTTAGAATGAAAATCTAACCCTGTATTATAAGGCAAAAGATACAAGCTCTCTGTACTGGCAGTTGTCCTGAATCTTTCGACCAAGTGTTCTCTTACTGAATCAGGTTCCCTAGAAATTGTTGCTCCGCTAACACGGGAGGTTGACACGAAACGGAATCTATTTGACAATTGATTCCCGCGCATCAATTTGTCAAATAACATCCTTAAATAAAAACATAATTAATATTAGACTATTTCAATTAAATGTTTAAAAAAAATGTTCAACCAATCAAATAATATATTGATCGGGTTACCGGATGTACGAGTGCATCACACTGATGCCTAACTCTCGATGATGAAAGATTTGTTCCATGTCCTCTAATCCAATGGTTTCGGTACATGGAAAACCAAAGACAATTTCATCCACATCGATTTGACGAATTCCATCATTCATCAAATCTGATGTGCCAACTAGTGTCTCCAGACACTGTCGATACCTAGGCACAAATTTACGGACAGGAACCTTCTTCTTAGGTGGAACCCTACTAGCTTTATGGCTCACCTGCTGTGACTGATCTTGAGAAGGTACCTTAAAAATCATATAGAATTATGTAAGATACAAAGTTATGCAGTTTTTTATTCCGATCATAAATGAAATTCACTATAAAAGTACCTGTCTTTGCGATGCAATACACTCGCCGTGCTGCAAAATCCCTTTATCCTTAGATGCGGGTTTTGCAGGAGTCTAAAATTACCATGTATAAAATTCAGGTCAGAACTGTCAGTTGAATACTTAAAGATTCATAATGGTTTTCAACATACCTGATCATCTATGCAGATGAGGTCTGATGGCCATGCCACAAAAGATCCTACTGCATCTCGCAGCAATGTGGTCTCCGCAACAATGTCAGGTACCGGTAGCAATGCATTCATATCTAAAACAACATCAACCGATACCTTCATGTGGCCATCCGGGAGCGGTCTATGGTGAATTAAATCTCCCGAGGTGTTGTGCACTTTTCCCTTGCCAACTACCCGATAAGTCGGAGAAGCTAGATACAGCTGACAACATGAAATGCCCTAAACCAATAATAACCGTTAGACTTCCTTTAATGTTGACAATAATAACCGTTATAATTATACTTTCTCTAAATATAATGGATTATCATCTTAATTACCTCGGGAAAATTTTGTTGACGGTTGATACTAGCCTTGTCACTAGTTTCTTTGAACTGTGAACTGCTCCTTTCGGCCATATACCTCTCTTTGTCCCTCTGCAGTTCACGGACTTGTGCTTGTAAATCCTGCAATGTTTGCATCACTTCCGCATTGCTAGGATTTCTTCTTCTTGGATTGTTATAAAGAGAGGTAGGAGTCACACCATGGCCTTTACCCCTCACTCGTCCCGGATACTCAGCAACACATAGTGCTCGACTGAGTACGCTCCTGATATTCGAGTCATCACCCGAGGATACCGATTGCGATATAGTCTCCTGTAATTCATTTAAATATCGATAATTAAAGACACAACGTTAATTATATATTAATTAAAGACATAATGGTATACTTACACACTCATCATAAATATGTTGCAGATCGGGGTTAACAACTTTATCTCTGCCAACACGAGCTTCCTTCCACAGCACATGTGCAGGTAGTGATGTTTCGTCACTCTGCGTCTCCTCCAACTACGCATTGTTACAAATAATAAAATCATCAATACACATTGTTACAAATTAATAATACACATTGAGATAATTAATAAGATCGTAGAATTGAGATTTACTTACAATTTTTTCCTGTAAGCGTGCATATCCCAAACGACCTTTTTTATATGGATATGCGGGTTTTGACGCTCTATCCCGATTTACAGCACTCACTTTCTTGAAATTATCGTCTTTTCTTTGGCCCACAAAAGCAACCCATTCTTCGGGTGTAATGAAGCTCTCATATTTTTTTGGTCGTTCAGGTTCCTCTTCAACAAAATTTCCTTCATTGTCTTTAAGAAACTTATTTGTCAAAAAATTTCTCCACCCTCTATGTCTTTTTCCGGCCAAGCCCATTATATACTTTTTGCGGGCATCTTCAATGTTAAAAGACCTCTACAAAAAAATATACGCATAGAGGGTGTTAGTATATGTAATTTAAAAACAATAATTTCGTCAAAATAAAGCAAATAACAACAACCATATATGATACCTTTATCTCGGTCCAAATTCTTTCTTTAGCATCCAACTCTCCTTTTTTCCAGCTAGTAGTGGTGATCGGAATGTGCATACGAACAAGCGTACCGATGTAGCTTGTCAGCTTTGCAGAATTAGGCCCAATCAGTTGGTCATCATTATTCCACTCTACATTATACGTAATACCTCTATCTCTATCACGGATGATTCCCCGCATGATAGTTATGCCTCGTGTGATGTCCTTATCTGAAGTGTCTTGTGGAACACTATCTTGTGGAACATCTCCTTGAGGAACATTTTCTGCATCATCTTGTGGAACATCCCATTGTGGAACATCGTGATACATTTTCTGTCAAAACACAAAGTATACACGGAATGAATTAAATAGAATGTTATTCAATATTTCGGACAATGGATTAAATAGAATGAAAAGATGGATACTATTAAATTTATGATTAAATAGTTTCGAACTGATAAAGAATGAAAAAGAAATATACCTACATCAAAACATAAATAAAACAATCCTAAATATTTCAAAAAACTAAGATGTCAGATAACAAATTTTTAGTCTACTTGCTAAATTTTAAACAGTGCCACAAAGTGTTTTAAAAAGAGTGGTCTAGTACGCTATTCAATCATTTTTTTGGTGACAAGAACTATTTTTCAAAATCATTTTAAATATGAAAATAAAGATGTCTGGAATCTGGATCCCAAGGGCATGAAGTGCAAGATGTAAAATCATTTGCTTCCCGTGAAATATGCAGCTCATTCAAAAGCCATTTTGCATTTACATAAATTATATACTATATGAATTTAATTAACATCAATTTTCAATGATTCTTTATGGGAATTGACTACTTGAAGTATGATAATTGTGAGATCAATGATGTAAACACCAAAGAAAGGTATATATGTGTCTTTCAAATGCATAAACAAACTAACTAAATTGGTGATCATGTTTCTCTTACATGCTTTCATCAAGAGCTTTTACGCAATATAATCCGCAAATAATAAGTTATATGTAAATCCTTTGAAATATATGAAACATGAGACTTTCTATAAAAGAGACTATAAAATACTTGGTTGTGCATCAAAGACAAAAACTGCATATAACAGTGCTCCCACAAAACACTATTCTTATACTTGCATACACAGAAATTGACAGAACCTGGAAAACTGCTTTGGAAGTTTACAAGGATATGCTTCTTTATACGAAGGTATTGGACTAGCTAATACTAAACCAAAAGCATTCAATTTTATTGATGAAAGCATGACTAAACCAAAAACAATAGAATTAGATACTAAATATTTCAACTAGAATTTAGCAGCACCAGCAATTATGTAAAAAACAGAAGCATGCTTCCTACTTAGCATTCAAGTTATAAACTTTAAGCCTAGGGACCAAACTATTTGAAGACCATTTCAGTTATCAATACTTGTCTTTAGTGCATATTTAATTAGATTTTGAAGCTGTAATGAGGCCTTGGTTTATCATTTTATAACAGTTAAGCTTCATAAGATTTAATTATGCAGAAATACAAGTATTACAAAGAAAAAAGAAATATTAGGTGGTTGATCTCTATCATACATCTCATTGCCAAACTCCAAACATATGATATTCTCTCAGATTTGTAAGCTATTGTATAATGAATGATTTTTCTACAAAGCATTTATTCAAATACATTCATAGCTTTAACCACCATTTAAATCCAAACATGTAATAGTGATCATACCGGGGGTGATGACTTAATTTATAGTAGTTGGACTTATAAGCGCTTCATGCAATTTTTATTTCCACTAAAGTGGTCTTTGAGATTGTTAATAGATAAACACAATTGTAATAATATAATTTGAAAATGAAATAGTTAATGACAATTATCTAATATGCTTCATATAACTAACAGTCTGGGTGTGAGCTCATCAGGGCTTTTAGATTATTATTGACAATGGAATAGATAATGACACTTATCTAATTTGAATATGCTATATAATTCAACATTAGGAGTGTGAGCATAGCAAGATTAGTGTCAGCACATAAGTTTTCTGGGTTGAACTTGGGAGTGGATTAACGCATCATATCATCCTTTAATCACAAAATGATCACCTTACTACTGGGCTCGTTTAGACCCTTTGAGAGATAAACATTCTAGGTAAAGAGAAATTTAAGTACAAAAGGAAATAAAAGTAACTTTCAATTAATAATAGATGTAAGGTGAAAGTCTAAGAACTTTAGTTTTCAAATTTATATTGCAGCTTCGCAAAGCGCATCCACCAGATCGACCAGCTGGGAACTACCAGTTTATGAGTTGTTCAGGAAAAATGCTACTCGACCATGACCCACCAAACCAGCATACACAACAGCTAAAAAATAGCAGATTCAGTTAGAATTTTAGAGTCGCCTACTCGCTGCAGCACAACTGCCAGACCACACAGCATATCGACTAGGTCGGCCTGCTGGCAACAAACTATTAATTTTATCAAAATATGTGATAATATGCTTTAAAGAATTAAGGGTCCAAGTTTATTTTTAAGATCAATCCCCTCCTAATTTTTGTTGATGGTTAAAAGTTTCTGATTTTAGATTTTGTTTCCTAATTTTTATTGATGGTTAAAAGTTTCTGATTTTAGATGTTCTGATTTTAGATGTTCTGATTTTAGATGTTCTGATTTTAGTTTTTGTTCATACATTATCGATCGACAGACTATTCTGCACAGAAAGATTTAAAAAACAATACCATCAAATACACAAAACAACGATTAAAATTGCAAAGTAATGCACCCAAATTCATATTACAATTTTTAGGACTTCGTTTCAACAAAAGCATTAATATGCAACCACAAAGAAATAAGTGAGGCTAAACCATTCAAATACATTTCTTGTAAAGGGGATAATGGATGGATTCAAGTATTCAACCACCAAGCTTATGATCCAAACAAAGGGGATAACCCAGTTCATGTAATAAAAATCATATCCAAAAACCACATTACAACAACCATTAATAATTGGAACTAAACCTAGGCCGTGGAAGCAGATAATGGAAGAAGATAATGGAAGAAGAAGAAACTTACCAAGATGGAGAAGACGGAACGAACGGCGGCGACGACTGAAGAAGACGGAAGGAACGGCGGCGGCGACGAAGACGGCAGAATGAAGAAGACGAAGAAATGAAGAAGAGTACTGAACGAACGAATCTGAGGGCAAATATCAGATTTGGTGATTTTTAATTTAATTATAAAAACAACCTACGAAAGCGCTTTTAAAAGCGCTTTCGTATGCCCCCATATGAGAGCGCTTCTGAGGTAAAAAGCGCTTTCGTATGCCCCCCATATAAGAGCGCTTTAGAAAGCGCTTTCGTAGGTCCCCCTTTCAGAGCGCTTTTCAAAAGCGCTTTTATAGGGCCACCTATAAGAGCGCTTTTCAAAAGCGCTTTCGTAGGTTAGATATTTCAAATACCTATGAAAGCGCTTTCTGAAAAGCGCTTTTGTAGGAAACCCTATAAAAGCGCTTTTTTAAGCGAATTTTTTTTAAAGGCTACGAAAGCGCTTTCTCTTAAAAGCGCTTTCGTAGATGCGCTGCCAAAAACTGTTTTTTTTGTAGTGGCGTAAGAGATTTCTTAGCGAGAACTTGCGTACCTGAGAAAGAAAAATAATTACCTGGCCTGTTACAGGAGTTGATCTTCAAACTCTTTATGTAGATGTGCCTTGGCTGGATACAGGAATCAAATCTGGAATGTTAGTCGTCAACAGATACACCCTGGCAAGATACAGGAATCAGATCTTCAAACTCTTCAGACGTGCCCTGGCAAGATACAGGAATCGAGTCTGGTAATGTTAGTCGTCAACAGATACACCCTGGCAAGATACAGGAATCAGATCTTCAAACTCTTCAGACGTGCCCTGGTAAGATACAGGAATCGAGTCTGGAATTCAGAAAGGTTGGTGAGTTGTCTCTACTGACAGGTTATTTCCATGGACGGGTGGTCTTTAACGACGAGTGTCTATAACGACGAGTGTCTATAACGACGAGTGTCTATAACGAAGAGTGTCTATAACGACGAGTGTCTATGACGACGAGTGTCTATAACGACGAGTGTCTATAACTACGAGTGTCTATAACGACGAGTGTCTATAACGACGAGTGTCTATAACGACGAGTGTCTATAACGACGAGTGTCTATAACGACGAGTGTCTATAACGACGAGTGTCTATAACGACGAGTGTCTATAACGACGAGTGTCTATAACGACGAGTGTCTATAACAACGAGTGTCTATAACGACGAGTGTCTATAACGACGAGTGTCTATAACGACGAGTGTCTATAACGACGAGTGTCTATGACGACGAGTGTCTATGACGACGAGTGTCTATGACGACGAGTGTCTATGACGATGAGTGTCTATGACGACGAGTGTCTATAACGACGAGTGTCTATAACGACGAGTGTCTATAACGACGAGTGTCTATAACAACGAGTGTCTATAACGACGGGTGTCTATAACGACGGGTGTCTATAACGACGGGTGTCTATAACGACGGGTGTGTATAACGACGAGTGTCTATAACGACGAGTGTCTATAACGACGAGTGTCTATAACGACGGGTGTCTATAACGACGGGTGTCTATAACGACGGGTGTCTATAACGACGGGTGTCTATAACAACGGGTGTCTATAACGACGAGTGTCTATAACGACGAGTGTCTATAACGACGAGTGTCTATGACGACGAGTGTCTATAACGACGAGTGTCTATAACGACGAGTGTCTATAATGACGAGTGTCTATAACGACGGGTGTATCAGAGAAATCTTTAGGCATTGATTTAACTGGATTTGTATTCTTTGACTGGGTTGGTCTCTTTTGACTGTATTCGTCTACATAGCTGATCATTTTACTGTATCCTTTCTGAAAGGTAAAGGTCAGTCATATGCAATGCATGATATGAATCAAGCAATGATGTTCTCAACACATGAGATTGTATGATATGGTGCGTATATGCATGTATCATGATGTATAACAATGTGATGTTTATGAATGTATCTTCGTCTAGGAAAATAGATCCTTGACGGATGCTGGGAACTCAAATCCTGGGCTGACGTTGAAGAGTGAGATTCTTCGTTTCCGTTGGGGATGATGATTGCAAGAATACCGGTAGGAGAAGATAACTCCGTTGGGGAATGAACTTGGCGAATAGATTACTTTGCGGGGAGGTAACTATGTGGGGAAAGAGAGGTACTTTGCTGAGGTTGATGAGAATAACTCTGCTGGGGATACCGTTGTTGAGCTCTGTTGGAAGTTTTGATGAACTCCGCTGGGGAAAAGAAGGCTTCAGCGGGGACGATCTTTCCGTGGAAATTAGCTGAGGATAACCCAGTTATAAACTCTGGTGGAGAAATAACCTTTGAATAAAACCGGGGGGACGCGTTCGCTCTGCAGGGAGTGAAGGTATCTTGGTTGCATTCTTCAGCTGAACTTACCTTGGCACTTCGGTGGACAGAGCAACCGGATCGTTTAGACAACTCATTATTGCCCCAGTTTCTGTTGGAGAAGAAGGTACCTGTGAAGGTGTTTGATGACTACCGATTGACAAATCTTCTTTTGGTAGGCAAGTGACGAGAGGACAGGACGTAGTCGTACGCTTTGATCCCTAACTTTTTCCTGGACCGCCCTTTCGGGTTTTCAGTCCACCGGGATACCCATTTTTGCCCAAGCCTCCTTTTCAGGTTTTCGACTTGCCGGGTATACAGATTTTTCATTTTCATCCCTTATTTTGCCCGAACCCTTTTGGTTCGCCGGGAAGCCCTTATTTTTGCCTAGGTGCGTCAACCTAGCGGGTCTTTGATTACGCGTAGTATCTTTTTCGACTATGTCCATGCTCTCAGGATGTAGGGAGGTGCCCCTGTTGTTGTGTTGCCATGCCACCAGAAGATCTTCGTTTGATCGTCCAATGCCCCAAGTGACTTAGACGGAGATTTGCCCCAGGCTATTTGGCATTTGAGAGATTCTCTGAATCTTGACTTAACTGCCCCAAATGACGGACAATGATCATGTCATGCCCATTGTTTGGGAGTGATTTTGTTCATCCGATATTCGTCGTGCGAGCTTCTATGCTGTTCAAACAAATAGTCGTATGCAAACAAAGTTATGTTAAAAATGCAAAGCTTATATCTGTTTCGAAGTTTTTGGAAATGCAGTTTTTTAATAAAACAAGTGAGTTCTTTTGTAAATTGTGATGTCAAACTCGTTATTTTACTGCGAGCCTTAAGGAGTCAGGATACCTTTGTAATAGTATGCTTTCGAACTAACCCATGCTTCAACTAGGACTTTTTAGGGTTGTAACGTGGCCTGGTTCACGGTTTAAGAAACAAAGGATAAAGGCTCAAATTTTATTTGTACCCACCCGCTCTTCGTGATGTTCTTCAATCCTAAACTCAGCTGATCGTGCGTTAGACCTTATTTGAGTTTTTGTCCTGATATTCCCGTGATGGTTCAGATGTTGATAGTTTATTTTGAATAGGCAGTCATTCCTTTTTGTTATTGAGGGTTTGTGTGACCTCTTTCCCTTTTTTTTGATTTCGTTATCCCTGTTTTTTGCCTGAACTGTTTCTTTTGTGATTACAGTCAGCGGGATGCCCCAGTTTTATAAGTCTCCTTCATAGGTTTTGACTTATTGGGCTTTTGGTTTTTTTTGAAAGATAATGACTGCCTGTCTTGACGATTATAGGGAACCATCACTGTTTTTTTTTTGTAAGGACCTCTTTGGTGCCGTTTGTTATGCACTTGGATCAACTGAGAGAACTACCCTGCCCCAGGTTATGATTAAGGGTTTTAATTTTCGAAAAGAAAAACTCCTATTTCTTTGGCTCAGAGGGGTTGACGAGGGATTATCTTCCTTATAACTCCAGTGTTTAGGGATTGAAACAATGCCTGTACCTCATCAGCGGGGTCTGTTCAAAAGCATACTGTAATGATCGCGGTATCATTTTCGTCATCCTCCCTCAAGAGGCTTAGAATTTTCAATCAAGAGTTGATCATCACAAAAATATGAAAACAGTTTGCATATAGTGAATATGAAATAACTACTTCAAAACAGACATGTGTAATGCATTAATGAAATAACTAAGTTTGACATGAAATAAAATGTTTGAACAATCAAAGAAAATTACAATCTGAACATTCAAATGAACAAAAGTTTCCAATCCTAGCCATGTTTTAACAAGGGAGCAGTGATCACATTGGGAGTCTCTGGAGAGTCGAGCTGGACTTCCTTTGCGTCAATCAGATCCTGGACCTTATTCCTCAAAGTCCAACAGTCATCTGTAGCATGCCCCGGGCTGTCAGAATGATAAGCGCAGCGAACGTTGGGGTTATACTTTGAAGGCGTCCTGTTGGGATTCTTTGGAGGGTCCATGAGAGTTACCAACTTGGTTTCCAGCAATTGTGGCAATATCTGTGACAAGGTCATGCCGAGGGGAGTGAATTGCCTTTTAGGTCTCTCTTCCCTTTGTTGATGGTGACGCTGAGGAGCACCGACCGGCTTTGCAATAGCTACCGCGTTGACAGCACTAGATTCTCTCTTGGATGGTTTCTTCTCAATGTTTGAGGAATCACCATTATGTATTTTCCCCGACTTGATGCCAACTTCTATTCTTTCCCCGGTTAAGATCAGATCTGTAAACCCAGCAGCAGAATTCCCAATCAGGTGGTTGAAGAATGGACCAGACAGGGTCCCCAAGAACATGTCGACGAGCTCGCGGTCAGTTAGAGGTGGTTGTACCCTTCCAGCAAGGTCCCTCCATTTTTGAGCATATTCTTTGAATCCTTCGCCTGTACCCATAGACATCCCCTGAAGCTGAGTACGCGTGGGAGCAAGGTCGGCATTATACTGGTATTTCTTGTAGAATGCAGTGGCCAAGTCCTCCCAGCTGCGGATGTTGGCTCCATTCATTTGATAGAACCAGTCGAGTTGAGTTCCCGACAGACTATCCTGAAAAAAGTGAATCCACAAATTCTTGTCAGCCGTGTAGGGCTGGATCCTCCTTGTGTAAGACCTGAGATGCAGCTTAGGACAGGAAGCCCCGTCATATTTTGCAAAAGCAGGTGCCTTGAACTTGTGCGGGATTACCACCCCAGAAGACAGACCTAGATCTTCGAAGTCCAAGCCGGGAACTTTTTGTATCTCCATGGAACTTAGCCGGTCTTCCAACTGTTTATACCTGTCCTCAGCTGGAGGGTACTGCTCATCATTGTAATCGGTCTCGTTGTCGGAGACCACTGGACTAGAAACCTCCCTTTCTTGGGGACTGTCTTTCCCAACAGATGGGGTAGTCTACTCAACTTCATTTTGTGATCCATTCCCAGATTTGCGTCTCGGGTTGAACAACACAGTCCTCTTCTTCTTCTTTTT
Source organism: Vicia faba (assembly GCA_948472305.1). Lineage (NCBI taxonomy): Eukaryota > Viridiplantae > Streptophyta > Magnoliopsida > Fabales > Fabaceae > Vicia > Vicia faba. The sequence continues at coordinate 1,625,134,568 of OX451737.1, read as the reverse complement.
CAAAAGCAGGGTCTTCAGATCTTGTTGCCCCTGGTCTAGACTCATGATCAACTCTTGGAACTGGGCGTTATGAGCCTGGAGGGCCTTGATGGATTGCTCAGTAGATGATTCAGGATTCATGACGATCGGCTGAAATAAACAGCGAAGAAGGTAAGCAACCTGTAAAAGGGATACCTGTAATGCAATGATATGTATGTATGCATGCAATGTTTTCAAGGATCTCGCGTGGTAAACAAGAAAATCGTTAGAATTTGAATTCGGTGGCTTGATTGAAGGAACTTCATGTTGTTGAGAGTCCTTCTTCAAGAGTCAAGGCTCACCACATCGAGTGGGTCATAGCCCCTGACTCAAGTCATCAACCTTGTTTTACTTTCCAAACAACCTTGGCTAGGGGAACCTTCTTCAAGAGTCAAAGCTCACCATATCAAGTGGGTCATAACCCCTGACTCAAATTATCAACCTTGGCTAGAGGAAAATAAATCCCCTTTGCCCCTTGCTAGACATTTTGATTCATCATGACCTGCATCACAGACCCTTGAGATCCTTGAAATGGGTTAGTCCTTATGCAGGATGTATGCAATGGTATGATGTTATGCTATGCATGGAGTGATGTAAGTAGGCCCTGTAATGAGTCCCAATTAAGGACTGTTAAACCTGCAAGGAACTCATGTGTCAGATAACAAGCATGCAAATAGTCAAGTTTGAAGGCACACAAGTCACACAAAGAGCCCTTAGAGTTTAGGCCAGCATGGGGTCTGGGGTACTACCCTCTTGAAGTTGGTGGGCTCAAAACCTGTCCTATCAGAAGTAACCGGGTTCTAAGGGTCCCAATATCATTGGATTGCTTTCATTGTTCATCGTTTCGATTTAGCCACTGAACTGGCGACCGAAATATTCCAAGAAAACAACCCTCAATTGAGTGTAGTATCGAGTATCAACCAACCTCGGACTGCACCTAAGTCAGTTATCTCACTACCCTAAAGAGGCCAAGATGGTTCAATTAAGGTTCCTAAGGTCAGTTGATGCTTCACGACACCACGCGGCGGCCCCGTACTCTCCTTGACTGGACTCAAGGGTTACCGGTACACACCAAAGTGCCACATCAACGTAGCAGAATGCTTCAACCATGTCGGTATACCACGCACAGTTCCCTCACAGCCTTGTTGCTACTTTCTAAGAAGGTATCCCCCAGATCCAGGCTAGGATCTATAGAACTCCCGAGACAGTCCCACAATAATAAGAGCAATCAAGCACAACAATTGAAAACACAAGTGATCTTAGTCCTAAGGTACACCTCACTTTATAAGATTCCCCAGCAGAGTCGCCAGTTCTGTGATCGGTGGATCTGGAACTGACTGTTTAACGCTGGTTCGCGAAATGTCGCGGAAGCAAGAGTCGCCACCGTCTTTTATTTTCTCCAAATGGAAAGGACAAAAGCACAGAAAAATTCCTTATAGAGATTGCTCTCGGTTCGGGAGGTAGGTTATAGAAAGGGAAGGTGTTAGCACCCTTTCTATCCATGGTTATCCATGGGCTCTTAGATACTTGCTCATTTGTGTTTTCAAAAATGGTTTGTTTGCTTTTCAACTGTGGGTTTTAAAAAGTTTCTTTGAAAATTCCAGTTCGACTCTTGTATCGGTTCTCAAGAGTGTTTGAAAAATTGCTTTCGAAAGCTTTTTGAAAAGGTGTCGGTGTGAAAAGTATTTTTTGATTTGTTTTGAAATTAGAGCAAGTATCTAGAGTCGTCTACCTACCCTAAGGAATTCGTCTGTGTAAATATCCTTTAAAGTAGTGCCATCCCACCATTGAGAGGTAGGTAGCACCACCGTTGGAGGTGTTCGGGTCAATTCGTTTGTAGGGACAGTGTGGTCACTAGAGCAACAGTAGGACACCTTAGAAGCTACCCTTATGCCATTGATCCTTTTTTAATTCGAGGCAACTTTTCCGAGGCAACTGGATCATGTCATGGACATAAGGACTTACTAAAACGTCCTATACTCGACGACCACGTTTCGAAGGTAAGGCAACAGTGAGGCGTACCCTAAGAGTGGTGTGTGAATTTGTATGTTATTTTCAGTTAAGTTTTATCTTGTACATGTATCATGGTGATCTACGCTTGTTTTTAATTTAGGCCATACATTCTTTCATGCAATTAGAATTTAAAAGTACTGAAATTTAAATGCGAAAAGTAAAATCCTACGCTATTACAAGGCGCGGGTCTATACATCGCCAAATTACAAAGACCCGTTTTTGATAAAGATGCGGAAAGTAAAGACGGAAACATAAACCTAATTACTATTACATCTGAGAAACAGTTACATAATGATCGAAAGAAATAATGCGTAAAAAGAATTAAAATTAGGACGTCCGAGGGTTTTGACCCTTTGCATGAAATTAAATTAAATTAAAGTCCAATTAATTATTTAATTAAAGAAAAGAAAGTGTTTTAGTGTTTTTTTGTATTTATGAAAAATAAAGAACAAGAATTAAAAGGAAACCCTAAATCTAGATTATTTTAATTATTAATGAAAATATTAAAGTTAACCTAATTTACTAGTTAATTAATTTATTTACATGTTTATTTACAAAATTAATGATAATTAATAATAATGATGATTAATAATTTATTTAAGAAAAAGATGAATATGTCAAAAAAAAACCTAATTCTAGATACTTTTTACTTATTAAGAAAAAGATTAAAGTTTAAAAACCTAAATTAAACTAAGTTAATTGTTAGAGTTTATTTACAAAAAATAGGTTAGTGATGAAATTAATAATAATTAAATATATTTGTATTTTTGATTTTTCTGTTTTTATTATAGAAAATTATTTTATGGTAAAAAAAACAATTAAAACAATTAAAAAAGAATTAGAAAAGAAAAGAAAATAAAATTAAAAAGGATGCAAACCAATGGGGGTTTCAGGCCCAAAGGGAGGTTTTTTTTGAAGTATTCTGGCCCATTAGACAAAAAGCCTTGTTTGAATTTCTGGCATCACGTGCGTGTTTATTGACTCCTGAGTACCGTGGTCTGCATTCTTTGACCATTGGATTTTGGCTTTTGGCCATTTGTGTTTTGGCCTCAACGTTCCTTAATGAACCTGCATGGGATCCTGTCTAAATCTGCAGTGTTGAATCTCATGAACACATTAAATAAAATCATAAAATGCAAATAAAGCCAATATATGAAGAAATTTAATGTTTAGGCACAATATAACATGTATGAATGATTATACCCTTTTGATCATGAAGATCAAATCAATCCTACCCTTACTGGAAAATTAGTGACCTGAATGCTTTTATGCCCTTTGGATCATGGAGATCAAGTCAGCCTTATCCTTACTGAAGAAGTAGTGAGGTGTTGGTTTGTAACTGTGATGGCTTGTTTGTAGTGAGAGAGGGATTTGTAATAAGGATTTCAAGGTTTCAGGGTTCTTGAAAGAATTTGATATTCTAACAGTGTTGTGGCAAGGTTTTCTCTCTCTTTTCCTCCTCTTCCTCCCTGGTTTGTGTGAAAAGAAGGTGATTATATAATGGAAATTAGGGTAAAGAAAATGGGCTTTGAATGTGCAATTGGGCCTCCAATGTTCACTTGAGTTCGTCACTTTCCAGGCTAAATCGCAGGGACTTAAGTGCAATTTTTGAAGTTGAAATGTGAAAACAAAATGTAGCCGACATCGATAACTAACTCCTGTCCGAAAATCGGCTCAATCGGATAAACGGTGAATTAGTTATGAATTTTTGAAGTTTCAGCTCAGACAAACTTATTTTGGGCTCCAGTGTCGACTCTGACACGTTCTTCAATAAAGAACTGGTATTGATCGGTGCATAATTTGGTCTCGACTTTTGAAGCAAAGTTGTAGATCTATGAGTCAGGGACCTTGTGTAAAAATATGAGCCTAATCCGATAAAAATTGACCGAGTTATGAATTTTCGAAGTTTCGGTCCAGATGAAATAATATTCAGCATTCAGGATTTTCAGCGTGTCACGCACTCTGAGCAAAAAACGAAGGCCTTTTGAATACCGTTTGAACTCAATACCTTCTGTGAAAATGTAACCAACTCAATTTGTGAAATTTTGGCACCGGAACCAGCTCGATACGATGAAAATCGACCAAGTTATGATTTTCTGAACATGACGCAAATAAACTTCTGTCACAAATTTTCTGTATGAAAATACTTGATAAATCCACATTTTTGAAGACCTTCTGATCGAAATTGGCTTACAGCCGTGAGAGATGAAAACATAGATAATGTCAAGACGGAATTTTGGACACCGGAACGGGTTCAAAACGAGCCACGATCTTCAAGTTATGAATTTTTTAGCGCATAAAAACTGCACTTTCAGCACACTTTTCACCATATTTCTTCGAGAAAACTCACACATTCGGATACCTTCTTTAAAGAATTGACTCTTGAGCCGAACCTGAATTTGAGAATACGTTATCAGAGATATCTTGGTGAAAGAATACCTGAATATGACGCGCCGGGTTGGACTTGTGAATTTTTCTTGAAATATTTTGAGAAATATGGGAGGGCAAATTTTGGGGTACAGCAAACATGTATACACATATTGATGTTAGTTAAAAGAACACACGTACAAGATACATAATTCAAGGTGCTTGGTAATCTCTCAAGAGAAAACTTACAGATAGGATAAAGAGAGAAACAACCCTAATGTGTACGTCTTGATGCATAGTGACATGAGATGATGATAAATCTTAGGGGTCAAAATTGGGGTATAACATATGGCGTTATTTAGGTGTCTTCTATCCAGAGATATGAAGGTTAAAATCTTCGTCTCGATGTGATTGAAGATACTTAAATACAAAACAAATCCTATTTTTGACCATAAGATGCCATGAAATTCTTATGAACATGAATGCAAACAAATCCAAAGGTGACACATAACACCACTAGGTAAGCATAAGATAAAACAATAGATCAAAAAGAGAGTCCAACCAGGAAAATAAATCATTGGGGGACAGAAGACTCAACTCTACCATGGTAAAGCCCAAAGAGGAGATAAGGCATTGCTAACTCAATAAATGAGCAAAAATTAAAGGATAACAACCAACGACATATAACTCCAAACAACCCAACTCTAAAGGGGATAGCAAAAAAAAGTAACATCGACTCACCAGGAATTAGAAATTAACGACCCAAAGGAGGCAAATAGAAGCGGTAAGATAATACTAGTAAATGCCAATATTAGGGTCGATAACAAATGATTGGCACCAGTACTTATGACTGGAAACAAATGGTTGACATCAATGCTTATGGCTGGGAACAAAGTAACCTTTTAGAGAAAAGTGAATCTAATCAATGAACTATCTCCCATAACGAAGAGACTACGATCCATCAGAGTAAAACCTCAACAACGAACTATCTCCATAATGACGAGACTACCATCCATCAAAGTAAAACATCTCAACAACGAAGTAACTCCAATAATGACAAGACTACCATCCATTGGACTAAAACCTCAACAACGAACTATCTCCCATAATGACGAGACTACCATCCATTGGAGTAAAACATCTCAACAATGAACTATCTCCCATAATGACAAGACTATTATCCATTGGAGTAAAACCTTAATAACGAATTATCTCCCATAATGACGAGACTACCATCCATTGGAGTAAAACATCTCAACAGCGAACTATCTCCCATATTGACGATACTACCATTCATCGGAGTAAAACATCTCAACAATGAACTATCTCACATAATGACGAGACTACCATTCATCGGAGTAAAACATCTAACAAACGATCTATCTTCCATAATGATGAGACTACCATCCATCTGAGTAAAACCTTAACAATGAACTCTCTCCCATAATGATGATGTTAGAATATAGTTTGATTCTACAACCCTTGGGTAAGGTTTTGATGATAACAAAATACATAGAATAATATTATTTCTAAAATTATGCTTTGTATATGCAGAAGTTCTGATGGAATCAGCATCAGAATGGAATCACCATTAGAAGATCAGCAACCTATGGTACACGCTGAAACCACCAGACCACACTGAAGTTTGATGACCAGAATTTGCGCTTAAACAAACATACTCTGACTCTGATCAAAGACATCTTTACCAAGTCATCAACATTCTGAAGCGTTATCAGCAGATACAACAAAGAAGACTCTGAAGCGTTACTAGGCATTCAAGACTGAATTAAATGCTAACGGCTTTCTTCAGACAAAGATCTTCTACAAAAGGAAAGTGCATTATTATCATTAAACATGCTTTATGGACAACGTATCCTTGCTTGCCTATATAAACAGGACTGCTTGTGAAAAGAAGCACGTACGTACGCACCCAATTTTGCTAAGCTATTCAAACCACGCTCATTCAAAGCTTTAGCAAAGTCATTTTATTCCAATCTTATTTTGTGTAATTATCACAGTTGTGATATACAGTTTTGTAAGAAAACAACAATACACACTTGTTCAATTCATTTGTAAAAGAAGTTCCTTGAGATTAACCGGATTGTGGTTGTACTCAAGAAGACTTTAACAGTTGTTAAAGTAGCTATTGTAATCCTTTGAAAATAGTGGATTAAGACCTCGTTGGAGAGAGGCGAAATCACCTTGACGGGTGGACTGAAGTAGTTTGAGATCAAACGAACCAGGATAAAAATAATGTGTTGTCAAGCCATTTGTTTTATGTTTTACAATTCAACCCCCCTTCTTGTGTTTTTCACATCTTCAATTGGCATCAGAGCTCCTGGTTCTGAGCTTTAACACTTAACCGTGTCAGTACAAGATCCAGCGTCAAAAAAACACAATGGCAGGACCAAGTTAAAACATCAGCAATGACAATAATGAAGAAAGGGACAGATTCAGTGGCAAACCTCCAGTCTTTGATGGAGAAAACTTTGACTACTGGAAAGACATAATTAAGAGTTTCTTTCTGGCCCATGATGCTGATCTGTGGGACATGGTAACTGATGGATACACGCACCCATTGGATGGACGTGGTCATAAGATTGATAGTAAAATGATGTCTGATCAGCAAAAGCGTGAGTTCAGAAATCATCACAAGGCCAAAACAATTCTTCTCAGCGCCATCTCATATTCAGAATATGAGAAAAATATCAAACAGAGAAACTGCTAAGAATATGTTTGACTCTCTGAGAATGACGCATGGAGGCAACATTCAAGTCAAAGAAACAAAATCCCTTGCACTCATTCAGAAGTATGAGGCATTCAAGATGGAAGACAGTGAATCAATAGAAGCTATGTTTTCAAGATTTCAAATTCTTGTTGCTGGTCTAAAAGTTCTTGATAAAGGATATTCCACAGCTCATCATGTCAAGAAGATCATCAGAAGCTTGCCAAAACAATGGAGGCCAATGGTCACAGCGCTTAAACTAGCCAAGGATCTCAACAAAATCTCTCTGGAGGAACTTATCAGCTCCCTCAGAAGTCACGAGATAGAGCTAGAAGCAGATGAACCTCAAAAGAAAGGTAAGCCATTAGCATTAAAATCTAACAGAAAATTTGACTCCAAAGTTTTGCAGGCTGTGGAAGAAACCTCTGATGGATCCTCATCAGAAGAAGATGAACTGTCTCTTCTCTCCAGAAGGGTGAACCAACTATGGAAGCAGAGGCAAAGGAAGTTCAGGAATCCCAGAAGATCAGAAAATCAGAATGAATCTTCCTCAAGATACAGAAGGTCAGAATCCTTCTCTGGAAACAAAAGATCTGAAGGTTCTTCAGGATACAAAAAGCCAAACTACAAAGACATCATCTGCTATGAGTGTAACGAGCAAGGGCACTACAAAAGTGATTGCCCAAAGCTTCAGAAGGAGAAGCCCAAAAATAAGTTTGGCAAAGAAAAGAAGAAAAGTCTCATGGCTACATGGGATGATTCTAATACATCTGAAGCTGACTCAGAATCAGATGATGAAAGAGCAAACATAGCTCTCATGGCAAACGTATATGAAGACAATGAAGCTTCTGAGTCAGACTCTGAATTAGATACAGAAGAGGTATTCCCTGACTTTACTATAAATTTTACTAAGGCTGAATTAGATGAAAGCCTTAATGAAATTCTGGAAAGGTATCAGCAGATCAGAGTCAAATTCAGAAACCTGAAAAGGAATCTTGCTTCTGACTATGATAAGACTGAGAGTCTCAAATTGCAAAATTCTGAGTTAAAAAAATAAATTTTCAAAATTAGAAAATCAATTGCAAAACTCTCAGAAGGAAACAATCCCTGAAACTCCCAGCAATGCTGATGAGATCATCAAAGAGTATGATCACAACTTTCAGAAGTTTCTAGCTAAAAACATAGACATAAGCAAAATGGCTTCAATGATCTATGGGGTTAGCAGAAATGGCAGAAAAGGGATAGGATATCAAGGTAAGGTTCCTACACCAAAAAATGCCATGGACTCAGTCATAAAGCGTACTCCACTTGATTCACACTTTATATATGGGCACACACATGACATAAAATATACAAGTAGTGATTACTCTGTTAAACCAAAATTCAACCAGTGTTTTGGTAGAACTAACAAATCAGGACCCAAGAAAATGTGGGTACCTAAGGATAAAATAATACATGTGGCAGATATCTTTAGCAGCAAAGCAAAGACACCAGTCATGGTACCTGGACTCTGGCTGCTCACGACACATGACGGGAAGAAGGCATATGTTCCAAAGCCTGGAACTTAAGCTTGGAGGCTACGTAGGTTTTGGAGGCAATCAGAGGGGAAAGATTATTGGCTCTGGAACAATAGGTATGGAAGTTGAACTCACATGCACTAAAGACAACTCAGAGGCTCTCAACAGAGACACTCCCTCAATAGCAGAAGGAGTCACTACAAGCAATCCAGCACCCTCTGTTGATCAACTTCAAAAAAGACCATCCAGAAGCAGAATTGATCACCCAGAAGAAACAATCTTAGGAAGGAAGGAAGATCCAATCAGAACACGATCTACCTTTAGAAACTCTGAAGAATCCCTCATGAGACTTGTTTCTCTGATTGAACCAACAACAATTGATGAAGCACTTCTGGACAATCACTGGATTCTGGCAATGCAGGAGGAGCTAAATCACTTCACAAGAAATGACGTATGGGATCTGGTTTCCAAACCAAAAGGATTCAACGTCATAGGCACAAAATGGGTGTTCAGAAGCAAACTGAACGAACAAGGTGAAGTCACTAGAAACAAAGCACGACTGGTAGCACAAGGTTATAGTTAGCAAGAAGGGATAGACTATACAGAAACCTTTGCTCCAGTCGCCAGGTTAGAATCTATCAGACTTTTAATTTCATTTGATGTTAATAAAGGCATCACTCTATATCAGATGGATGTCAAGAGTGCATTCTTAAATGGCTATATAGAAGAAGAGGTTTATGTGCACCAACCCCCTGGTTTTGAAAGTTCCAAAAATCCAGAATATGTTTTCAAACAAAAGAAGTCACTCTATGGTCTGAAAAAAAGCTCCCATAACTTGGTATGAAACACTAAGTAACTTCCTGCTAGAAAAGGAATTCACCAGAGGGAAAGTGGACACAACCCTGTTCAGTAAGACAGTTAAGAATGACATCTTAGTATGTCAGATTTATGTTGATGACATTATATTTGGATCCACTAAACCCTCTCTGGGAAGAGAGTTTGCTAAATGTATGCAGGCAGAATTTGAGATGAGCCTAATGGGGGAACTAAAGTTCTTTCTGGGCATTCAAATTAATCAAACTCCAGAAGGAACCTACATTCATCAGAGAAAATATGTCAGAGAACTTCTGAAGAAATTTGATCTCTTAGAATGTAAGCCCTCAAGGATTCCAATGCATCCCACGTGCATTCTGGAAAAAGAAGAGGTAAGTAACAAGGTAGAACAGAAGGTCTACAGAGGTATGATTGGTTCTCTTCTTTATCTGACGACTTCAAGACCTGACATTCTATTCAGTGTTTGCATTTGTGTTAGATTCTAATCAGATCCTAGAGAATCTCACTTAACAGCAGTTAAGCGAATTTTCAAGTATCTGAAAGGTACTACTAATCTGGGTTTGTTTTATAGAAAATCAAGTGATTACAACTTAGTAGGATACTATGATGCTGATTTTGCTGGAGACAGAATAGAACGTAAAAGCACTTCTGGAAGTTGCCAATTTCTGGGAGAAAATTTGATCTCATGGTCCAGTAAAAGACAATTCACAAGCTTTTGAAGAAATATCAGGTAGTTAGATGGAATGATGACTGCCAGATTGCTTTCGACAAAATCAAAGAGTATTTACAAGAGCCTCATGTCTTGATACCGCCAATCGAGGGAAGACCACTAATCATGTATCTGACCGTTTTAGAGAACTCAATGGGGTGCGTATTGGGGAAGCATGACGAGTCTGGCCGAAAAGAGCATGCTATTTATTACCTGAGCAAAAAGTTTACCGACTATGAAACCAGATATTCACTGCTCGAGAAAACTTGCTGCACTCTGGTATGGGCTGCTCACCGGCTAAGATAGTATATGTTGACTCATACCACTCTGCTGATATCTAAGATGGATCCGATAAAGTACATCTTCGAGAAGCCTGCTTTGTCTGGAAGGATAGCTAGATGGCAGATGATCCTAATAGAATATTACATACAGTACACGACCCAAAAAGCTATAAAGGGAAGTGTGCTAGCTGATCATCTGGCTCACCAAGCTGTAGACGATTATCAGTCCATGAAGTTTGAATTCCTAGACGAAGACATCATGACAGTAGACAATTATGAAGGAATCAGACCATATGACGGACCTGAACAAGGATCCCGATGGACCCTGTTCTTTGATGGGGCATCCAATGCACTTGGTAACGGTATCGGCGCTGTGCTCATATCTCCGGAAGGATGCCATACTCCTTTTACTGCCAGACTTTGCTTCAACTGTACGAACAACATGGCAGAATATGAAGCATGCATCTTAGGTCTCAAGGCTGCCATAGACCTGGGAATCAAATCTTTGGGTGTGTTCGGAGATTCAGCCTTGGTCATCAGTCAGATCAAAGGAGAATGGGACACTAAGCACCCAAACCTTATCCCTTACAAAGAACATGTTTTGACATTGCTACCACATTTTGAGCAGATTACCTTCGAGCACTTCCCACGAGAAGAAAATCAGCTAGCAGATGCTCTAGCCACAATGTCATCTATGTTTAAACTTAATTGGGATAACGAGGCTCCCCAGATCACCATTGAACGAATGGATGAACCAGCACACTGTCACGAGATTAATATTGAAGAAGTAGTGGACCAACCTTGGTTCCATGAAGTCAAAAGGTATCTCGAGGCACAAGAATATCCAGAAGGAGTTTCAGTCAATGACAAAAAGTTCTTAAGGAGATTCTCGGCTAAGTTCTTCCTAAGTAATGACATCCTGTACAAACGTAATCATCATTCTATTCTGCTCCGTTGTATGGATAAGATTGAAGCTGAAAGGATCATGGCTGAATTGCATGAAGGTACCTTTGGCACTCACTCTAGTGGGCATACGATGGTGAAGAAAATCCTACGGGCAGACTATTATTGGTCTACCATGGAAGCAGACTGCTATCAACACTCCCGGACTTGTCATAAATGTCAAATCTATGCAGACAAGGTGCACGTGCCCCCGGTTCCTCTAAATGTCTTAACAGCTCCTTAGCCCTTCGCTATGTGGGGAATCGATATAATTGGGGAGATCAAGCCTACAACCTCCAATGGACACCGCTTCATTCTAGTGGCCATTGATTATTTCACCAAATGGGTCGAAGCAGCTTCTTTCACATCCGTTACTAAGAATGTTGTTTCCCGCTTCATCAAGCAGAATCTCATTTGTCGGTACGGTATCCCAGAAAGGATCATAACTGATAACAGTACGAACCTTAACAATACTATGATCACCGCCCTGTGTGAGCATTTCAAGATTCAACATCACGATTCATCCCCCTATCCGCCAAAGATGAATGGTGCCGTCGAAGCTGCTAATAAAAATATTAAAAAGATTATACAGAAAATGATAGTCACCTACAAGGACTGGCATGAGATGCTACCATTTGCTCTCCATGGGTACCGTACCACGGCTCGTACATCAACTGGGGCAACACCCTATTCTTTGGTTTATGGCATGGAGGCCGTTCTACCTATTGAGATTCAGATCCCCTCTTTGAGAATCATGAAGGATGCAGGTTTGAGTGAAGACGATTGGATTCAAACCCGACTTGATCAACTGAACTTAATTGATGAAAAGAGACTTACTGCTGTTTTCCATGGTCAAGCGTATCAAAAACGAATGATCAAGGCTTTCAACAAGAAGGTCAGACGCCAAGTATATCAATTTGGAGATCTAGTGATCAAGCGCATCATCTTTCCACAAAGTGATCCCAGGGGAAAATAGACTCCTACCTATGAAGGACCATTTGTAATCAAGAAGATCTTTTCTGGTGGGGCAATGATCTTAACCACCATGGACGGCGACGACCTGCCACACCCTGTGAACGCAGACATAGTCAAAAGATACTACGCATAAGAGACCTGCTAGGTTGACACACCTAGGCAAAACAAGGGAATCCCAACGAACCAAAAGGGTTCATGCAAAAGGTAGGGATAAAATAAAAAATTTGTACACCCGACAAGTTGAAAAACCAAAAGGGCGACTTGGGCAAAAAAGGGTTTCTCGGTGGATCGAAAACCCGAAAGGGAGGTTCAGGCAAAAGTTAGGGAATTAAAGCGTATGACTATGTCTCGTCGGATCACTTTAAGGACAATCTCTTCACGGGAAAACTCGGAGCTTCTGATCAATTCAATCATCTTCGGACGAAGCAACAAATGGACAAGATATTCGGAGATATGAAGGCTATAGCAGAATGGGAACCCCATGGGATTTTTTACACATAACTATCTTTCTTTGTATAAAATTTTCTTATGACACCATCCTCTTACTAGGATGTTTGTCTCCTTTGTACAAAATACTTATTCAAAGTAAATACAAAGATATCTCTTTCAAAGTACAAAAAACTATTTGTCTTTTTTTTACACTTGTGATTTATTTGCAAAAACGTCCAATGATTCATTAATGAACATATGCATTTGAACATAACTACTGTTTACAAATAAACGAAATGGAAAAGAACGATTACTGACAGGTTGAAAGAATAGGAAAACGTCTTTAGGCTATTCCATGAACAATCCTACGGTACGTCATTAAGATCCCCAGTGGAACTGAAACTTCAAACTATTAATCCCCAGTGGAGACCATCCAGTTTCTTCAAATTCCCCAGCAAGTTATCTTGAAGCCTGAAAATCAATCGGATAACGGCTAACTTCTGTTTCTCCCCAACCTAGGATAACTCCCCAGTAGAGTGGCAGACGACTGAAACTCCTAAACTTTTTTCCGAATAGGAATAAGCTTTTCCCCACATAGTTTTCTTTGTTCCCCAACAGAATAAGGATTCCCTTTGTTTAATTCCCAGCAGAAGTCATCAAAATTCTCTGGATTCCCCAAGCAGATTCCTCAAGCAGTATATGGCATTACTCTCACAACGGAATTTTTGTCAATACTCCAGCTTCCAGACATGAAGAATCCACATATCCTCAGCAATCAAGGATTTATTTTCCTCAGCAATACATCAAATCAGCTTACATGCGCATACATTACATCCATATATCATAAACATGGATAAAGCACATTTATTGCATCATACATTTCATGCAACATAACTTTGTGTTTCAGCTAACATTTTACCCTATTTCAGGATAAGATTAACAGCTACCATTAACAATGTTCAAAGAGTTCAGATACAGTACGGATACGCTCCAGACACGGATGCCACTCTGATACTCATTCAAACCTCAATTTCAAGATACAGTCCGAATACGCTCCAGACCCGGAAGCCATTCTGTCACTTATTCAGATTTCAAGTTCATGATACAGTACAGATATGCTCTAGACACGGAAGACATTCTATTACTCATTCAGATCCCAATTTCAAGATACAGTCCAGATACGCTCCAGACCCGGAAGCCATTCTGTCACTTATTCAGATTTCAAGTTTAGATACAGTCCAGATACACTCCAGACTCATAAGCCATTATGTCGCTCATTCAGATTCTAGTACGGATACGCTCCAGACACGGTTGCCATTTTGTCACTTATTCAGATTCAACTTCAAGATATAGTACAGATACACTCCAGACACGAAATTCATTATATTAATCATTCAGATTCAAGTACAGACACGTCTCGGATACGCTTCAGACACGGACACTATTCCATTGCTCGTACAGATTCAGTCTCCAGATACAGTTCAGATACGTTCCAGATGCGGACACCATTCTGATACTCATTCTTTTGACTTACAACTTAAAATTCAACAAACATTCTTGGATGGCATCTACAAGCCCATCTCCAACAAGATTCTACCACCTCTCCAAATGGCATCTTTAAGCCCATTCTCTCAACTACACTTTGTCGAGTGCAAATTTATGGGCACTCTAGTGTCCAATCATCTTTTACCTTCGAATCACGAATGACAAAGCTCGCCAATCTAACTCTTCAGGTTCAAGAAGATTGAACAGGGGCAGCTGTTGTACCCCAAAATTTTCCCTCTCATTTATCAAGACTTTTCTCACAAGACTTCTTAGACTCAAGATAAGATTAGGGTTTGGTCAGCTCAAGACACCTCATCTTGCATTGATAATCCAAAATTAGGGTTTAAGTTTGCACAAGGATTTTTGGACCATCAATGCTTCATGTGACTTTCATACATCATTTTGGACCCTTAAGATTGCTCATGATAAGTTTCAAACCTTGAACCACATTTTTGATCAGTCAATTGGACAATTGACCTAAAAATCAGCTGTATTGGGGAAAAAGTCAACTATGGCCAATTTATAGTCAAAATTCATGATTTTTGATCCACATCAACATTTTAGACTCATATGCATCATTTGATCAAGTTTGGATCACAACTCCTCAAGAAATTTGATCAAATCATCAAAAGGGCAAAATGGTCAAAATTAGGGTTTTGACTGAGAATGGGCAATTTCTGATTTTTAACCTAGCCAATGACCAATTGGGTTCAAGCATAATTTCAAGGATCCAATGGCATCATCTTGACCTAATTACATGGTTCAAAAGATCTCAAGTTCATTGGATTGACAGATGAATTTTGTAGTCAACTGATCAAAAGTCAACTGTATACTGAAAAGTCAAACTTTGACTTTTTAGTCAAAATCAAGTACCAAGGGTCATAATTCATCAAGATATGTAAAAATATGAAACTTGTACACCAAGAAACTCAAATTTGAAAATTAGGGTTTTAATTTGAAAATTTTCATAACTTAGAATTTTTGTAAGTATAAAATTTTTCTTATTTTCCCCCAACTTTTCACCACTTTTTCACCATGATGCATTTTGATTCAATAATAGTTCCCAACATTAAAGTTGTAGTCCTCCATGAAATCTACAACTTTGCTTCACAAATTTTTACCAAAAGATGCTTGTATCTCAAGTTATGAATTTGTGAATATAGGCCCATGAACTAAATAACTTAGTGAAATTTTGCCCTAATTTAGGCAGGTTTTGGACCCAACTTCATGGACATTTTTCACCTAGTTCCAAGAGGTATATCAAATTGAATTTCAAAGATGGATTATATAGCATATTTCTAGCTTTCAAAAATGTCCAAGAACTCTCCAAGATCATTTTTGGTTAGGGAGAATCGAAGAAGGGAAGTTGGCATTTTCTCACTTTTGATCAAGCCATTTTCACATAGCATCAAGTTGAAAATCAAATCTATGCTGGTTATATCTTGCTTTACAGGTACTAAGCTTGCTATACACTCCATAATTAAATGCATACTCAGAAGCTAAAGCCTTTATCTTTGCTTTTGAAGCTTTACACAAGATGTATTTCCATTTTTGGCCAAAAGGTTACAATGCCATTTTCATAAAGGGGAACTTTTACAAATTTGTCAATCTTGAGCGTTGAACCTGTCTCTTTGGTACAAGCAATCTCTATAGATCTCAAGCAATGTGTACCAACTCTTATCAGCCCTCAAGCTAGCCAGTACAAGCATGTGGGATTAGTCACTTCACTTTACTTCAAATGCAAGGAAAGTTGCAAAAAGGTCCAAAGCTTGCACAACTAGTAAGGGCTGACTTTGTATCACATCTCTACATATTTGCAAACTTGTTACAAGGCATAGCATGATTTGCTTGCACCTAAAACATTATGAAACTCAAAAACACCACATTTCTGTCCAAACACACAATCTTCTACAAAATCACAGCCAACCCTCATTTGGCTCGTGCGTTTTGTGTTTAATCACTTCAAACATCTCATACACTTGATAACTAATCAATCCAAGCCATCATCCTGGTTCTATAACCCCTGTTTTAGCCTCCACCATTTTCACTTTGGAAGCTTGCAGTTGGACTTGGTCAGAGAGTTCCAGCCATCCTCAAAGCAAGATAAGCATTGGAATAGCTTGAGGGAAGTTCAAGGAAGCTTAAACAATCAACAGGCCTCAACCAAAGTCCCTACATTGTCCTACACATTTCCATCTGAAAGAGGTATTTTTTTCAAACTCTATCTCTCTGAATAGGCAACCTCAAGCCACAATTTGTGAAGGAAAAATGTAGTCCTTATCATAACAAAGTTGTACATATCATTACTTTTCATTTATGTTACTTGTGCTGTAAGAATTTGAAGATTGAAAACTCTGAAAAAATTAGGTCACGAATTAAGGATTCAAAAATTATCTTTGATCTTTAAGAGTTAGGTTACATAATTTATATGGTTGGAATCGTGAGCTCAAATGCCACATTTTTCATGTTATGAGTTTTTGTTTTTGTGAAAGCATAAGAGAGTTATAGGTTTGAACGAAAACGCGCGCATGGAAGCTAACCAAAGACATGGATGAAGTGTCTTGGGCTTTTTGGCGCCTGACCCTTTTTGTTTTTGTTATTTGCACCCCCCTGACTTGTTATTTACACCCCTCGGACTAGCTTTTTATATTTTTGTATTTTCTTTCATATTTTCATATTTAATACTTTTGTTTATTTTTTCTAAATGATAAAAAATATTAAAAATTGATTTATTCATTTTCACACTTTTATTTTATTTTTTTCATTATTTTGTACATAAAAATTAATATATTTGAATAGAATAAAGTTTATTTTCTTAAATAGCTTATAAATAATTAAAAATACTTAATATTTTTAGTATACTATTTATACTCATAAATACTTATTTTTTATACATATTTAATTTTTAATATTTACATATAATATTATTTATTATTTTCTTATACAAAAAATGTACAAAATAATAATATGAAACATTATTTTCTTTGAATAAAAATTAGGGTTTCACCCTTTTCAAAAAGAATTATTTATTTTTCCTTATTTTTAGGTTTAAGTTAAATATTTCTTTTATACAAAAACAAAACACAAAACATTTTTTAACATGAATCCATTGCTTTGCATTTTAAATATTTGTCTTATACTTATTTAATTCGTGCAATATTCGATTTGGTTGTAATAATATATTTAGGTTTATATTTGTGCAAAATCCCCATTCAAACTTGTATCCCCCCTCCCATAATAATTGTTGTAATAGCTTAGTTTATTTTACGCAATTTATCGCTTTATATACTATGCTTAGTAATTAGGGTTTGCATGACAAGAACAAAAAACAAAACAAATAGAAAAACCCTAAATGCAAGACAAAAGCATGAAAATGACACACTTTGCACACAAGCACCCTTAGGGTTTCTCCCACTTGGTTACCTAAAATAAAATGACCATGTTACGCATGCGAAGTATCTTGGCAAAGCAAAACAAATATAAGATCATAGTCCCTCAATGACGCTATTCAAAAGTTGCCTTACAAAATGATCTTGGTCCCTCAAAAATGCTAAGATACTTGGTAACATTGCTGTCATGGTTATACGATGACCCACGTCCGTCCCGTTTAAATCCAAAGATAGGTTTGCTTACCAAATCAATGGTAAGTCAACAATGTCAAAGGAATAAAAATGCACAAGAAAGACATTTGAGTAGGTAGATAGCTTCTAAGTTACTTGCTCCATTTCAAAACAATCCTTGCTATTTTCAAAAACAAGCACACACACATTTCAAAACATCTTACAAAACATTGAAAACATTTTCAAAAGACAAACATCTTTGTATACATTCTTACGAACGAGAATCATTACAAAGATCGCCTAAACGAATGGCCTCTTTTACAAAATACTTTCAAAACCACACCAAGCACCATTTCAAACAAAATAAAGCAAAGCAAGTGATCTAAGCAAGTAACTAAGAGCCCATGGAAAACCATGGATGAAAAGGGTGCTAGCACCTTCCCTTTTCATAATCTACCCCCCGAACTCAAGAAAACATCTCAAAGGTCTTTCCTGTGCTTTTTTCCCTTTCCTTTTGGATAAAAGAAAAGTCGGTGACGACTCTTGCTAACCGCGACATTTGCGATAAAACGCAAAACCTTAAGTCAGCACTTCCACCGTATCACAGTTACCATCATTGATCACTGTGGGGAATTCCCTATTGTCCTTATCCTAGGCATTAGGGGAGGAATCACCTATAACCCTTGATTGACATTGCGACAGTTTGGGTATGCTAGGAAGGATGGTCCTCATGATGCACTTGTCCAAGGAATTTCATTCGATTATGAGAATAATGTCCAAGGTTATCGTCAGAGGTTCATACGAGCTTGGGGCATGGTGAACAAAGTTGATAGCAAGACATTGGGGCATAAGAACTCCATTCCTTTGGAGCCTTATCTTAAGTGGGTGCGAGCACGCACTCAAAATCTCATGATGCTTTACGAGGCCATCCTACCTGTCATCATGGAGCCTATTGCTGAGAGAGATGTTCCTTACATTATTCTCCATCCGGACATGCTGACTACTCTCGAGGAGTTGCAAAGGCCTCAAATTCAACTCAAAGGGGAATGATACACCTTTGAAACCCAGTTCTACGTAAGCGAGAAGAAGGTTTTGGAGCTCACAAGACAACTTCTTAAAGAGCATAGTTTGAATGCCTACATTGCACCGAAGAGGATGCACTCATGGGAAGCTTGAGTCTCTTCTATTTTAGGAGTTTATTTTGTATCATCTTTATTTCTTCTATTGTAAGACCAAGTGGTGAGCTTGTAACCATTTAAGCTTATTAATGCAATTAATGTTTGCTCTCTCTTTGTCTAAATAAATTTAAATCTTAAAGGTCCTTTAAAACATTGCATAAGCATATCACGCATATCATCACATAAACAGGTTTCAGGACAGGTTTCTTATCTTCTCGCTGTTTATTTCATCAAAATTAAATGGCTCTCGAACAGAATACTTAGGACCTTCAAGCCCAAAATGCTCAATTCCAGCAGATGTTCCTAGCACTGGATAAGGGACAAGAAGACCTGAAGGCTCTGATTCTCAAAGACAAGAAGAAAAATACAAAGAAACCAGTGGATGTCCTGAATATGGGAAGGAGATTCAGAGGACCAGCAAAGCGAGCTCTAGAACTCGCAACTCCGTCAAATGAGGGAGACAATCAGGAAGAGAAGCCAAAAGAAGAAGACCACATCCCAGAGTCCGGTGAATAGGAGGCTGACTGTGCTGAAGAGAAATATCCTTCAGCCGATGATAAGTATAAATAGCTAGAAGACCGTCTCAAGGCTATGGAAATTCATAGGGTACCTGGGCTGGATTTTGAAGAATTAGGGCTGGTTTCTGGAGTGGCCATTCGAAAGAAGTTCAAGGTTCTCGCATTTGCTAAATATGATGGAATTTCATGTCCTAAGCTGCATCTGAGGTCTTATGTCAAGAAGATCCAACCTCACACCGCTGATAGGAATTTATGGGTTCATTTCTTCCAGGAAAGTTTATCAGGGACTCAATTAGAATGGTTCTATCAGCTGGAGGGAACCAACATCCGCAACTGGAAGGATCTAGCTGCTGCTTTCTTCAATTAGTACCAATACAATACTGACCTCGCTCCAACCCGTACTCAACTTCAAAGCATGTCTATGATTTCTAGTAAGGGCTTCAAAGATTACACCCTAAAGTGGAGAGATATTTCAGGAAGAGTCCAACCCCCTATGTCTGATAGAGAGCTGGTAGATATATTCTTGGGTACTTTGTATGTTCCATTTTTCAACCACTTGATTGGAAGCTCTTCAGCTGGATTCACCGAGCTGATATTGACTGGTGAACAAGTAGAAGCTGGTATCAAGAGCGGTAAGATTCAAAAGGAGGCATCTTCAAGTATAGTGAAAAAGCCTTTCATTGGGAAGAAGGAAGTCAGTGTTGCATATAACCAGAGAAATTAGGGTAAAACTGAACACCATCCAACAGTAGGAGATGTGATGATCTCCAACCCTACGCCTGGTCAACAACAAAACAATCCGTGTAGGAAGGATGCACTCAGAAGACAATTCACCCGGCTTAACATGTCCTTATATCATGTTTTTCTACACTTGTTAAAGTCTAATCTGGTCACTCTGAGGGAGGCTCCTAAAAATCCAAACACTACATCTCCCTGTTATAATCCAAATGCTAGGTGTGCCTACCACTCCAACAGTCCAGGGCATGATACGAATGACTGTTGCGCTCTGAAAAATAAAGTGAAAGACCTTATTGAGGAAAATGTGATTGAATTTGACCCTCTTGAGACCCCTAATGTGATAACTACACCAATGCCCAAGCATGGCCAGGGTGTTAATGTCGTTGATGACGAACTATTTATTTCTTCTGTTGATGAACTAGTTACTCCTCTTCTGATCATTAAGAAGAATTGTTGTACCCCAAAATTTGCCCTCTCATATTTCTCAAAACATTGCAAGAAAAATCTCCAAGTTGCTCAAGTTTGCTCAAGAGTGGGTCAGACAAATCATCTCCTAAGGCAGTCAACCCCAAATTAGGGTTTTGTGTTGCATCAAGATCCTTGAGTCCAAATGACCAAAAATTCTCCCTAATTCCCTAATATGTTCTCAAGGTCATCCATGTCAAATTTCAAGCCTTGCAGAGGAAGTTTGCTCAGTCAATTGCTCAAAGGGTCCAAAAAATCGACTGTGTTAGGGCAAAAGTCAACTGTGACCCAAATACAGTCTGTGATCGGTGGATCTGGAACTGACTGTTTAACGCTGGTTCGCGAAATGTCGTGGAAGCAAGAGTCGCCACCGTCTTTTATTTTCTCCAAATGGAAAGGACAAAAGCACAGAAAAATTCCTTATAGAGATTGCTCTCGGTTCGGGAGGTAGATTATAGAAAGGGAAGGTGTTAGCACCCTTTCTATCCATGGTTATCCATGGGCTCTTAGATACTTGCTCATTTGTGTTTTCAAAATTGTTTGTTTGCTTTTCAACTGTGGGTTTTAAAAAAGTCTCTTTGAAAATTTCAGTTCGACTCTTGTATCGGTACTCAAGAGTGTTTGAAAAGTTGCTTTCGAAAGCTTTTTGAAAAGGTGTCGGTGTGAAAAGTATTTTTTGATTTGTTTTGAAGTTAGAGCAAGCATCTAGAGTCGTCTACCTACCCTAAGGAATTCGTCTGTGTAAATGTCCTTTAAAGTAGTGCCATCCCACCATTG
Organism: Vicia faba; assembly: GCA_948472305.1. Taxonomy (NCBI): domain Eukaryota; kingdom Viridiplantae; phylum Streptophyta; class Magnoliopsida; order Fabales; family Fabaceae; genus Vicia; species Vicia faba. The sequence goes on along the minus strand of OX451737.1, from coordinate 1,625,112,977 downwards.
AGAGGTAGGTAGCACCACCGTTGGAGGTGTTCGGGTCAATTCGAGGTTCAGGACATGGTGATCACCAGAGCAATGGGAAGACACCTTAGAAGCTACCCTCATGCCAGGTTCCCGGATCATGAGGACTTACTAAGACATCCTCTACTCGACGATCACCTTTCGAGGCAAGGTAACAGTGAGGCGTACCCTAGGGGTGGTGTGTGCGATTTGTGTGTCGTTTTCATTTGCATTTATCTTGTCATGTTATTGGTGTTCTACGCTTGTTTTTATTTTGTCCATACATTCTTTCATGCCTTTGATTAACAGTTAAAAAAAGTTGTGAGAAAAGTAAATTCTAAGCTATTACAAACGGCGCGGGTCCACATCGCCAAAAGTTTCTCGAACCCGATTTTGACAGAAAATAAATAAATAAAGGTAAAGAATTATAGAGTGCGAGCAATTATTTACAAGGCTTCGGGAGAGATACATAAATATTTAAGCGAAATAAAAGAAATATGCGAATTAAGAATTAAATCGAAACGAGGGTGTTGGACCCTTTTGCAAAATTAAATTACATGGAATTAAGTAATAAAAAAGAAAGGAGATGTTTTTTGTATTTTTAGTATTTTAGGAATTTAATGAGAAAAAGAATTAATTAAAATTAAAATAAGATGCAAACCCTAACTCTAGTTATTTTTAATTTATTAAGAAATATTAAAGTTTTTAACCTAAATTAAACCTAATTTTTATACACAAATTTAATTACAAAAAATAAATATTTAATTATTTAATTATTTATGAAAGAAAAAAAAAGATGAAAATTAAAATAAACCCTACTTCTATATTTTTTTAGGTTTTTTTATAAAAAAGAATTAAAATTAACCTAATTTAAAACTAAATTTAATTACATGCAAACTTATTTAAAAATAATACTAAAATAAAAATTATTTATTGTTTTAACTCTTTTCTGTTTTTTTTATGATATTTTATATTTTGTGAAAATATTAAATTGACTAAAAGAATAATAATTAAAAGAAGATAAAAATAATGAAAAGATAAAAATAACAAAATTTTGCAAACCTTGGGGGTATCAGTCCCCAGATGGGAGGTATAGCCCAAGCAATTCTGGCCCATTAGCATGGTCCGTTTGACTTTTCCAGTTAGCGTGCTGGCACATTGACTCACGTCTACGCTGTTCTCTAATTCTCAACCTTTGGATTTACCCTGATATGCACATGGACGGTTTGATCTGGAGGGCGTATGGTACGCTTGGATGTTGAACCTGCATGTGAAGATTTATTGAAAAATAATATTGAAGTAATGAAGACCTGGGACTCGAACCCAGGTCATTAACTTTACCAACAACTTCGCTTGCCATCTGATCCAACCAACGCGCTTGTATTCTAAACATCAAAGAATTAATATAAAATAAAAACACACATTGGCAATGTTTTTAGCGCGAAATTTAAAAGAGCCAATGATTGCTGGCCACGAGTTCGTCTTCTTCGCGTGTTTTATTTTCCTGAAATAAGAACATATTAAGCAACAGTTTTCTGAGCGTTTTCTTAGGCCGGTTTTGGAAAAATAACGATTAGCCCTATGGGCTCCATAAATTAGGCGCGAGGGTATGTTTGAGATCGTCCAGACGCGCTGAGTTGAATGGTGGTGGTCTTGAGGGCCAATTTTTCCTCATTCAAAAACCCCTAATCCAAGGTCCTGTAAACCCTAGAAAACGATAATGGTGAAATCGTCTACAGCTTGCAAAAACTCAATCAAACACATGGGTTAGCTTCAGAAGTGCATAAGGAATATGAATCAATGAATAAAATGTTATGAAAATGCATAGATTTGAAAACACGATTATGAATTTTTCATGAGATATTTCAGGTTCTGTATACCAATTCCTTAAGCTTTGAAGAATGTTCTTGATTGGGAAATGTTCAGTGATGCTTGAGGAAGCTAATGAGATAAAAATCGTGCCTTGAATCAACCTGCAAAGATGTTTTCAGTTATGAGTTTTTTTGCAAAAAATTCTAATTTGTGAATGGAGTTTTCTGAGCAGCTGCGTGTGTATGATGATTAGGGTTGTGATCCTTGCATATGTAGTAGTGAATTAGGTTAAGAATATTGATCCAAATCTCTTGCAATGATGGTTTTGAAAATTTGATTTTCAAGATCTTTAACCAAATATTTTCCATGCATTTTTGTATCAATTATGATCTAATCAATCCAAATCTTTCCTTATTTGCATATGCACGAAATCTTGGGGATAAAACATGTACAAAAAGATTGGAAAACTTAGGTTAGCATTTTTCATGTATTTAATTTGATTTAAATGAATTATTATTAATAAAAATTCAAATAAATAAATAAAAAATGAATAAAACTTCCTTTTTGGGCCAAGTGGTCGTGAACATGCTTGGGATGATGAATTGTGGAAGAAAAATGGGCCCATTAGCAATTTTAGGTCATTTGAATCAATGTTGACTTTTCAAAATATCCAAAAATTTCCCAACTTCTACAAGGCATAACTTGCTCAATTTTTAAGCTTTTCTCATGTTCTTGGACATTTTGGAAAGGTCTTTGAGTCCTCTAACTAATGCCTTTGGTCCCATGTCATTTTGATTTACCAATCACAAGTTATAGTCTTTGACTTAAAGTCCCTTTTTGTTGACTTTTGAAAATGACCTATAATGTTGAAATTGATAACTTTTGTGAGAGCATTTCTTGGACTTTAAGTATGAAGATGAGTTGTAGTAAATGTCTTTCTCTTCAAAATGAGCTTTGGATGGAATTTTTCTGATAATCCATGTGAAAGTTATGCCCTGGTCAATTTACAGTTGACTTTTTCAGCTGTCCAAATAAGGAAACTTTTGCATCTTGATGGTTTCTGAGCCAAATTTTGAGAATCATGATCAAGCATTGATCAAATGATGTTTGTGGCTTCAAAATGATATGTTGACCAAAAATTTGAACTTTTGACTATCAAATGACCATTTTGCCCCTACAGTTGACTGTAGTGCAATTAGGGTTTTTGACTGTGCAATTTTGTGCTGAAAGTCTTGAAACTTGGTATGAGGATGCTTGACCATATTTGTAGGCATGTGAGACTTGATTGGACCTTTGTAAATTTCATTTTCTTGATCAGAACAAAAACCCTAGTTTTGACTGCTTAGGAGACCTTTGCACTGTGCAACCCTTGGGGAATTTTGAAGCATGACTTGGCAATTTCTTGAAGAATATGGGAGGGAAAATTTTGGGGTACAACAGTTGCCCCTGTTCAATCTTCTTAGACCTGAGGATGTAGATTGGCTGACGTGCCTTTCGTAATCCGAGGGTAGAAGATGATTGAACACTAGAGTGCCCAGAAATTTGCGCTCACATAGTAGCAGTGTGATGGAAATGGGCTTATAGATGCCATTTGGAGATTGATGGGGGATGATGGGGTTATAGATGCCATCTGGATGTTAATCGCATAAGAGATTCCTTAGCGAGAACCTGCATGCCTGTAAAAGAAAATGAGTACCTAACATGTTGCAGGAGCTGGTTTCAGATGCTTGGTATAGATATGTCCTGACTGGTTACAGGAACTGAGTCTGGAGCTTCACAAGATGATGAATGAACCAGGAATAGTTACTACCTTAGCATGAATGGTAAGAGAACCTTGGGTGATTTTAACTTCAACAACGCTCGTTGAGAAAATCTTGGTGGGAATTACCATCTTCGCAGTATCGGAAAGAGAACCAAAGGAAATTATAATCCGAAAGGGAATTACGTCTCACGCGCCGTCGGGGAGAGAACCAAAGGAAATTATAATCTGAAAGGGAATTACATCTCACGCACCATCGGAGAGGGAACCATTATAACCTAAAAAGGAATTATCACCTCACGCACCATCGGAGAGGGAACCATAGGAAATTATAACCTAAAAGGGAATTATCACCTCACGCACCATCGGAGAGGGAACCATAGGAAATTATAACCTAAAAAGGAATTATCACCTCACGCACCATCGGAGAGGGAACCATAGGAAATTATAACCTAAAAAGGAATTATCACCTCACGCACCATCGGAGAGGGAACCATAAGAAATTATAACCTAAAAGGGAATTATCACCTCACGCACCATCGGAGAGGGAACCATAGGAAATTATAACCTAAAAGGGAATTATCACCTCACGCACCATCGTAGAGGGAACCATAGGAAATTATAACCTAAAAAGGAATTATCACCTCACACACCGTCGGAGAGGGAACCATAGGAAATTATAACCTGAAAGGGAATTATCACCTCACACACCGTCGGAGAGGGAACCATAGGAAATTATAACCTGAAAGGGAATTATCACCTCACACACCGTCGGAGAGGGAACCATAGGAAATTATAACCTGAAAGGGAATTATCACCTCACACACCGTCGGAGAGGGAACCATAGGAAATTATAACCTGAAAGGGAATTATCACCTCACGCACCATCGGAGAGGGAACCATAGGAAATTATAACCTAAAAAGGAATTATCACCTCACGCACCATCGGAGAGGGAACCATAGGAAATTATAACCTAAAAGGGAATTATCACCTCACGCACCATCGGAGAGGGAACCATAGGAAATTATAACCTAAAAGGGAATTATCACCTCACGCACCATCGGAGAGGGAACCATAGGAAATTATAACCTAAAAGGGAATTATCACCTCACGCACCATCGAAGAGGGAACCATAGGAAATTATAACCTAAAAGGGAATTATCACCTCACGCACCATCGTAGAGGGAACCATAGGAAATTATAACCTAAAAGGGAATTATCACCTCACGCACCATCGGAGAGGGAACCATCGGAAATTATAATCTGAAAGGGAATTACATCTCACGCACCGTCGGGGAGAGAACCATAGGAAATTATAACCTAAAAGGGAATTATCACCTCACGCACCATCGGAGAGGGAACCATAGGAAATTATAATCTCAAAGAAAAGCCTGATAACTTCTACTGAGTCTTCATCAGAAAAATCTGTTGGGAGTCGATTTAGCTGGACTAGAGAATGCCTTGGACTGGATAAGAAATCTTTGGAGTCGATTAACTGAACCGGTCTAAGTCTTGAAATATGATGGAGAATTTAGCTGAATCTTTCCTGAAAGGTAGAGGTCAGTCATATGCCATGCATGATATGGACCAAGCAATGATGCTCTCAACATAAATGAGATTTGTATGATATGATGCGTCTATGCATGCTATAATGATGTATGTGATGTTTATGTATGTATGTTTTCGTCTAGGAAAGTAGATCCTTGACGGGTGCCGGGAAGTCATATCCTGGGCTGATATTGAAGAATAGATTTCGCTTCCGCTGGGGATGATAACTGCAAGAATACCGGTAGGAGAAGATGACTCCGTTGAGGAATAAACTTGGCAAGTGGAAGATTCTGCGGGGAGAAAAATACTCTAGCGACCATGCTGGGGAGAAATACTCTGTGGGGATAGAGATACTTTGTTGAGTTTTGATAGTAACTTGCTGGGGGTATTTCTGCTGTATTGGAAGTGCTGATAGACTTCGCTGGGGGGTAAGAGAACTTCGTCGAGGACGCTCTTTCCGTGGCTTTTGGCTGAGGATAACCCAGTTATATCCTGTTAAGGAAACAACTCTTTAAATAAAGCTGGACGACGCGTTCGTGCTCTGCGAGGGATAAGCTTCCAGAATCTACTGGGGATAAGCTTGCTGCTTGGGGATATGAGTTCCAACCTTCCTGGGGAACTGGATTGGACTCTTCTGGGGAAGTCTTGATATGCTAGGGAAGTGATTCCTTTGAATGTTGATATACCGCCGGGGAACAATCTTTAGACCAAGACTGCCGGGGATGCTTATTAAGAATATATGTATGCTGCTGGGGAATGTTGAGATCTGCTAGTGGATACCCAACTTCTTTGAGATTTGATAACTCTGCTTGGAGAAGGATGCACTGACTGCTGACTTACTCTCTGGGGAATTAAAATGTACTGGTCATCTTCTTTAGTTGAACCTATCTTGGTACCTTGGAGGATGGAACAATTAGATTGCTTAGACAACTCTTTATTGCCCCTGTTTCTGAGGTATGAGAGGAAGACCTGTGAGATACTGATAGTTGTTGATGGACCAACCTTCTTCTGGTAGGAAGGTGACAAGATAACAGGACATAGTCGTACGCTTTGATCCCTAACTTTTGCCTGGACCGCCCTTTCGGGTTTTCAGTCCACCGGGATACCCATTTTTGCCCAAGCCGCCTTTTCAGGTTTTCGACTTGCCGGGTGTACAGATTCTTTTCATTTCATCCCTTCATTTTGCCCGAACCCTTTTGGTTCGCCGGGAAGCCCTTATTTTTGCCTAGGTGTATCAACCTAGCGGGTCTTTGATTTTGCGCAGTATTTTCTCGACTATGTCCGTGTTCTCAGAATGTAGGGAGTTGCCCCTGCCAGAAGTGTTTTGTCATGCCACCAGAGAGTGTTTGATCAAGCAAGATTCGTTGTTGGAGTGCCCCAAGTGACTCAGATGGAGATTTGCCCCAGGCTATTTGACCTTTGAGAGATTCTCCGAATCTTGATTGGATTGCCCCAGATAACGGACCATGATCATGCCATGCCCCTTGATTGGAAGTACTTCTGTTCATTAGGCATTCGTCGTGCGAATTTCTATGCTGTTCAAACAAAAGTCATATGCAAACAAAGTTATATTAAAAATGCAAAGCCTATGTCTGTCTTGAAGATTTTGAAAATGCATTCGTTTTTTCATAAAACAAGTGAATGTTTGTAAAACGTGATGTCAACTCCGTATTTACCGTAAGCCTTAAGGAGTCAGGATACCTTTCGTAACAGTATGCTTTCGAACTAACCCATGCTTCAGCTAGGACTTTTGAGGGTTATAATATGGCCTGGTTCATGGTTTAAGAAACAAAGGATAAAGGCTCAAATTATTTATACCCACCCGCTCTTCGTGATGTTCTTCAAACCTAAACTCAGTTGATCATGCGTTAGACCTTGGTTGAGTCTTTGCTTTGATATACCGGCGATGGTTCGGATATTGACAGTATATTTTGATTAGGCAGTCGTTTCCTTTTTTGTTGAGGGTTTGTAGGACCTCTTTCTTTTTTATTTCATTACCCCTATTTTTTTGCCTAAACTGTTTCCTTTTTGGAATTACAGTCAGGGGGGTGCCCCAGTTTCATAAGTCCCTTTTTATAGGTTTTGACTTAATGGGCTTTTCGTTTATGATTTTTTTTTTGATAATGACTGCCTGTCCTTTTGATTATTCTGAACCATCACTGCCTTTCTTTTTTCGTAAGGATCTCTTTGGTGCCATTCGTTATGCACTTGGATCAACTGAGAGACTACCCTGCCCCAGGTTATGATTAAGGGTTTTAAATTTCGAAAAGAAAAAACTCCTACTTCTTTGGCTCAGAGGGGTTGACGAGGGATTATCATCCTTATAACTCCAGTGTTTAGGGATTGAAACAATGCCTGTACCTCATCAGCGGGGTCTGTTCAAAAGCATACTGTAATGATCACGGTATCGTTTTCGTCATCCTCCCTCAAGAGGCTTAGAATTTTAGATCAAGAGTTGACATCAGAAAAAATATGAAAATAATTTGCATTTAGTGAATACGAATATATTGTTTCAAAACAGACATATGCGATGCATTAATGAAATAACAATGTTTAACATGAGTAAATGTTTGAACAAAAGAGAATTGCAACTTGAACATTCGAATGAACAAAAGTCTTTTCAGTCTCAGGGCTTGTTATTTCAACTGGTGCATCTTGTAGGGATGGCAGGAGCATTCAGCCTGGCCCATCTGGGTAAAATCCACAGCTCTTTCATTGATCAGATCTTGAATCTTATTCTTCAAAGCCTAGCAGTCGTCGGTGTCATGTCCTGGACTGTTAGAATGGTACGCACATCTTTCCTCAGGATTGTACTTTAGGGAGGTTGTGTTGACACGCCTAGGAGGGTCCCTTAACGTCACCAGATTCAACCTCAACAATTGTTGTAAAGCTTGAGACGGTGACACGTTGAGTTTGGCGAACTGCCTCTTAGGTTTGTCGGGCTTGCTCTGATCATCCCGTTGTTCTCGGCGAGGCCGTAGTTGGACCTGTGGAGTAATAGCAGCTTGGAGAGGCCCAAACCTTTGACCTCTTGGAAGTTGATTAATGACTGGGTCCCTGACTTGGGATGGTTGCTTCACGTCTTGATGAAACTGACCTATCATGGCCCTCAGCTCTCCTTGCTCCTGAGCTAAACTTTGGATGAGAGTCCTTTGCCCCAGCATCTGGGTTTTCAATGTGTCTACCTCAGCTTGTAGACGTTTCAGCCGTTCGTCCTTGTCATCCTCAGCATTGTTCCTGACCAAAGTCCCCATGAGGAGTGTTTTCAGCTCTTCCTGCCCCTTGGATAGGCTTAGGATGATCTCCTTGAACTGAGTCTCTTGAGTGTGAAGGTCCTGGTTATCTGGTTGGGGATCCATTGCTGAAATAAACAGCGAACAAGGATAAGTGACCTGCAATCAAGGGTACCTGTTATGCAATGATATATATGATATGCATGTAATGTTTTCAAGGACCTCGCGGGGTAAACAAGAAATTTGTTAGAGCTAGGTAGCTTGATTGAGGGAATTTCATGTTTGCTGAGATTCCTTCTTCAAGGGTCAAAGGCTCACCATATCCAGTGGGTCATAGCCTCTGACAACCTTGGCTTGGGAAACTTCTTCAAGTGTCAAAGCTCACCATATCAAGTGGGTCATAGCCCCTGACAACCTTGGCTAGAGGAAAATAAATCCTCTTTGCCCCTTGCTAGATGTTTGATTTATCATGACCTGCATCACAAGCCCTTGAGATCCTTGAAAATGGGTGAGGATGTATGCAATGGTATGATGTCATGCTATGCATGGGGTAATGTGGGTAACTTTGTTATAAGTCCCTACTAAGGACTACAAACCAAAACCTGCAAGAAACTCAAGTAAAACCTGTCATGAGTCCCAGTTAAGGACTAAAACAAACCCTGCAAGAAACTCGGTAAACCTTGTTATGAGTCCTAATTAAGGACTAAAACAAACCCTGCAAGAAACTCGGTAAACCTTGTTATGAGTCCTAATTAAGGACTACAAACAAAACCTGCAAGAAACTCAAGTGTCAGACAACAAGCATGCAAATAGTCAAGTACGAAGGCACACAAGTCACACAAGAGAAACCCTTAGAGCTTAGGCCAGCATGGGGTCTGGGTATTACCCTCTTTCAGTTTGTTGGTTCATACCTGTCCTATCAAAGTAACCGGGTTCTTAGAGGATCCCAATATCATTGACTATCCTCAATCGGTCATAACTCCAGCATCGCAATCTTTTCTTGCGGCCAGAACCATCACGAGAGTTTAGCCTCAATGGGCGTAGCATACTGCTACTGTTCTATTGGCCAAGTTGGGTCATTTAAGGTTCTAAGGTCTGTTGGTGCTTAACGACTCCTTGGAAGACCCATATTCTCCCCGTTTCAACACGAGGGATATCGATACAGACCAAGGCGCCACACCAACGTTGCCACTGCTTCACCCATGTCGGTATACGCCGGACAGGTCCCTCACAGCTTATGCTACCTAAACAGGGTATCCCCAGATCCGGGTTAGGATCTATGTAACTCCCATGCAACCCACAAATTTAAAGCAGACAAGTCAATACAATTGAAAACACAGTTATGAACTAACCCTAAGGTACACCTCACTTTAAGTTTAAGTCCCCAGCAGAGTCGCCAGTTCTGTGATCGGTGGATCTGGAACTGACTGTTTAACGCTGGTTCGCGAAATGTCGCGGAAGCAAGAGTCGCCACCGTCTTTTATTTTCTCCAAATGGAAAGGACAAAAGCACATAAAAATTCCTTATAGAGATTGCTCTCGGTTCGGGAGGTAGATTATAGAAAGGGAAGGTGTTAGCACCCTTTCTATCCATGGTTATCCATGGGCTATTAGATACTTGCTCATTTGTGTTTTCAAAATTGTTTGTTTGCTTTTCAACTGTGGGTTTTAAAAAAGTCTCTTTGAAAATTTCAGTTCGACTCTTGTATCGGTACTCAAGAGTGTTTGAAAAGTTGCTTTCGAAAGCTTTTTGAAAAGGTGTCGGTGTGAAAAGTATTTTTTTATTTGTTTTGAAGTTAGAGCAAGCATCTAGAGTCGTCTACCTACCCTAAGGAATTCGTCTGTGTAAATGTCCTTTAAAGTAGTGCCATCCCACCATTGAGAGGTAGATAGCACCACCGTTGGAGGTGTTCGGGTCAATTCAAGGTTCGGGACATGGTGATCACCAGAGCAATGGGAAGACACCTTAGAAGCTACCCTCATGCCAGGTTCCCGGATCATGAGGACTTACTAAGACATCCTCTACTCGACGATCACCTTTCGAGGCAAGGCAACAGTGAGGCGTACCCTAGGGGTGGTGTGTGCGATTTGTGTGTCGTTTTCATTTGCATTTATCTTGTCATGTTATTGGTGTTCTACGCTTGTTTTTATTGTGTCCATACATTCTTTCATGCCTTTGATTAACAGTTAAAAAAAGTTGTGAGAAAAGTAAATTCTAAGCTATTACAAACGGCGCGGGTCCACATCGCCAAAAGTTTCTCGAACCCGATTTTGACAGAAAATAAATAAATAAAGGTAAAGAATTATAGAGTGCGAGCAATTATTTACAAGGCTTCGGGAGAGATACATAAATATTTAAGCGGAATAAAAGAAATATGCGAATTAAGAATTAAATCGAAACGAGGGCGTTGGACCCTTTTGCAAAATTAAATTACATGGAATTAAGTAATAAAAAAGAAAGGAGATGTTTTTTGTATTTTTAGTATTTTAGGAATTTAATGAGAAAAAGAATTAATTAAAATTAAAATAAGATGCAAACCCTAACTCTAGTTATTTTTAATTTATTAAGAAATATTAAAGTTTTTAACCTAAATTAAACCTAATTTTTATACACAAATTTAATTACAAAAAATAAATATTTAATTATTTAATTATTTATGAAAGAAAAAAAAAGATGAAAATTAAAATAAACCCTACTTCTATATTTTTTTAGGTTTTTTTATAAAAAAGAATTAAAATTAACCTAATTTAAAACTAAATTTAATTACATGCAAACTTATTTAAAAATAATACTAAAATAAAAATTATTTATTGTTTTAACTCTTTTCTGTTTTTTTTATGATATTTTATATTTTGTGAAAATATTAAATTGACTAAAAGAATAATAATTAAAAGAAGATAAAAATAATGAAAAGATAAAAATAACAAAATTTTGCAAACCTTGGGGGTATCAATCCCCAGATGGGAGGTATAGCCCAAGCAATTCTGGCCCATTAGCATGGTCCGTTTGACTTTTCCAGTTAGCGTGCTGGCACATTGACTCACGTCTACGCTGTTCTCTAATTCTCAACCTTTGGATTGACCCTGATATGCACATGGACGGTTTGATCTGGAGGGCGTATGGTACGCTTGGATGTTGAACCTGCATGTGAAGATTTATTGAAAAATAATATTGAAGTAATGAAGACCTGGGACTCGAACCCAGGTCATTAACTTTACCAACAACTTCGCTTGCCATCTGATCCAACCAACGCGCTTGTATTCTAAACATCAAAGAATTAATATAAAATAAAAACACACATTGGCAATGTTTTTAGTGCGAAATTTAAAAGAGCCAATGATTGTTGGCCACGAGTTCGTCTTCTTCGCGTGTTTTATTTTCCTGAAATAAGAACATATTAAGCAACGGTTTTCTGAGCGTTTTCTTAGGCCGGTTTTGGAAAAATAACGATTAGCCCTATGGGCTCCATAAATTAGGCGCGAGGGTATGTTTGAGATCGTCCAGACGCGCTGAGTTGAATGGTGGTGGTCTTGAGGGCCAATTTTTCCTTATTCAAAAACCCCTAATCCAAGGTCATGTAAACCCTAGAAAACGATAATGGTGAAATCGTCTACAGCTTGCAAAAACTCAATCAAACACATGGGTTAGCTTCAGAAGTGCATAAGGAATATGAATCAATGAATAAAATGTTCTGAAAATGCATAGATTTGAAAACACGATTATGAATTTTTCATGAGATATTTCAGGTTCTGTATACCAATTCCTTAAGCTTTGAAGAATGTTCTTGATTGGGAAATGTTCAGTGATGCTTGAGGAAGCTAATGAGATAAAAATCGTGCCTTGAATCAACCTGCAAAGATGTTTTCAGTTATGAGTTTTTTTGCAAAAAATTCTAATTTGTGAATGGAGTTTTCTGAGCAGCTGCGTGTGTATGATGATTAGGGTTGTGATCCTTGCATATGTAGTAGTGAATTAGGTTAAGAATATTGATCCAAATCTCTTGCAATGATGGTTTTGAAAATTTGATTTTCAAGATCTTTAACCAAATATTTTCCATGCATTTTTGTATCAATTATGATCTAATCAATCCAAATCTTTCCTTATTTGCATATGCACGAAATCTTGGGGATAAAACATGTACAAAAAGATTGGAAAACTTAGGTTAGCATTTTTCATGTATTTAATTTGATTTAAATGAATTATTATTAATAAAAATTCAAATAAATAAATAAAAAATGAATAAAACTTCGTTTTTGGGCCAAGTGGTCGTGCACATGCTTGGGATGATGAATTGTGGAAGAAAAATGGGCCCATTAGCAATTTTAGGTCATTTGAATCAATGTTGACTTTTTAAAATATCCAAACATTTCCCAACTTTTACAAGGCATAACTTGCTCAATTTTTAAGCTTTTCTCATGTTCCTGGACATTTTGGAAAGGTCTTTGAGTCCTATAACCAATGCCTTTGGTCCCATGTCATTTTGATTTACCAATCTCAAGTTATGGTCTTTGACTTAAAGTCCCTTTTTGTTGACTTTTGAAAATGACCTATAATGTTGAAATTGATAACTTTTTGTGAGAGCATTTCTTGGACTTGAAGTATGAAGATGAGTTGTAGGAAATGTCTTTCTCTTCAAAATGAGCTTTGGATGGAATTTTTCTGATAATCCATGTGAAAGTTATGCCCTGGTCAATTTACAGTTGACTTTTTCAGCTGTCCAAATAAGGAAACTTTTGCATCTTGATGGTTTCTGAGCCAAATTTTGAGAATCATGATCAAGCATTGATCAAATGATGTTTGTGGCTTCAAAATGATATGTTGACCAAAAATTTGAACTTTTGACTGTCAAATGACCATTTTGCCCCTACAGTTGACTGTAGTGCAATTAGGGTTTTTGACTGTGCAATTTTGTGCTGAAAGTCTTGAAACTTGGTATGAGGATGCTTGACCATATTTGTAGGCATGTGAGACTTGATTGGACCTTTGGAAATTTCATTTTCTTGATCAGAACAAAAACCCTAGTTTTGACTGCTTAGGAGACCTTTGCACTGTGCAACCCTTGGGGAATTTTGAAGCATGACTTGGCAATTTCTTGAAGAATATGGGAGGGCAAATTTTGGGGTACAACACAGTCAAACCTCAATATTTTTGTCAACATTCTCATTTTGAAGGATATTTCATCATTTGATCAAGGGTTGATCATGATTCATCAAGTATTGCTCAAAATTCATCAAGACTCAAAAGTTGCTAAATTAGGGTTTTGTAGGAAAAGTCAACTCAACTTTGACCAAGCATATCTTTCTCATACTTTATGAGAAATGACCCATTCAAAGCTCATTTTTAAGAGGATGCAATTTCCTACATTCCATCTTCATACCCCAAGATCAGAAAATGCACTCACAAGAAGTTATAAATTTGGACATTATAGGTCATTTTTGAAAGTCAACAAAAACACCTTTTTTGCCAAAGCTTATAACTTGATAATGGAATATCAAAATGAGATGAGACCAAAAGGGTTAGTTATAGGACATCTCAAGATTTACAAAAAGTCAAAGAACACCTCCAAAAGTTCAAAATTGAAGAAGTTATGCATTGTTGAATTTGGGCATTTTTGCAAAATTGCCAAAAGTCAACTATCCCCAAAACTTCAAATTTTGTCAAATGGGCCCATTCTTTTCCACTTGATTTGAACTTTCCACATTTCAAACGTGTCCTAGCTTCAGCCTTGTGTCCATTTATCAATTTTATTATTTTATTTGATTTTTTATTGAATTATTTCATTTTAAATCAAATTAAATCAAATAAAATCCAAATATTGATTGTTTGATATCTTTTTGGCTATTTTAGGACTTAATCATCATCATGATCACCATCAAAATTCGTATCAAGCATATCATGTACAAAAAGATGGAGATTTGACAAATTTTGCAAGCTTTAAAGGATGAATCAAATCATAAGGCATTGATTTAGAGAGATTTGACTCATGATTCTTGACCTAATACATTCCATGATACATATAGAAGGAAAATGCACGAAATTGAGAGCTAGAGGCTGCAAGAACAGAAAGAACCAAACTTGGAAAAAGTGACAAAAAGTTGGAGATCGAAATCAAGCTTGGAGGCACTTTCAGGACTTGGCAAGCATCACAATCGCTTCCTAGAAATTCTCAGAAGCAAAACCAATCAGAATCACTCATTCTCCAGCCTCCTAGAGCACTGTAAGTATCTCACTGATCCGCCATGTTCTTGAAGTCGCAAATCTTTATTCCTGCATCCATTGTAAAAAACAATTGCATATTCTGACTCACCACATCATTTGCTAGCTTTCTGCAATAACCAATTTCATTCTTATGCTTTGTATCGTAAAACACCATTGTAGGGTTTTCTAGGTTTTTTTTAGGGGTTTTTATTACAGGAAAAATTAGCTATCAAAAGGGGCATGGTTGTAACCGGGATGATGAGATGAGCATGACCATGCCTTTGGATTGCATTTTTGTGGCTCGTAGCAAATTTTGGAGATGGCTTGGCTTATAGCTTCAGACTGTTGTCCGTTGGTATAGGGTGGGAGTGTTTTAGCCACGGTCCAACGACAGGGATGATGGCGTGTCATGATCCAATTCATCCATTCAAACATGGCGCGCGAAATTTGGTTTTTTCTGGCATATTAATCCATTTTCTTTTATTATCATTATTTTATATCTCATGTACAAATGAAGCACATTGGCCTAGTGGAAGCAAGCGTTGGCAGTCATGTACAGGACCTGGGTTCGAATCCCAGGTCCCCCATGCTATTTGTTATAATTTTTCTTCAGGTATTCCAGTGCGCCTAAGGAGTAGCAGTACATCATATACCATCATGTAATCAATGGACAGATGGGCAATGGCCAGATCTGATGGATGGAGATGGAACGTCCACCATGGGACCAAGTCAACCAGCGCACATGGGATCCAAAAAGTTCACCAGGCCAGCGTGTTATTGGGCCTTGGAATTGATATCCAGACCTCCAAATCAGGCCCAAACCTCCTATCTCTTTCTATTTCTTTTATTTAATTTTATTTGTTTTATTATTTTTATTTAATCAATTAACCAATCAAAATTTTTTTCTTTATAAAAATAAAACCAAAAAATATTTTTCTTCATTAAAACCAAATTTTAATTTTTATTAATAAATACTAATTATATTTAATTTAGTTTTAATTAGGATAACTTTAATATATTTTGTAAATAATCAAATTAACTTAGACATAATTAGGTTTTTATTAACATTGATCAATTTTATTTTCTTCCTTTAAATAACACAAAAACCCAAAAATATTTATTTTTATTAATTAGTTTAATTAATTTAATTTAATAATTAATTTAGGATAGTTTATTTCTTTCTTAATTTAAAAACAAACAAAAAAATCTTTTCTTTAAATAACAGGGTCAAAACCCTAGAACTCGCACTCGATTTAATTTCCCGCACGCGATCCATTTTATTCAATATTGTATTTGTTTCCGGAATGTAATAGCTAATAGGACCATTTAATTATTTTATCGCTTTATTTATTTTTCCGCATTTAAATTTCAAAGGGTTGCTTTTGGCGATGTAAATACCCGACGCCTTGTAATACTTAGTTAAATTTCCGCAATTTAATTTCCGCAACTTATAAACTGTTAGATGTTTGATAATAGGGGATGCATGACAAGATTGAATGTTTAACCTAAAATCAACATAGATCACCATTAACATGTGAAAAGACAAAAATAACTGAAAACAACACACTCGCACATGTGCACTCTTAGGGTACACCCCACTTGGTTGCCTTCGTACGCGGTCATTGAGTATAGGTCACTTTAGAGGTTTCCCTCTTGTCTAAAGATCATAGTTGCCTCGAAACGGTTGCCTCGGATATTGTTGCCTCAAACAAATGATTTAAGACATTAGGGTTACCGCTAAGGCGTCCTAACATTGCTTTGGTGAATGTATGTCCCTAATTCGAATTGACCCTCAAACTCCAACGACGATGCTACCTACTCATCAATAGTAGGATAGAATTGTATAAAGGACATTAGCATAAAACGATTCCTTTTTTGAGTAGGTAGATGGTTCTTAAGTACTTGCTCTTTCAAAAAACAAAAAAACTCTTCACACTTACACTTTTCGAACAAAGTTTTAAAAAGCACTTCATACGCTCTTGAGGACAGAAGCAAGAGTTAAATCGAATTTTCAAATAAAAACTTTTTCAAACCCACAAACACAAAGAAAGAAAATTTTGAAAACAATTGAGCAAGTACCTAAGAGCCCGTGGATAACCACAGATAGAAAGGGTGCTAACACATTCCCTTTCTATAATTTACCCCCCGAACCCGAGAAATATCTCGAAAAAGGAATTTTTCTGTGCTTTTTTCCTTTCCTTGTTGGATAAAATAAAAGTCGGTGGCGACTCTTGCTTACCGCGACATTTTGCGAAAACAAACGCAAAATGCAAACCAGCATTCCAAAAAACAGTCAGTTTTATCCCACCGTATCACAAGAATCTTTTGCGAGCCGGTTTATTTCTGGGTTGTGGTGAAGGTTGCCACCTATGTACGTCTCTACCCAATGGTTGCTTGTTGTTAAAGATAGGTGTCCAACGCCTAATGAACAAAAAATAAATTATGTTTGAGAAGACTCCCTCTACAAGAAGTCTGTGTGAAGATATATCAATTATTACCATTTCCGAAAATCCTCCCAAGGTCTCCTCCAAAAGACCTGTCAGGATTACATCGACTCCTAAGGTTGCTCCTTTAATTATCACCTTTCTTCGGCCGATACCATATTCCTCCGATAAGGTTGTTCCTTGGAATTATGGAGCTGACGTCTACTACCACGACGTCAAGCAAGACCTATTGGCTATCAAAGATGAAGTTGCTAAAGATATTGATCCTAACATTGACAACATTTTTGGGACCAATAAAATTACCAGAAGCAGAAGGATTTTCTCTCCTGAGATATCTCCAAAGACTACTTCCACTCCTTTAGTTATTCCTGCTAATGTTCCTATTGTTACTCTTGTTGTTACCCCTACTGTCACTCCTGTTGTTATTCCTGCTACTGAGGCAGCTGAGACTCGGGGAAAACAAGTACTGGTTGAGCCCTCCTGAACGGAGGCACCTAAAGAAACCATTCTTGAAGCCTCTAAAAAATAAATGGAGGAGATATTGAAAATAATACGAAAAAGTGACTACAATGTTGTGGAACAATTGGGGCATACTCCTTCAAAAATATCAATGTTGGCCTTATTATTATGCTCTTAAGCCCATGCTAAGGCTTTGGCGAAGTTCCTGAAGTCTGCACATGTGCCTCAAGAGACTTTTACTGACCAATTCGAGAACTGTGTTGATAGTATGACTACTAACAATGGACTCAGTTTCTCCGATGCTGATTTGACGTCCAAAGGAAGAAAGCATAATGATGCCCTGCATGTCTCTATTGAGTGAAGGGGCACTACCCTGGCTCATGTTCTAGTTGATACATGATCATCCCTAAATGTTTTACCTAAGGGTGCTTTAGACAGATTGGACTGTGAAGGACTGACTTTGAAACCCAGTAATATTGTGGTGAGGGCTCTTGATGGTTCTAAGAGAATGGTACACGGGGAAGTGGACATTCCTATTAAAGTTGGTTCCCAAAATTTTGGCTCCACTTTCTATGTGATGGACATTCTCCTGTATTACTTTTGTTTGTTGGGACGCCCTTGGGTCTATGGGGCCGGTGTTGTTACTTCAACTCTGCATCAAATGTTGAAGTTGAAGAAGTGAAAAACACAAGAAGAGGGTGGGGGGGGTTGAATTGAAAAACTTGTAATCAAATGGCCAATGACACAGTATTTTTATCCTGGTTCGTTTGATCTCAAACTACTCAAGTCCACCCGTCAAGGTGATTTCGCCTCTCTCCAACGAGGTCTTAATCCACTAATCACAAACAGATTACAATCACTAATTTGACAACTGTCAAAGTCCTCTTAAGTACAACCATAATCCGGTTAATCTCAAGGAAAAAATGTCTTAATCTAAGATACAAGAATTCTGTGTAGTTGTTTTTCGTTACAAAAATAGTTATCACAACTGTGATAGTTTACACAATTTTAGAGCGTGGAAAATAAGAGAGAAAGGTTGCAGTGTTTTTGAATTATATTGCAGTAGCATTGGAAAATCGTGAATGATTTGATCTCTTAGCTTGTTTATATAGGCAATGGAATCCTGTTCATCATTAAGCGTGATAATGGTCATTTAAGGAGTTTCCATATTGAGAAGATCCTGTCTGAATGAAGCCGTTGTAATTGATGTTGTCTTGATTGTAAAGTAACACTTCAGAATCTTACATCCTTGCCTGTTGTTGATGCTTCAGAACATTGATGCCTTAGATTATAATCCTTCTGTTCAGAATCAGAGTTTACTTCACTTAAGCGCAGGTTCTGATCATCATTCTTCAGTGCAAATTCTGATTACCTCATCGTGTAGCTTCTATAGCTTAACTTCTGATGCTGCTTTGGTCAGAACTTTTGCATACAAAATAACATTATTTTAGGGTGCATATTTGTTCTTTGTATTTGTTATCATCAAAACTCTAACTAAGGGTTGTAGAATCAAACTATGTTCTAACAATCTCCCCCTTTTTGATGATGACAAAAACTAGAATTTTCAATGAAAAAATAGAGAACAAAAAGTTTAAGAGAGACTCCCCTGAGTTGATTACTTCCCTGAAGTTCCTTCTCGTCAGAGCTTTTGCTGTATCTCCTATCAGAATTTGTTCATGTTCAAACTTTTCAGAAAGTAGAGGTTAAATAATTCAGAATGTTTGAGACTTTTGTCCCAGTATACTGTTATTGAAAATATCTTACGTTCTCCCCCTTTTGGTCAAGTATCAAAAAAGCAATATAATCAGATTCAAAAAGATGAATTATATTAAAAACATAATGCAATGACAAGTTTCAGAAACAAAGAGGTAAAGATAAGAAGTTACAGATAAACAGTTTTAAAAGAAAATCTAAGAAGGAGGGGGAAGACGTGGGAACAATGCTTCCAGCAAGCTCTTGATCTGAGTGCTTGACTCTTCCTGCTTGCCCAGAATATCTTTGATTACCTTTGTAGTATCTTCTTATTTATCCAGAATCCCTTTGATCTCTTTGTTCGTATCCTCTTGCTTATCTAGTCTTGCATGGATTAATGCATTCTCTTTCTTCAACTCTTCCAGGGTTTGCATGACTAGAGAGGAAGCTGGTGTCTCTTCAGGGGTTGCATGCTGTTCACAACATTCTGCAGCTTCTTCTGATTGAACCACTTCTTCTGCTACAACCATGTCTTCTGGAGCAGTAGCCAGGGAGAGACTATCTGAATCTGGTTCAACAACTTCTGAAGGATGGTGCTCTTTCCAGGGAGCATTATCCAGTGGAAGAATGTCTTTCTTGCACCATTAACTCAGAACTTGATCTTGAAAAGCTTTCAGCTGATCACTGAAGTTCTGTTGAGCCCTTTCATAACCAAATTCCTCCAGCTTCAGAGTTTCAGCATTGAGCCATTTTCTAAATCATTCCCAGAGAGAATCAGAAGCAGCAGGATTAGAAATCTCTAGGCTTGCTTGCTTCAAAGAGTTGATCCATTGATGCATTTCTATTTCAAAAATCAACATACTCTTTGTGATCGGTGGAAATAGAACTGACTGTTTAAACCTGGTTCGCGAAATGTCGCGGTAAGCAAGAGTCATCACCGTCTTTTATGTTCTCCAATATGGAAAGGACAAAAGCACAACAAAATTCCTTCTTTGAGATGTCTCTCGGTTCGGGAGGTAGATTTATAGAAAGGGAAGGTGTTAGCATCCTTTCTATCCATGGTTATCCATGGGCTCTTAGGTACTTGCTCTTATGTTTTCAAAAGATGTTTGCTTTTCAAGTGTGTGTGGGTTTTGAAAAAAGTTTCGTTTGAAAAATTTCTAAGTAACTCTTGTATCTGTCCTCAATAGTGTATGAAAAATTTGTTGGAAAACTTTTGAAAGTGTCAGTGTGAAAAGTTGTTTTTGTCTGTTTGAAAAGAGCAAGTACCCATGAGATCTACCTACTCTAAGTAATTAGGTTGTGTAAGAGTCCTTTAGATAGTGCTATCCCACCATTGAGAGGTAGGTAGCACCGTTGTTGGAGGTATTCGGGTCAATTCGATTATTAGGGACAGTGTGGTCACCGAAGCAATAGTAGGACACCTTAGAAGTAACCCTAATGTCCTAGATCCTTTTTATCCGAGGCAACCGTTTCGAGGCAACTGGATCTTTAGACAGGAGGGCGACCTCTAAAACATCCTATACTTGACGACCACCTTCGAAGGCAACGAGTGAGGCGTACCCTAGGAGTGGCATGTGCATGTGTGTTGTTTCAGTTTATATTTATCTTTGAACATGCATCATTGTGAGCTACGGGTTGATTTTATTTGTCATATTAAACTTGTCATGCATAATTAACAGTTTAATAATTTGCGGGAAGTAAATTGCGGAAAATTAAATCTAAGCTATTACAAGGCGTCGGGTATTTACATCGCCAAAAACAAACCCTTTAATTTAAATTGTGGAAAGTAAAATAAAGCGGTAAATAATTAAAGTCCTAATTAAAAGCTATTACATTCCGGGAAACAGATACAATAATATGATAAAATGGATCGCGTGCGAGAAATTAAATCGGATGCGAGTTTTTTGGGTTTTGACCCCTTTTTTTGAAAGAAAGTGATTTTTTTTTGTTATTTTTGAATTAAATGGAATTAAATTAAATGAACAATTAAATTAAATTAAATAATGAAAATATTTTTGGATTTTTGAGTTTTAAAGAAATAAAATAAATTGAATTAATGCTAATAAAAACCTAATATTCTAAATTGATTTTAAATATTGCAAAAAATATTAAAAGTTAAATCTAATTAAAGCTGAATTGATTAAATTAATTTATTTACAAAAATAAAAATGATGAAGTTAATTTTAATAAATAAAATATTTTTTGTGTTTTTGATTTTATTAGGAAAAAATGTTAATTGGTTAGTGATTAATAAAAATAATAACGATTAATTAATTAAAGGAACATAATACAAATAGAGAGAGAGTTTAGGAGTATACGAGCCTGATTGGAGGGGTGAAACAGCTATTGACGTCATGTGTAAACTGTTTTGTTTTGGCCATTTATGTTTTGGCTTTTGGCCATTTGTGTTCTGGCTTTTGGCCATTTGTGTTCTGGCCTCAACGTTCCTTAACCTTCTCAGGATGTCTGTCTCGCCATGTATTGGTGTCATGTGTAAACTGTTCTGTTTTGGCCATTTGGTTTTTGGCCTTTTTGTGTTTTGGCCTCAATGTTCCTTAATGAACCTGCATGGGATCTTGTCTAAAATCTGCAGTGTTGAATCTCATGAACACATTAAATAAAATCATAAAATGCAAATAAAGCCAATATATGAAGAAATTTAATGTTTAGGCACAATATGACATGTATGAATGATTATACCCTTTTGATCATGGAGATCAAATCAATCTTACCCTTACTGGAAAAGTAGTGACATGAATGCTTTTATGCCCTTTTGATCATGGAGATCAAGCCAGCCTTACCCTTACTGAAGAAGTAGTGAGATGTTGGTTTGTAACTGAGATGGCTTGTTTGTAGTGAGAGAGGGATTTGTAATAAGGATTTCAAGGTTTTAGGGTTCTTGAAAGAATTTGATATTCTAACAGTGTTGTGGCAAAGTTTTTTTCTCTTTTTTCTCCTCTCTGGTTTGTGTGAAAAGAAGGTGATTATATAATGGAAATTAGGGTAACGAAAATGGGCTTTGAATGTGCAATTGGGCCTCCAATGTTCACTTGAGTTCGTCACTTTCCAGGCTAAATCACAGGGACTTAAGTGCAATTTTTGAAGTTGAAATGTGAAAACAAAATGTAGCCGATATCGATAACTAACTCCTGTCCGAAAATCGGCTCAATCGGATAAACGGTGAATTAGTTGTGAATTTTTGAAGTTTCAGCTCAGACAAACTTATTTTGGGCTCCAGTGTCGACTCTGACACGTTCTTCAATAAAAAACTGGTATTGATCGGAGCATAATCCGGTCTCGACTTTTGAAGCAAAATTGTAGATCTATGAGTCAGTGACCTTGTGTAAAAATATGAGCCCAATCCGATAAAAATTGATCGAGTTATGAATTTTCGAAGTTTCGGCCCAGATGAAATAATATTCAGCATTCAGGATTTTCAGCGTGTCACGCACTCTGAGCAAAAAACGAAGGCCTTTTGAATACCGTTTGAACTCAATACCTTCTGTGAAAATGTAACCAACTCAATTTGTGAAATTTTGGCACCGGAACCAGCTCGATACGATGAAAATCGACCAAGTTATGATTTTCTGAACATGACGCAAATAAACTTCTGTCACAAATTTTCTATATGAAAATACTTGATAAATCTACATTTTTGAAGACCTTCTGGTCGAAATTGGCTTCCAGCCGTGAGAGATGAAAACATAGATAATGTCAAGACGGAATTTTGGCCACCGGAACAGGTTCAAAACGAGCCACGATCTTCAAGTTATGAATTTTTTTTAGCGCGTAAAAACTGCACTTTCAGCACACTTTTTTCACCATATTTCTTCGAGAAAACTCACACATTCGGATACCTTCTTTAAAGAATTGACTCTTGAGCCGAACCTGAATTTGAGAATATGTTATCAGAGATATCTTGGCGAAATAACACCTGAATATGACGCGCCGGGTTGGACTTGTGAATTTTTCTTGAAATGTTTTGAGAAATATGGGAGGGCTAATTTTGGGGTACAACAGTTGCCCCTGTTCAATCTTCTTAAACCTGAGGATATAGATTGGCTTTCGGGATTTTCGTGATCCGAAGTTGGAAGATGATTGAACACTAAAGTTCCCAGAAATTTGCACTCGCATGGTGTAGTATAAACATGGTGATGTCGGGAATGGGCTTACAGATGCCATTTGGAAATGTAATGGATAGTTGAATCTGAATAAGAAATAGAATAGCTTCCGTGTCTGGAGCATATCTAGTCTATATCTAATTGCTGACGTCTGAACGAGTAGTAGAATGACCGCCGTGTCTGGGGTATATCCATACTGCATCTGAATGAGTGATAGAATATTATCCGAATCTGGATCGTATTTGGAATGTCTTTTGAATGAATCTGGACTAAACCATAGAATAGCCTCCGGGTCTGGAGCATCTCTAAGTTGTCTTTAGAAGTTTGAATCTGAATAAGCAGTAGAATAGCGTCGGGATCTGGAGCATCTCTGGGCCATCTCTGGAGAGAAATCTAAATAGGCAAAAGAATAACATCCGGATCTGGAGTATCTCTAAGCCATCTCTGAAAGGAAACTTTGAATAAGCTAAAGAATAGCATCCATGTCTGGAGCATCTCTAAGCTATCTCTGAAAGGGAATCTGGAATAAGTATCAGAATGTAGCCATATCTGGGTCGCATCTGAACTATCTCTAGAAGGGAATCTGGAATAAGTATCCGAATGTAGCCATGTCTGGATCGCATCTGAACTATATCTAGAAGAAATCTCTGAATAAACAATAGAATATCATCCGTGGTTGGAGCATCTCTAAGTTATCTCTGAAAAGCAACTCTAAATAAGCAACAGAATAGCATCCGGTTTGGAGCATATCTGAACTATCTCTGAGAAGAACCTCTGAATAAGCAACAGAATAGCATCCGGTTTGGAGCATATCTGGACTATCTCTGAGAGGAAATCTGAATAAGCCATAGAATAACATCCGTGTCCGGAGCATCTCTAAGCTATCTCTGAAAGGAATCTGGAATAAGTATCAGAATGTAGCCATATCTGGGTCGCATCTGAACCATCTCTAGAAGGGAATCTGGAATAAGTATCAGAATGTAGCCATGTCTGGATCGCATCTGAACCATCTCTAGAAGGGAATATGGAATAAGTATCAGAATGTAGCCATGTCTGGATCGCATCTGAACCATCTCTAGAAGGACATCTGGAATAAGCAATAGAATAGCATCCGTGTCCGGAGCATCTCTAAGCTATCTCTAGAAGGAAGTCTGAATAAGCAACAGAATAACATCCGCATCCGGAGCATCTCTAAGCTATCTCTGAAGAATCTGAATAAGCAAAAGAACAACATCCATGTCTGGAGCATTTCCCAGCTATCTCTGAAAGGAAACTCTTGAATAAGCAAAAGAATAGCATCCATATCTGGAGCATTTCTAAGCCATCTCTGAAGAGAAAATCTGAATAAGCAAAAGAACAGCATCCATATCTGGAGCATTTCCAAGCTATCTCTGAAGAGAAAATCTGAATAAGCAAAAGAACAGCATCCATATCTGGAGCATTTCCCAGCTATCTCTTTAATCTCTTTAATGTAGATATGCCCTGGCTAGATACAGGTATCGAATCTGGAACTGTGACAGTTGATAGTAATCATCTTTGGATTGACCTTCTTCCTGAAAAGGCAAAACATCAGTTGTATGCAGTGTCATGATGTATGAAATGCATGATGTCATGATGTTCTCAGGAATAAATGAGATAGTGTAGTATGCACTTTATCATGTATGTAAGCAGGATGTATAAAATGTGAAATGTTTATGAATGTATTTTCGTATGGGAAAATAAATCCTTGACGAATGCCGGGAAGTTCGTTGAATCCTGGGCTGATGTCGAAGAGTGAGTTCTTCATTTCCGCTGGGGAGGATGATTGCAAGAATAAACCGGTAGGAGAAGATGACTCCGTTGGGGGAATAAACTTGTTGGAGAGATTACTCTGCGGGGAATACTCAGTGGGGAAGAGATGCTTCGCTGAGATTTTGATGAAAACTCCGCTGGCGATTCCATTGATAAGTTATGTTGGGAGATTTGATGAACTCCGCTGGGGAATAGGAAGAACTTCTCCGAGGACGATCTTTCCGTGGCAATTAGCTGAGGATAACCCAGTTATAAGCTCTGGTGGGAATAACCTTTGAATAAAGCCGGGGAGATGCGTATGTACTCTGCAGGTGATAAGCTTCCAGAATCTACTGGGGATAAGCTTCCAGAATCTGCTGGGGAGAAGCTTCCAGAATCTATTGGGGATAAGCTTCTAGAATCTACTGGGGATATTGATTCCACTCTCCTGGGGAAACTTTTGGACTGCACTGGGGAATGGCTCCACTGGATGTGTCTGTATTCCGCCGGGGAACAATCTTATACTTCTGTCGAGGAATATTAAGACTGTCGGGATGCTTGCTTAGGAACATCTGTATACTCCACTGGGGAATATTGAGATCTTCTGCGGATACCCAACTTCCTTAAGGCTGACAGTAGACTAACTCTGCTTGGGGAGAGTGTTGCTGACTTGCTGGAGATACTGTGCCTTTTTCAAGGCTGATGGGAGACCAACTCTGCTCGGGGAGAGCATTGCCGAACCTTGTCTTACTCTGCGGGGAGTGAAGGTGTCTTGGTTAATTCTTCAGCTGAATCTACCTTGTACCGGGATGACAGAGCAGTTTGATCGCTTGGACAACTCATTATTGCCCTTGTTTCTATGGAAGGTACCTGGGGAGGTGCTTGACAACTGCTGATTGACAAATCTTCTTCTGGTAGGCGAGTGACGAGATGCCGGGACATAGTCGTACGCTGTGATCCCTAATTTTTGCCTGGACCGCCATTTCGGGTTTTCAGTCCACCGGGATACCCTTTTTTGCCCAAGCCGCCTTTTCAGGTTTTCGACTTGCCGGGTGTATAGATTTTTTCATTTTCATCCCTTATTTTTGCCCGAACCCTTTTGGTTCGCCGGGAAGCCCTTATTTTTGCCTAGGCCAGTCGACCTAGCGGGTCTTTGATTGTGCGTAGTATTTTTTCGACTATGTCCACGCTCTCAGAATGCAGGGAATTGTCACTGTCAATAGTGTTGCATTGCCAGACTACCAGAAGATGTTTGATCGTACCAGATTTGTCGCTGGAATTCCTATCCAATGCCCCAAGTGATTCAGGCGGAGATTTTCCCCAAGCTGGTTGGCCTTTTGAGAGATTCTCCAAATCTTGACTGGACTGTCCCAGATGACGGACAATGATCATGCCGTGCCCCTTGATTGGAATTGTTTTTGTTCATTAGACATTCGTCGTGCGAACTTCTATGCTGTTCAAACAAATAGTCATATGCAAGCAATGTTATATTAAAAATGCAAAGCTTATGTCTGTCTTGAAAAAAGATTTTTGAAAATGTATTTTTTTCATAAAAACAAGTGAGTTTTTTTTGTAAACTGTGGTGTCAACTCGTTATTTTACCGCAAGACTTAAGGAGTCAGGATACCTTTGGTAACAGTATGCTTTCGAACTAACCCATGCTTCAGCTAGGACTTTTTGAGGGTTATAACGTGGCCTGGTTCACGGTTTAAGAAACAAAGGATAAAGGCTCAAAGTTTATTTGTACCCACCCGTTCTTTGTGATGTTCTTCAATCCTAAACTCAGTTGATCGTACGTTAGACCTTGTTTGAGTCTTTGTCCTGATATTATGGTGATGGTTCGGATATTGACAGTTCATTTTAAACAGGCAGTCATTTCTTTTTTGTTGAGGGTTTGTAGGACCTCTTTCTTTTGATTGCGTTATCCCTGTTTTTTGCCTGAACTGTTTCTTTTGTGATTACAGTCAGCGGGATGCCCCAGTTTTCGTAAGTCTCCTTCATAGGTTTTGACTTTATTGAGCTTTTATTTCTGAGAGATAATGATTGTCTGTCTTTATGATTATTCGGAACCATCACTGTCTTTTTGTCTCGGAAGGACTTCTTTGATGTCATTCATTGTGCACCTGGATCAACTGAGAGAACTACCCTGCCCCAGGTTATGATTAAGGGTTTTAATTTTCGAAAAGAAAAACTCCCACTTCTTTGGCTCGAAGGGGTTGACGAGAGATTATCTTCCTTATAACTCCACTGTTTAGGATTTGAAACAATGCATGTACCTCATCAGCGGGGTTTGTTCAAAAGCATACTGTAAATGTCGTGGTATCGTTTTTGTCATCCTCCCTCAAGAGGCTTAGATTTGTTTAATTGAGAGTTGATCATCACAGAAAAATGAAAGCAATTTTGAATATAATGAGTACGAATAGATTAATTCAAACAGACATATGCAATGCATTAATGGAATAAACAAGTTTGCTATGACATTAATTGTTTGTATAAGCAAAGAAAAATACAACTCGGAAATTCAAATAAACAAAAGCCTTCAATGATTGGGCAAAGGAGCAGTGATTATGTTTGGAGTCTCTGGTGCTTCAAACTGAATCTCTTTGGCGTCAATCATGTCTTGGACCTTGTTCTTCAGAGCCCAACAGTTGTCCGTAGTATGCCCCGGGCTATCAGAGTGGTATGCGCACCTATCGTTGGGATGATAGTTAGGAGCAGAAGTGTTTGGATTCCGGAGAGGATCCCTTAAGGTAATCAGCCCTGCCTTCAACATTTGCTATAGCGCTTGATCCAGTGACATATTGATCTTGGTGAACTGTCGTTTGGGTGCGACCTCCTTACATTGCTGCCCCTGTCTTTGTTGAGCAGGCATAGGATTAGAGATCTGGGTTGCCCCCACATATTGATCATGACGGCCTTTTTTACCATGCACAACGTTGGACTCTTTCTTCCCGTGGTAAGGCTTTTTATGAGCATCAGAAGGCGTAGCTTCCTGAATCTTCCCGCTTTTAATGCCAGCTTCAATTCTCTCCCCAGTCAAGATCAGATCTGTAAACCCAGCAGAAGAATTCCCAATCAGGTGGTTGAAGAATGGACCAGACAGGGTCCCCAGGAACATATCAACAAGCTCACGGTCAGTCAAAGGTGGTTGCACCCTTCCAGCAAGGTCCCTCCATTTTTGCGCATACTCTTTGAACCCTTCACCCGTCCCTAGTGACATACCCTGGAGTTGGGTACGCGTAGGAGCGAGGTCGGAGTTATATTGATACTGCTTATAGAACATAATAGCCAAGTTTTCCCAGGTACGGATACTGGCTCCATCCAGCTGATAGAACCACTCGAGTTGGGTCCCTGCCAGACTATCCTGAAAGAAGCGAATCCACAATTTCTTGTCGGCCGTGTAGGGCTGGATCTTCCTTATGTATGAATGGAGGTGCAACTTAGGACAGGAGGCTCCGTCGTACTTTGCAAAGGCAGGTGCCTTGAACTTGTGTGGGATCACCACCCCGGAGGATAGACCTAGATCTTCGAAGTCTAGGCCGGGAACTTTCTGTATCTCCATAGCATTTAGCCGGTCTTCTAGCTGTTTATACCTGTCCTCAGCTGGAGGGTACTGTTCATCATTGTAATCGGTCTCGTTGTCGGAGACCACTGGACTAGGAACCTCTCCCTCTCGGGGACTGTCTTTCCCAACAGACGGGGTAGTCAGCTCAGCTTCATTTTGTGAGCCATTCCCAGATTTGCGTCTAGGGTTGAACAACACAGTCCTCTTCTTCTTCTTCTTCATAAGCAGAGTCTTCAATTCCTGTTGACCTTGGGCTAAGCTCATGACCAACTCTTGGAACTGGGCGTTCTGGGCCTGGAGGGCCTTGATGGATTGCTCAGTAGATGATTCAGGATTCATGATGAGACTGCTGAAATAAACAGCGAAGAAGATTAAGCAACCTGTTAAAAGGGTACCTGTGATGCAATGATATGTATGATATACATGCAATGTTTTCAAGGATCTCGCAGGGTAAACAGGAAAATTGTAAGAGTTGGAATCTGGTAGCTTGATTGAAGGAACTGCATATTGTTGAGGGTCCTTCTTCAAGAGTCAAGGCTCACCATATCGAGTGGGTCATAGCCCCTGACTCAAGTTATCAACTTTGGATAGAGGAAAATAAATCCCCTTTTCCCCTTGCTAGACAGTTGGTTCATCATGACCTGCATCACAGACCCTTGAGATCCTCGAAATGGGTTAGTCCTTATGCAAGATGTATGCAATGGTATGATGTTATGTTATGCATGGAGTGATATAAGTAACCCTGTTATGAGTCCAGATTAAGGACTGTAAACAAAACCTATAAGAAACCCGTGTGTTAGATAACAGGCATGCAAGTTAGTCAAGTATGAAAGCACACAAGTCACACAAGAGAGCCCTTAAATTTTAGGCCAGCATGAAGTTTGGGGTACTACCCTCTTGAAGTTGGTGGGCTCAAAACCTGTCCTATCAAAAGTAACCGGGTTCTAGAGGATCCCAATATCACTGACTACCCTCAATCGGTCATAACTCCAGCGTCACAATCTTTTCTTGCGGCCAGAACCATCACGAGAGTTTAGCCTCAATGGGTGTAGCATACTGCTAATGTTCTATGGCCAAGTTGGGTCAAATTAGGGTTCTAAGGTCGGTTGGTGCTTAATGACTCCTCAGAAGACCCATATTCTCCTCGTTGCAACACAAGGGATATCGGTGCAGACCAAGGTGTCACACCAACGTAGCCACTGCTTCACCCGTGTCGGTCTACGCCGGACAGGTCCCTTACAGCTTATGCTACCTAAAGGGTATTCCCCAGATCTGGGTTAGGATCTATGAAACTCCAAGACAAGCCCACAAATATTAAAGCAAACAAAGCAAGCAATTGAACACAAGAGTGGTCTAATCCTAAGGTACACCTCACTTTTATCAATATTCCCCAGCAGAGTCGCCAGTTCTGTGATCGGTGGAAATAGAACTGACTGTTTAAAGCTGGTTCGTGAAATGTCGCGGTAAGCAAGAGTCATCACCGTCTTTTATGTTCTCCAATATGGAAAGGACAAAAGCACAGCAAAATTCCTTCTTTGAGATGTCTCTCGGTTCGGGAGGTAGATTTATAGAAAGGGAAGGTGTTAGCACCCTTTCTATCCATGATTATCCATGGGCTCTTAGGTACTTGCTCTTATGTTTTCAAAAGATGTCTGCTTTTCAAGTGTGTGTGGGTTTTGAAAAAAGTTTCGTTTGAAAAATTTCTAAGTAACTCTTGTATCTATCCTCAAGAGTGTATGAAAAATTTGTTGGAAAACTTTTGAAAGTGTCAGTGTGAAAAGTTGTTTTTGTCTGTTTGAAAAGAGCAAGTACCCATGAGATCTACCTACTCTAAGGAATTAGGCTGTGTAAGAGTCCTTTAGATAGTGCTATCCCACCATTGAGAGGTAGGTAGCACCGTTGTTGGAGGTATTCGGGTCAATTCGATTATTAGGGACAGTGTGGTCACCGAAGCAATAGTAGGACACCTTACAAGTAACCCTAATGTCCTAGATCCTTTTTATCCGAGGCAACCGTTTCAAGGCAACTGGATCTTTAGACAGGAGGGCGACCTCTAAAACATCTTATACTTGACGACCACCTTCGAAGGCAACGAGTGAGGCGTACCCTAGGAGTGGCATGTACATGTGTGTTGTTTCAGTTTATATTTATCTTTGAACATGCATCATTGTGAGCTACAGGTTGATTTTATTTGTCATAGAAATCTTGTCATGCATAATTAACAGTTTAATAATTTGCGGGAAGTAAATTGCGGAAAATTAAATCTAAGCTATTACAAGGCGTCGGGTATTTACATCGCCAAAAACAAATCCTTTAATTTAAATTGCGGAAAGTAAAATAAAGCGGTAAATAATTAAAGTCCTAATTAAAAGCTATTATATTCCGAGAAACAGATACAATAATATGATAAAATGGATCGCGTGCGAGAAATTAAATCGGATGCGAGTTTTTTGGGTTTTGACCCTTTTTTTGAAAGAAAGTGATTTTTTTTTGTTATTTTTGAATTAAATAGAATTAAATTAAATGAACAATTAAATTAAATTAAATAATGAAAATATTTTTGGATTTTTGAGTTTTAAAGAAATAAAATAAATTGAATTAATGCTAATAAAAACCTAATATTCTAAATTGATTTTAAATATTGCAAAAAATATTAAAAGTTAAATCTAATTAAAGCTGAATTGATTAAATTAATTTATTTACAAAAATAAAAATGATGAAGTTAATTTTAATAAATAAAATATTTTTTGTGTTTTTGATTTTATTAGAAAAAAATGTTAATTGGTTAGTGATTAATAAAAATAATAACGATTAATTAATTAAAGGAACATAATACAAATAGAGAGAGAGTTTATGAGTATACGAGCCTGATTGGAGGGGTCAAACAGCTATTGGCGTCATGTGTAAACTGTTTTGTTTTGGCCATTTGTGTTCTGGCTTTTGGCCATTTGTGTTCTGGCCTCAACGTTCCTTAACCTTCTCAGGATGTCTGTCTCGCCATGTATTGGTGTCATGTGTAAACTGTTCTGTTTTGGCCATTTGGCTTTTGGCCATTTGTGTTCTGGCCTCAATGTTCCTTAATGAACCTGCATGGGATCTTGTCTAAAATCTGCAGTGTTGAATCTCATGAACACATTAAATAAAATCATAAAATGCAAATAAAGCCAATATATGAAGAAATTTAATGTTTAGGCACAATATGACATGTATGAATGATTATACCTTTTTGATCATGGAGATCAAATCAATCTTACCCTTACTGGAAAAGTAGTGACATGAATGCTTTTATGCCCTTTTGATCATGGAGATCAAGCCAGCCTTACCCTTACTGAAGAAGTAGTGAGATGTTGGTTTGTAACTGAGATGGCTTGTTTGTAGTGAGAGAGGGATTTGTAATAAGGATTTCAAGGTTTTAGGGTTCTTGAAAGAATTTGATATTCTAACAGTGTTGTGGCAAAGTTTTTTTCTCTTTTTTCTCCTCTCTGGTTTGTGTGAAAAGAAGGTGATTATATAATGGAAATTAGGGTAACGAAAATGGGCTTTGAATGTGCAATTGGGCCTCCAATGTTCACTTGAGTTCGTCACTTTCCAGGCTAAATCGCAGGGACTTAAGTGCAATTTTTGAAGTTGAAATGTGAAAACAAAATGTAGTCGATATCGATAACTAACTCCTGTCCGAAAATCGGCTCAATCGGATAAACGGTGAATTAGTTATGAATTTTTGAAGTTTCAGCTCAGACAAACTTATTTTGGGCTCCAGTGTCGACTCTGACACGTTCTTCAATAAAAAACAGGTATTGATCGGAGCATAATCCGGTCTCGACTTTTGAAGCAAAATTGTAGATCTATGAGTCAGTGACCTTGTGTAAAAATATGAGCCCAATCCGATAAAAATTGATCGAGTTATGAATTTTCGAAGTTTCGGCCCAGATGAAATAATATTCAGCATTCAGGATTTTCGGCGCGTCACGCACTCTGAGTAAAAAACGAAGGCCTTTTGAATACCGTTTGAACTTAATACCTTCTGTGAAAATGTAGCCAACTCAATTTGTGAAATTTTGGCGCCAGAACCAGCTCGATACAATGAAAATCGACCAAGTTATGATTTTCTGAACATGACGCAAATAAACTTCTGTCACAAATTTTCTGTACGAAAATACTTGATAAATCTACATTTTTGAAGACCTTCTGATCGAAATTGGCTTCCAGCCGTGAGAGATGAAAACATAGATAATGTCAAGACGGAATTTTGGCCACCGGAACGGGTTCAAAACGAGCCACGATCTTCAAGTTATGAATTTTTTTTAGCGCGTAAAAACTGCACTTTCAGCACACTTTTTTCACCATATTTCTTCGAGAAAACTCACACATTCAGATACCTTCTTTAAAGAATTGACTCTTGAGCCGAACCTGAATTTGAGAATATGTTATCAGAGATATCTTGGCGAAATAACACTTGAATATGACGCGCCGGGTTGGACTTGTGAATTTTTCTTGAAATATTTTGAGAAATATGGGAGGGCAAATTTTGGGGTACAACACTCTTACCAACATCTGATGTGGTTGCAGTTGGTTTATGTTTGGGAATGACAGTTTTGTGTGAGTTGGAAACAAGTCGTTCCGGCACTTGTGGATCAATGAAAATTCTGAGGTTGTCAGCTGGATGGCTGATAGGTGATGGAGTGGGAGAGTCAGGAATTATAATTGGTGTGTTAGGGGTGTTTGGTGGTGTGGATTTAAGGGATGAAGGGATTTCTGGAATATCATGAATAGTGAAAGGCATGCAAACTTCAAGAGGTTATGTTATTCCAGGGATTGGGATAGTGGTATCAGAAACTGAAGGAGAGTCTTCAGATTGGTTTGCGAAGGCATCTTGAGTTTCTGGTTCAGGAATTTCAGAAGATGGGTTATTAGAATGTGGAGAGAGAGAGTGTGTCTATTTTCTAGTTGTGGGGAGTTGGGGTTCAGATGTTCTGGTTGAGGAGAATGTAGTTGTGGATTTTCTGGTTGTTGTTGGGAGTTTGGATTTTCTGGGAGTTGTTGAGAGTTTGGATTTTCTGGGAGTGAAGATTGAAAGTCTGAATCAAATAGTTCAATGTCAGATAGAACTTTTGCAAGTTTTGGTTGATGATGTTCTGGATTTTGATTTTGATTGGGGGAGTAAGGTTCATTCAAAATGTTTCCTAGAGTTACAGATGGATCAAACTCTATGTCAAAATCCTCAAATGTTTGGGGTTAAGGTTTTTCTATAGGTTGAGGGGGAATGGTTTCAGATGTTGTAACAGTTATTGATTCTATAACAGAAACAGAAGATGGATTACCTTTTGTTTTAGCAGCTTTAGGTGCCTTCTGAGAGGATCCTTCTCCTGCTGCTTTCCTCTTCTTGGATTTCTTTAAAGAAACCTCTGGAGCAGGCCTGTGCAGATCTTGAATGTTTATTTCTGGAGCAGACCCATCAGCCTTGTAAGCTTCAAGGTATCTGACGATGATTTCTGGGTTGGCGTCAATCTCAGAAAATAGTGGAAAATCCTTCAGAGGGATTCTCCTAGAAGTAATGGTCTCATGAGAAGCAATAGTTGGTTCCTTCTAAATGTTCTCAATGATCTTCATTTTCTTCAGATTCTTTGCGTTCAGAGGCTTCCCAGCAGTTGCTTCCAGCGTGCTTATTTCTTGAGCCTCTGTCAAATATTCTATCAGCTTGTTTTCTGTTAGAATATCTGATATCAGTCTTCCTAAGGGAATCCAATCCCTCTTAGTTCTTTCTTCTTCTCTTGTCTCTTTCACACTTGTTCTGAGATGGTTGAACAACAAGTGTGGAAGGTTTATCTTGGTCTTCTTAGCAATTAAATAGATCAGAAATTGCTGACCAATATTGATGTAATCAGGAGAGCTTGTAGGCTTCCTGTGATTGATACATCCTAGAGTGATTCTGGCCCATATTTTGTGATGATCCTTCAAATCTCTGATTTTGCTTGATGGTTGTCTAGAAGTGAAAATTTCCTTGGCAATTGATTTTAGGTCAGAACATCTATCTTCCATATCAATGCATCTGACTCCACCACCATTGTAACCAACGAGCTTCCCAATAATATCTTCTGTAATCACTATTTTCTTTCCCATAACATAAGAAGTAACCTAGTGGTTAGAAGATGTAGCGTGAATCCAGAATTCTTTGACGAGAATGGGAAACGTTGGACCCAACAGATGATCAAAATACCTGTTCCAACCTTGAGCAGTTACATCTTCATAGAGATTGAACCCATTTTCTTATAGAATCTCAAAGTCAATGATTAGTTCAGAGAGAACTTCTAGGTTATCAGCAGGAGTGAGAAGAGTCCTGATGGGTTCTTTATATTGTTATGTTGATTCAAGAGCACTGAGATTTTTAAGGTTTGATGAAGAAGTCATTGTTCACATGGGTTTGATGAAGAAGATGAAAAGGGTTTTTGAAAACGAAACTTGAAACAAGAGAGAATATAGAAGATAGTAAAAGTGAATGAATGAAATAGTAAATTTGAGTTTAAATAGGTTTTTGGAAAATGTAAGCAGTAAGTAAGAAAATAAGTAATGATTATATGAATTAATGAAACCTGAGATTAGGGGATTTAGAAAGATATTTGAGTGGTTTACCATTGACAAGTGTCTCAATGCATCCAATCAGAGCCTTGGACCTTTCAGAATTTGAACACGTGTTCAGCCTCAGAAGGTGGCTTGTGAAAGGATGACAAATGTTTGATGATGTGAACTGCATGCCTCTATCCTTGAAATGAAACGTTCAGATATTCTTGGATAGACTCTGAGGAAACTGTACTTCTAACTTCTGATGGAAAGTTGATCAGATGTTCACAGAAAACAATAAAGTTCTGAGGGTTAAGATATGCAAATAGAACATTTTATTATGGGAATAACTTCATGCTGAGATGTTTCAGAATGAAATTGAATCTATCTTCAGAAAGAGGTTTTGTAAATACATCAGCCCATTGATGGTCTGTGTCAATAAATTTTAAGGTAAGAATTCCTTTCCGAATATAGTCCCTAATAAAGTGATGTTTTATTTCTATATGCTTAGCCCTAGAATGCAAAATAGGATTCTTACTGAGACATATAGTTGAAGTGTTATCATAGAAGATAGGAATGTTACTCTCAAATATGTTGAAGTCTTAAAGTTGACTTTTCATCCAGAGCATTTGAGTTCTACATCCAGCAGCTGCTATGTATTCAGCTTCTACTGTTGACAATGCTATTATGGACTGTCTCTTGCTGGTCCATGAGATCAGATTGTCTCCCAGAAACTGACAGTTCCAGAAGTGCTTTAACGCTCTACTCTGTCTCCAGCAAAATCAGCGTCACAGTATCCTACTAAGCTGTATTCATTGGATTTTCTATAAAACAAACCCAGATTAGTAGTACCTTTCAGATACTTGAAAATTCTCTTAACTACTGTTAAGTGAGATTCTCTAGGATCTGATTGGAATCTAGCACATAAGCAAACGCTGAATAAAATTTCAGGCCTTGAAGCCGTCAGATAAAGGAGAGAACCAATCATACCTCTGTAGACTTTCTGTTCTACCTTTTTACTTACCTCTTCCTTTTCCAGAATACACGTGGGGTGCATTGGAGTCTTTGAGGGCTTACATTCTGAGAGATCAAGTTTCTTCAGAAGTTCTCTGACATATTTGCTCTGATGAATGTAAGTTCCTTCAAGAGTTTGGTTTATCTGAATGCCCAGAAAGAATTTGAGTTCCCCCATTAAGCTCATCTCAAACTCTGCCTACATGCACTTAGCAAACTCTCTTCCCAGAGAAGGTTTAGTGGATCCAAAGATGATGTCATCTACATAAATCTGACACACTAAAATGTCATTCTTAAATGACTTACAAAACAAGGTTGTGTCCACTTTCCCTCTGGTGAATTCCTTTTCTAATAGGAAGTTACTTAGTCTTTCATACCAAGCTCCGGGAGCTTATTTAAGACCATAAAGTGACTTCTTTAGTTTGAAAACATATGGGTGTTTGGAATTCTCAAACCCAGGGGGTTGGTGCACATATACCTCTTCATCTATATAGCCATTTAGGAATGCACTTTTGACATCCATCTGATACAGAGTGATGCCATTATTTACATCAAATGAGATTAAGAGTCTGATAGCTTCTAACCTGGCGATTGGAGCAAAGGTTTCTGTATAGTCTATCCCCTCTTACTGACTATAACCTTGTGCTACCAATCGTGCTTTGTTCATGATGACTTATCCTTGCTCGTTCAGTTTATTTCTGAACACCCACTTTGTTCCAATGACGTTGAATCCTTTTGGTTTGGGAACCAGACCCCATACGTCATTTCTGGTGAACTGATTTAATTCCTCCTGCATTTCCAGAATCCAGTCATTGTCTAGAAGAGCTTCATCAATAGTTGTTGGTTCAATCAGAGAGACCAGTCCCATGAGGGATTCTTCAGAGTTTCTGAATGTTGATCTCGTTCTGATTGGATCATCCTTCTTTCCCAGGATTTTATCTTCAGGGTGAGCTATGCTGCTTCTGGAAAACCTTTTCTGGAGTTGATTAACAGAAGGTGATGGATTGCTTGTAACATTTCTTTTTGACGTTGTTGGAGCGTCTCTGTTGAGA
Source organism: Vicia faba (assembly GCA_948472305.1). Taxonomy (NCBI): domain Eukaryota; kingdom Viridiplantae; phylum Streptophyta; class Magnoliopsida; order Fabales; family Fabaceae; genus Vicia; species Vicia faba. Next base: position 1,625,075,751 of record OX451737.1, on the reverse strand, counting down.
ACATCAGATGAGTTGTCTTCAGTACCTGTGAATTCAACTTCTATATCTGCAAATAATTCATTCTGCTTTGACTTTTGAGGGTTAAGCTTATCATCAAATCTAACACTGATTGACTCTTCAATAATCTGTGTTTCTGTATTGTATACTCAGTACCCTCTTGAGCGTTCAGAGTATCCTAACATAATACACTTTTGTGCTTTAGAGTCAAACTTGTTCAAATAATTTTTAGTATTCAGAATGAAACAAGTGCATCCAAACGGATGGAAATAAGAAATGTTGGGCTTTATGTTCTTCCACGGTTCATATGGGGTCTTTTCCAGAATAGGTCTTATAGAGATTCTATTCTGAATGTAACACGCTGTGTTAATTGCTTCTGCCCAGAAGATCTTAGCAATGTTAGTCTCATTGATCATGGTTCTGGCCATTTCTTGCAATGTTTTGTTCTTTCGTTCTACAACTCCATTTTTTCGGGGAGTTCTAGGACAAGAGAAGTCATGCAAGATGCCTTTTTCATTAAAAAATGATTCAAAAATATTTATTTTCAAATTCTCCACCATGATCACTTCTGAGTTTGACAATTCTAAGATCTTTTTCATTCTGAACTTGGTTACAGAATGCAACGAACACAGAGTGTGACTCGTCCTTATGTCTTAAGAACTTTACCCATGTCCATCTGCTATAGTCATCTACGATCACTAACCCATACTTCTTTCCACTGACAGACGCAGTTTTTACTGGTCCAAATAAGTCTATATGCAGAAGTTCTAATGGCTTAGAGGTGGAAACAACATTTTTGGATTTAAAAGCAGGTTTTGCAAATTTTCCTTTCTGACATGCTTCACATAGAGCATCTGAGCTGAACTTAAAATTAGGAAGTCCTCTGACCAAATTGAGTTTGTTAATCTGAGATATTCTTCTCATACTAACGTGCCCCAATCTTCTGTGCCAGACCCATTGCTCGTTGTTAACAGAGAGAAGACATTTTACATTCTGACTCTTTAGTTCAGAAAGTTTTATTTTATAAATGTTGTTTTTCCTCTTTCCATTAAAAAGGATAGTTCCATCTTTCTGACTAACAGCTTTGCATGAATTTTGATTAAAGATTATATCATAACCTTTATCACTTAAATGACTTATGGATAACAGGTTATGCATTAATCCATCAACTAACAACACATTATTTATAGAGGGAAGATTTCCATTACCTACTGTTCCAGAGCCAATGATCTTTCTTCTTTGGTTGCCTCCAAAGCCCACGTAGCCTCCAGGTTTAAGTTTCAGGCTTTGGAACATATGCCTTCTTCCCGTCATGTGTCGAGAGCAGCCAGAGTCTAGGTACCATGACTGGTATTTTAGCCTTGCTGCTAAAGATATCTACTATATATATAATTTTGTCCTTAGGTACCCATATCTTCTTGGGTCCTGGTTTGTTAGTTTTACCCAAATTCTGGTTGAATTTTGGTTTGACAGAGTAATCATTACTAGTGTATTTTAGGTCATGTGTGTGCCCATATATGAAGTTTGATTTAAGTGGTGTGCGTTTTATGACTAAGTCCATGGCTTTCTTAGGTGTAGGTACCTTACCTTGATATCATATCCCTTTTCTTTCATTTCTGCTAACTCTATAGATCATTGAAGCCATCTTGTTTCTGCCTATGTTTTTAGCCAGAAATTTCTGAAAGTTGTGATCATACTCTTTGATGATCTCATCAGCATTACTGGGAGTCTCTGAGATTATTTCCTTCTGAGAGTTTTGCAAATCATTTTCTAATTTTGAAACTTTTTCTTTTAACTCAGAATTTTCTAATCTGAGACTCTCAGTCTTTTCAGAGTCAGAGACAAGATCCCTTTTCAGGTTCTTGAATTTGACTCTGATTTGCTGATACCTTTCAAGAATTTCATTTAGACTTTCTGCAAGTTCAGCCTTAGTAAAGTTTATAGTGAAGTCATGGAATACCTCTTCAGTGTCTAATTCTGAGTCTGAACCAGAAGCTTCACTGTCTTCTGACACGTTTTCCATGAGAGCTATGTTTGCTCTTTCATCATCTGACTCTGAGTTAGCTTCAGAGGTGTCAGAATCGTCCCATGTTGCCATGAGACTTTTCTTCTTCTCCTTGAAAAAATTCTTTTTGGGCTTCTCCTTCTGAAGCTTTGGACAGTCACTTTTGTAGTGCCCTTGCTCTTTGCACTCATAGTAGATTATGTCCTTGTTATTTGGCTTTCTGTGTCTTGAAGAGCCTTCAGATCTTCTATGTACAGAGGAAGAATCAGACTTTCTGTATCTGGAAGAGGATTCATTTTGATTCTCTGATCTTCTAGGGTTTATGAATTTCCTTTGTCTCTGCTTCCACATTTGATTCACCCTTCTAGAGAGGAGAGACAATTCATCTTCTTCTGATGAGGATCCATCAGAGATTTCTTCCATAGCCTGCAAAACCTTAGAATAAGATTTTCTGTTGGATTTTAAAGCTAGTGGCTTACCTTGCTTTTGAGGCTCATCTTCTTCTAGCTCTATCTCGTGACTTCTGAGGGAGCTGACGAGTTCCTCCAGAGATATCTTGTTGAGATCTTTGGCTAGCTTAAGTGTTATGACCATTGTCCTCCATTGCTTAGTTAGACTTTTGATGATCTTCTTTACATGATCAACAGTAGAATATCCTTTGTCAAGAACCTTCAGCCCAGCAACAAGGATCTGGAATCTTGAGAACATTGCTTCTATGGATTCATCATCTTCCATCTTGAATGCCTCATACTTCTGAATGAGCGCAAGGGCTTTGGTTTCTTTGACTTGAATGTTGCCTTCATGCATCATTCTCAGAGAGTCAAACATATTTTTGGCTGTCTCTCTGTTTGAGATTTTCTCATATTCTGAGTATGAGATGGCACTGAGAAGTATTGTTCTGGCCTTATGATGATTTCTGAAATCACGTTTTTGCTGGTCAGACATTATTTTTTTGTCTATCTTTTGACCACTTCCATCCATTGGATGTATGTATCCATCAGTTACCATGTCCCATAGATCAGCATCATGGGCCAAAAAGAAGCTCTCAATTCTGTCTTTTTAGTAGTTAAAGTTTTCTCCATCAAAGACTGGAGGTTTTCCACTGATTCTGTCTTTGTCTTCATGATAGTCATTGTTGATGTTTTGGCTTGGTCCCACCATAGTGTTTTTCTGAAGCTTGGATCTTGTACTGACACGGTTAAGTGTATGAACTCAGAACCAGACGCTCTGATGCCAATTGAATAAGTAAAAAACACAAGAAGGGGGAGTTGAATTGAAAAACTTGTAATCAAATGCGCAATGACACGGTATTTTTATCCTGGTTCGTTTGATCTCAAACTACTCCAGTCCACCCGTCAAGGTGATTTCGCCTCTCTCCAACGAGGTCTTAATCCACTAATCACAAACAAATTACAATCACTACTTTGACAACTGTCAAATTCCTCTTGAGTAAAACCACAATCCGGTTAATCTCAAGGAAAAACTATCTTAATCTAAGATACAAGAATTTTGCGTAGTTGTTTTTCGTTACAAAAACAGTTATCACAACTGTGATAGTTTACACAATTTTAGAGCGTGGAAAATAAGAGAGAAAGCTTGCAGTGTTTTTGAATTATATTGCAGTAGCGTTGGCAAATCGTGAATGATTTGATCTCTTAGCTTGCTTATATAGGAAATGGAATCCTGTTCATCATTAAGCGTGATAATGGTCATTTAAGGAGTTTCCATATTGAGAAGATCATGTCTGAATGAAGCCGTTGTAATTGATGTTGTCTTGATTGTAAAGTAACGCTTCAGAATTTTACATCCTTGCCTGCTGCTGATGCTTCAGAACATTGATGCCTTAGATTATAATCCTTCTATTCAGAATCAGAGTTTACTTCACTTAAGCGCAGGTTCTGATCATCATTCTTCAGTGCAAATTCTGATTACCTCAGCGTGTAGCTTATATAGCTTAACTTCTGATGCTGCTTCGGTCATAACTTCTGCATACAAAATAACATAATTGTAGGGTGCATATTTGTTCTTTGTATTTGTTATCATCAAAACTCTAACTAAGGGTTGTAGAATCAAACTATGTTCTAACAGAAGTATCCGGTTAATGGGAAGATTGTTACAGTCCATGGCAAGGAAGAATATATGGTGAGTCGCCTGAACTCTTTTAGGTATGTTGAGATGGATGGCGAGTTCATTGTAACCCCCAGCCGGAATTTTGAAGAGGTTCCTCTGACAGTTGTTGCTACCAAGACTGTTGCTAGTATTCCAAAGACTACCAGACCTCCGTTGAAGATGGCTTCTCTGAAGGATGCCAAAGTTGTAGTTGAAGAAGGTGGGGTTACTATCTAGGGCCATCTCCCTGACATCCCCTACAAATCTTGCAAGTTTGGTTTGGGTTTTACTTCAGGAGCTCAAAAAGCTGTTCATCGTGCTCGTGCCGGTGGACCGCCACTACGCATTAGCAACCATGGAATCAATGCTTTGGAAGACAGTGACAATGACTGTAACATGGACAAATTGATCTTCCCAACTATCAACAATGGACTTAAAAATTGGAAGGCCAAGGAATTTGTTCCTATTACTTTTATCCAGGAGTAATTGTCTTTTTGTTTTTGGAATATGTAATATTTGAACAATTTAAACTCTAAATCCTTGTGTCTTACCCGAGGCACAATGTTTTATTTGTGAGGGTTATTACTTCATATTCATATGTCATTAATAAATCATTAGACGTTTTGCATACAAATTTTGCGCTCTCTGTTTTTTCTTTTCTGCCTTTACTTTATCAAAATAGCTATGCTCTCTTACACATACCCACATATCAAACTGCAGATCCATATCCACTCTGGATCCCATTGATAACGGTTTTTCTATTGCCAATTATGACTTTGAAAATACGATCTACCAAGTCGAGGACGAAGGTGAGGAAGATTGTGAAGTACCAGGAGGACTTGCTAGACTGTTACAACAGGAGGGAAGAGAAATACAACCTCATGAAGAGATGGTTGAGACAGTAAACTTGGGTACTAAAGAGGATAAAAAGGAAGTCAAGATAGGTGCCAACTTAGAGCATAATGTCAAAGAACGGTTAATCCAGATGCTACATGACTACGTTGAAATCTTCACCTGGTCATACGAAGACATGCCGGGGCTGGATACTGATATTGTGGTTCATCGCCTGCCAACAAAAGAAGATTGCCCTCCAGTGAAGAAAAAGGTTTGTCATATGTGTCCTGAGATGTCAAAAAAGATCAAAGCTGAAGTTATGAAACAGTTTAATGTCGGGTTCTTAGCTGTTACCTCTTATCCATAATGGGTTGTTAACGTTGTTCTGGTACCTAAGAAGGACAATAAAGTATGTATGTGTGTGGATTACAGAGACCTAAATAGGGAAAGCCCCAAGGATGACTTTCTGCTTCCCCATATTGACGTTCTAGTTGACAACACCATACAACATAAGGTATTCTCCTTCACGGATGGTTTCTCCGGGTACAATCAGATTAAAATGGCACCTGAAGATATGGAGAAAACAACCTTCGTCAGGCAGTGGGGCACTTCCTGCTACAAAGTTATGCCATTTGGGTTGAAGAACGTCGGGGCAACCTATCAGCATGCTATGGTAGCTTTATTGCATGATATGATCCATCACGAGATAAAGGTCTATGTCGACGATATGATATCCAGGTCTCAAACTGAAGAAGAGCACCTTGATCACCTGCAAAAGTTGTTTGAAAGGCTGGAGAAGTATATGCTAAGACTGAATCTGAATAAGTGCACCTTTGGAGTAAGATACAATAAGCTTTTAGGCTTCGTTGTCAGCGGTAAAGGTATTGAAGTAGACTCTATAAAGTTTAAAGATATACAAGAAATGCCAACTCCCCACACTTAGAAGGAGGTTAGGGGATTCTTAGGATGTCTAAACTACATTCAAGATTCATTTCCCATCTAACCGCTACTTGTGAGCCAATCTTCAAATTACTGAAGAAAGATCAAGTATTAAAGTGGAATGACGACTTCCAAACTGCCTTTGACAAAATCAAGGAATATCTTCAAGAGCCTTCAATTTTGATGTCTCTGGTTGAAGGAAGACCTCTGATCATGTACTTAACAGTATTAGAGAATTCAATGGTGTGTGTGCTGGGGCAGCATGACGAGTCTGGTCAAAAAGAGCATGCAATATACTACCTTAGAAAAAAGTTTACCGATTGTGAAACTAGATACTCACTGCTCGAGAAAACTTTATGCGCTTTGGCATGGGCTTCTCGCCAACTGAGACAGTATATGTTGACTCACACTACCTTATTAATATCTAAAATGGACCCTATCAAGTACATATTTGAGAAGCCCGCTCTCTCTGGAAGAATATCAAGATGGCAAATGGCCATGACCAAATATGATATTCAGTATACAACCCAGAAAGCAATCAAAGGAAGTGTATTAGCTGATCATTTGGCTCATCAGGTTGTGGATGACTACCAATCCATGAACTTTGAGTTCCCGGATGAGAACATTATGTTAGTGACTAATTGTGAAGAAGCTGGACTGGATGAAGGACTTGAAAAAGGATCCCGGTGGACTATGGTTTTTGATGGAGCTTCCAACGCACTTGGTAATGGCATCAGTGCTGTGATCATATCTCCCAAAGGTTATCATACTCCTTTCACTACCAAGCTATGTTTCAACTATACCAACAATATGGCTGAATATGAAGCATGCATTATGGATCTCAAGGCCGTTATCGACTTAAGAATCAAATTCTTCAGTGTATTCAGAGACTCAGCCCTAGTAATCAATCAAATCAAAGTAGAATGGGACACAAAGCATCCTAATTTGATCCCTTACCGAGAGCATGTGTTGACACTAATTCCACACGTTGAAGAAGTTAGCTTTGAGCATTTTCCATGAGAGGAAAATCAGTTAGCGGACGCGCTAGCTACTATGTCATCCATGTTCAAGGTCAGGTGGGATAATGAAGCTCCTCATATCACTATTGAGAGATTGGATGAACCGGCATATTGTTATGAGGTTGATACTAAAGAAGTAGTGGACAAACCTTGGTTCCACAAAGTGAAAACTTGAAGCCCAAGAGTATCCTAAAAGAGCTTCCGTTAATGATAAGAAATTCCTAAGAAGGTTCTCTTCCAAGTTTTTCCTTAGTAACAGAATCCTCTACAAGCGCAACCACGATTCTACTTTGCTTCGGTGTATAGACAAGAGCGAAGCAGAGAAGATTATGCCAGCTATGCATGAAGGTACCTTTGGCACCCATTCTGGTGGGAACACAATGGCTAAAAAGATCCTACGGGCAGGATAGAATTGGTCAACTATGGAAGCAAACTATTATCAGCATTCCCGAACTTGTCACAGATGCCAGATCTATGCTGATAAAGTATATGTACCTCCGGTCCCCTTGAACTTCTTGACTTCTCCCTGGCCTTTCATAATGTGGGGAATTGATATAATCAGAGAGATTAGACCTACCTCTTCTAATGGAAACTGTTTCATCCTTGTCGCCATTGATTACTTCACAAAGTGGGTCCAAGCAGCCTCATTCGCTTCCATTACCAAGAACATTATGGTGCAGTTTATCAGGCACAACCTTATTTGTCGATATGGCATTCCAAAAAGAATCATTACGGATAATGGTACCAATCTCAATAATACTATGATCACCGAGCTCTGTACGCAATTCAAAATTCAGCATCATAACTCTTCTCCTTACCGGCCGAAGATGAATGGCACTGTAGAGGATGCTAAGAACAACATCAAGAAGATCATACAGAAGATGACGGTGACATACAAATACTAGCACAAGATACTACCATTTTCTCCTCACGGTTACCATACTTCAGTACGCACGTCAATAGGGGTAACTCCTTTCTCTCTGGTATACGGTATGGAAGTTGTCCTACCCATCGAAGTCCATATCCCTTCCTTGAGAATCATGAAGGATGAAGGTTTGAATGAAGATGAATGGGTTCAGACTCGACTTGACCAATTGAACATGATTGACGAGAAGAGGCTTGCGGCTGTTTGTCATGGTCAAATGTACCAGAAATGTATGATTAAAGCTTTTAATAAGAAGGTCAGACACCATGTATATCAGATTGGTGACCTTGTAATCAAGCGCATTATCCTGCCATAAGGTGATCCCAGGGGTAAGTGGACACCTACATACGGAGGGCCATTTATGATCAAGAACATATTTTCTGGCGGAGCTATGATCTTAAGCACTATAGACGGTGACGACCTTCTGCACCATGTAAACGCGGACATAGTTAAAAGATACTACACATGAACAGAGACCCTCTAGGTTGACTTGCCTAGGAAAAAATAAGGGCATCCTGGTGAACCAAAAGGGTTTGGGAAAAATTTAGGGATATACATATGAAAAATATCTACACCCGACAAGTCGAAAACCTGAAAAGGCGGCTTGGGAAAAAAGGGTATCCCGATGGACTGAAAATCCGAAAGGGCGGTCCAAGAAAAAGTTAGGGATTAAAAGTATACAACTATGTCCTGTTGGATCACCTTACAACCAAACTTCGGTATCAGGTGTCAAGTTCAAATGGTACTAATCAATCCAGTCAGCTTCGGTCAAGCAGCAAAGTGATGAGACACTCAAAGATATAAAGGCAATAGCAGAATGGGAACCCAATGGAATCATTTCACATAGCTGTTTTTCTTTGTATACTACTTTGTATAGTTTTCATTCTTACAACGACATTCTCTTATTAGGATGTATGTCTCCTTGTAAAAAAACGCCAGTTATAGGCAGACTTCTTCAAATGAATACAAAATCATCTTTTGAAAATTCAAAACTACTTGTTTTATTTTTATGTTTTATTTTGCAAAAACTTCCAGTGATTATTTTTAACATATGCATTTGAATATGATTACCGTTTACAAATACACACATAAAAAATAGAAAGATAGTTACTAAAGGCTTTAAGAAACGAGACAATGTCTAAAAAGCCATCTGCAAATCCTCGTAGATACATCCCACAGTAGATACAGAGGCAAAGGTGTCCTCCTGCGAAGTCACTACCATATCTTCAGCATACAAGCCTAATGATGTCAGAGGTTCTGGTATCCCTTGCAGAGCAAGAGTCTCCAATCATCTCCCCAACATCTTGAAGAATTCCTCAACATAGTTCAAAAACTTATTGGGTTCCCTAACAGGGCTTCATAAAATCCCCAAGCAGTTTATGGAGTTTTCTTTCCCCATAAGAGTTCATTTCTCTAGCCACGGAAATCCATCTCCCAACAATTCCATTTCAACAAATAATGAAGAACCACATTCTTCATCCCCAACAACATCCAGGGATTTATTTTCCCTTAATTCAATGAGGCTACAAAGAAACAACTGATACATTCATACATTACATTAATACATCATTCCATAAACGTCATAGCATATGCATACAAAATACATATAACACAATCTGATTTATTTTGAGAGAATCATTACACAATGCGTATCATGCATCAGAGCATTGAATACAACTAATTCTTTACCTTTTCAGGAAGGATCAACAAACAAATATCATCATCAAATTTTCAACAAGTTCCAGATTAATTTCTGAAACAAGACAGGACAACTATCTGAAGTAACAACTCATCAATCACTGTGAAGCCTGGAATCCAACCAGATAATAGTTTACAATCACTATGAAGCCAGGAATCCGACCAGATAGCATTTTATAATCATTGTGAAGCCAGGAACCAGACCAGATAGCAGTCTACAACATTGTGAAGCCTGGAATCTGACCAGATAGCAGTTTACAATCTCTGTGAAGCCTGGTCCTGACCAGATAGAAATCAACATCATCGCTGAAGCCCAGAATTTGATCGGATAACATTCAAACTTCTTCAACATTGTGAAGCCTGGACCCAACCAGATAGCAGTAAACATCATTGCTGAAACCCGGAATTCGATTGGATAACAGTCAACCTACAATCCAAGACACTGAAGCCTGGACCCGACCAAATAATAGTATAAGTTGTTGCGAAGCCTGGAGTCCGACCAGATAACAGCTTACTATGTCAAATTACTGCGAAGCCTGGAATTTGACCAGATAGCAGTTTTCTCTGTCAATTACTATGAAGCCTGGACCCGACCATATGATAGGATACCACAAATTCAAGTTGAAGCCTGGATCCGACCAGATAACAACTTAATTTCTTCAAGTTACTGAAGCCTAGACGCGACCAGATAACAGTTCAACTTACTGAAGCTTTAACACGACTAGATAACAACTTAATTTATTCAAGTGACTGAAGCCTAGACACGACCAGATAACAGTTCAAGTTACTGAAGCCTGGACACGACCAAATAATAGTTCAAGTCATTGAAGCCTAGACACAACCAGATAACAGTTCAAGTCACTGAAGCCTGGATTCCAACCAGATAACAGTTCAATTTCATTTTTACTGGAAGCCTGGAAACCGACCAGATAACAGATAATCTTATAATCCTCAGTAAGTCGCTACGAAGCCCGGAACACGACCAGATAGCCGTCAACTTTATTACCCTCAACATGTTACTGTGAAGCTTGGATTTCGACCGGATAACAGCTAACTCTCCTTCTCCCAAATAAAGAGATAACTCCTCAGTGGAGTAATGGATAACTAAAGATCCCATATTCTATTCCCCATAGAGTTTTCCTCAAGCAAAAGAATAGAAAACAACATTTCTCAGTAGAATCCTCCTGAAACAACAGGAACATGAATCCCCATAAAGAGACCTCTTATAAAGTCAACATCTACTTTGGATGGAATCTTTAAGCCCGTCTCTGACAATTCTCAATCATCTTCTCTAAATGGAATATGTAAGTCCATTTCCGACATCATCAACCAGCAATGTTACTTCATGTATATGACAGTGCAAATTTCTGGGCACTCTAGTGTTCAATCATCTTCCACCTTCATATTACGAAAGGCAGACGAGCCAATCTAAATGCTCAGGTTTAAGAAGATTGAACAGGGGCATCTGTTGTACCCCAAAATATTTCCTCCCATTTTTACCCAAGACATGCTCATTGAGGTCTTCAATTGCTTAAGGTTGACCAAGAATTGATCAAATAAATTCTTCTCCTAAGCAATGAACCTTGTAATATGGTGGCATAACTGACTGTTATACTGGTTTTATGTTTGTATTTGCAAATGTTGTGATAAGCAAGAGTCGCCACCAACTTTTCTTTTATCCAACAAAGGAAAGGGTGAAAAGAACAGAAAAAGTCCTTTCGAGATTATTTCTGAGTAAGGGGGTAGATTATGGAAAGGGAAGGTGTTAGCACCCTTTCCATCTGTAGTTATCTATGAGCTCTTAGATGCTTAGGTCATTTTGAAATACCTTGTGCTTTGTGTGTTTTGAAAAGTATTTTTGAAAGCGCCTTAGTGCGGCAAACTTTGTAATTTTTCTCAGAATGGTAGAGAATGTATACAAAGTGTTTGAAAATATTTTTTTGAAAGAAGTTTTGTGTAAGTGTAAAAATTGTTTGATGAAGCGTCTAACAACTATCTACTTTACTCGAAAGGTTATTCTTTTCCTCTTTTCCCTTAGACAGTGCTATCCTACTATTAGTGAGTAAGTAGCCCTAGTCGTTGGATGTTTGAGGGACATTCGAAGGTACGTTTATACTGTCACAAAGGCAACTGGGCAACATCGAGAGGGTCATCGAGGGACTTATGATCTTTAAACTAGAGGGTAGCCACTAAAATCTCTTCATGTTTTGAGAGATATGACTATTTTTCCGAAGGCAACCAAAGTGGGATACCCTATAGGTGTACATGTGCAATTGTGTTGTATTCAATTATTTTTGTCTTTCCATCAGGTTTGCTAGCATTTCTTATTATTAATCTCTTTCCATACAATCCTAATTAGCATATATCTAAAGATTTTAATAGTTTGTAGTAATTAAAAGTGCGGAAATATAAATCTAGCTATTATAAGGCTTTGGGGAGGAGGATTATTACAAGTTCAAAACTTGGTAAAATAAAGAAAGCGGTAAAGTAAAAAGTCCTAATTATAGTCTATTACATCCCATAAGCAAATACATTAGTATGAAAAAAGTGTGAAAGTAAATAACGCGTGCGAAATAGAAATGAACGTCTAAATCCTAAGAAAGAAAATCTTTTTGTTTGTTTTTGTTTGATTTAAGAAAATGATTAAATTAATAAAATGATTGATTAAATATCCTAAATCTAGATTTAAATAAAAAAAGTTAATTATTAATTAGTTGTTGTCAGCCCAAATGTGTTATTTGATTTAGTGAGGGAAGTTGTTGAGGGTGCATGATGGACTCCATGTTGAGAGCATTGGATCTAGACTGGATGGTGGTGATCTAATAGTATATGGTGCACACGCTTGGCTTGTGAACATTGGATCTGCAAGTAAAATTAGAGAAAAAAACAAAAATGCAAGAGGTATTTTCATGGTGTGAATATGCAATTTCGATTTCAAGAAACCTTACCAATCGGTGATGCGTGGATCCGGTGGTCTAGGATGTTGCAAGCCTTGGGAATTTGTGCAATAAGTTCCAAGGAATCTCAGGAATACGACTGAGCAGTTGGTATGGGTGGATGATGGCTGAAAAACTAAGTTTCGAATTTCAACACTTTTATGGTTTTTTTGTGAAATTTGTGGAAGCTCTCTAGCAATGATTTTCCGTGTCCTTTTCTCATGCCTTGGTCTTGTATTTATAGAGGAAGAAAAAGGGCTAACAAAGATGGTAAGAATATACCCATAATGGTCCTCTTTCAAACCAAAATCAAACACATTAAAAAATTCCAAAAATGGAAATTCTTGCCCATTTTAAGGTGCAATTAGCCTGGCCTCCTTTGCACGAAATTTTGGGTCCAAAAACAATTCAAACCATTAGCCCATATTTTCATAACCAATATTTACTATTTTATGCAATTTTATTTAGTTTTTATTTGAATAAAACAAAATAAATATGGATAAAATAGGTAGAAATGGCAAGGCAATGTAGAAATGATTTTATAGGTCTATCATAAGGTTAGGAATATGTTTGAAGTCCAAGAAGTTAGGTCATTGACCTAAAAGTTCAAGTTTGGCCAATGCACAATTCTTGAAATTTCCAAAATTTTCCCAACTTAGGAAAACCATAACTTACTCATTGTGTATCCAATGATGATGATATTTGACTTTTTGGAAAGCCCAAGATGTCCTTTACAATATCTATGTTGACCATTTTTTCATTTGGAGAAATCATCTTAATGTAAATCGTCTTGGAAAAAAATGACTTTTGTTGACCTTTTGAAAATGACCTGTAATGTATGAACTTGTATCTTCCAAATGATGCATTTCTTGAACTTGAGGATAGAAGAGAAATTCTAGGGAATTGGATTCTCTTCAAAATGACCTTCGGTTAGGGAAAAATGGATGAAGTATGTGAAAGTTATGCCTGGTTAAAGTTCATTTGACTTCTTCTATAGAAACCCTAATTTAGTAATTTTGATTCTTGAGGATTTGAGAGCATTCCTTGAGGAATCATGATCAACCCTTTATCAAATGATGGATATCACTTCAAGATTTTGATGTTGACCAAAAATCTTGAAGTTTGACTCTATGTTGGCCATAGTTGACTTTTTGACCAATATAGTTGATTTTCAAACATTTGAGCCATTGACTGAGCAAACTTGTGATGCAAGGAATGAAACTTGGCATGGGAAATATTGAAGACATATTAGGGACCATAGAAATCACTTGAGGTCTTTGCAACCCAAACTTCTTGGTAAAAATTGAAACCCTAGTTGGAGGTTCATTGCTTAGGAGAAGAATTTGTCTGATCAATTCTTGGTCAACCTTGAGCAATTGAGAACCTCTATGAGCATGTCTTGAATAAAATGAGAGCAAAAATTTTGGGGTACAACAGCTGCCCCTGTTTAATCTTCTTAAACCTGAGGATTTAGATTGGCTTGTCTGCCTTTCGTAATCTGAAGGTGGAAGATGATTGAACACTAGAGTGGCCATAAATTTGCACTCGCATGAAGCAATGCTGTTGGTTGATGTTATCGAGAATGGGATTACAGATTCCATTTGGAGAAGATAATAGAGAGTCGTTGGAGATGGGCTTATAGATGCCATCCAAATAAAATATTTATAGGAGTATCAGAATGAACCTGCGTCTAGTTTTATCTGAATGAAATGCTGGAAAGAGCCTGTGTCAAGCCGCGTCCAGAAATGTATTAGAAGGCAATCGTGTAAGGATGCTTCAGGATGAGCCTATGTTAGACTACACCTGGAAATGTCTTAGTAGGAACTTATGTAAGATTTCTTCAGGATGAGCCCATGTTAGACTACACCTGGAAATATCATAGTAGGAACTTATGTAAGATCGCTTCAGGATGAGCCTGTGTGAAGCTGCATCTGAGAGGTTATTAGAGGGAACCCATGTAAGATTTCTTCAGGAAGAGCCCGTCTAAAGCTGCATTTTGAAGGAGAAGAAATTCGTGTAAGATTGCTTCAAGATGAGCCCGTGTAAAGCTACATCTGAAAGGTTATTAGAGGGAACCCGTGTAAGATTGCTTCAGGAAGATCCCGTGTAAAGCTGTATTTCAGGAAGAGAAGGAATCTGTGAAAGATTGCTTCAGGATGAGCCCGTGTAAAGCTTCATCTGAAAGGTTATTAGAGGGAACCCGTGTAAGATTGCTTCAGGAAGAGCCCGTGTAAAGCTACATTTCAGAAGAAGAAGGAATCTGTTTAAGATTGTTTTAGGATGAGCCCATGTAAAGCTGCATTTGCAAATTGTGAGAAGGAATACATGTAAGATTGTTTCAGGATGAGCCCGTGTAAAGCTGCATCTGGAGATTATGAGAAGGAACTCGTGTAAGATTGCTTCTGGATGAGCCAGTGTAAAGCTGCATCTGGAGATCATGAGAAGGAACCCGTGTAAGATTGCTTTAGGATGAGCCCGTGTGAAGCTGCATCTAAAAATTGTGAGAAGGAATCCGTGTAATATTGTTTCAGTATGAGCCCGTGTAAAGCTGCATCTTGAGATCATGAGAAGGAAGTCGTGTAAGATTGCTTCAGGATGATCCTGTGTGAAACTGCATATGAAAATTGCGAGAAGGATCCATGTAAGATTGTTTCAGGATGAACCCATGTAAAGCTTCATCTGGAGGGTTATTAGAAGGAACCCGTGTAAGATTGCTTCAGGAAGAGCCCGTGTAAAGCTGTATTTCAGGATGAGAAGGAATCTGTGTCAGATTGCTTCAGGATGAGACCGTGTAAAGCTAAATTTGGAAATTGTGAGAAGGAATCCGTGTAAGATTGTTTCTGGATGAGCCCGTGTAAAGCTATATTTGGAAATATATTAAAAGGATCCTGGGTAGGGTTGTTTCATCTGGTCGTGTAGATAATTGCCCCGTCTTGTTTTGAGAATTGGTCCACAATCAACTGTTTATAGATAGTTGCCATGTCTGGTTTTAGGAATTAATCTGGAACTGTTTTTGTTGGTTATTGAGATAGTTTCCCTGTCTGGTTTTGGGCCTTAATTCCCGGTCTATTTTTGGCTAGTCACATAGATAGTTTCCCCATCTAGTTTCGGGAATTAATGCGTGGCCTGATGTATTTGTTTGTAAACCCGTCCTGCTCTGGGAGTTCACACCACTTGGTCGTGTAGGTAGCTTCCCTGTCTGGTTTTGGGATTAATCTTTGACCTTCTATGCATAAGTTGATAGTATTCGTCTGTTTGTGAATTCAACCTGAAAAGGTAAAGTTAGTTTCATGCGATGTCATGATGTATGAATTGCATGATTCTCTCAAAATAAATTAGAATGTTATATGTGTTTCAATTATGCATATGCTATGTTGTATTGTAAATGTTGTATGACTGTAATATGTGAGCGTATCAGTTACTCTTTATGGTGTCGTTGTACTAAGAGAAGATAAATCACTGACTGCTGCTGGGGATGAAGAATGTGATTCTTCAATATTTGTTGAAGTTGAATTGCTGGGAGATGAATTTCCGTGGCTAGAGAAATAAACTCTACTAGGGAAAGAAAACTCTGTAAACTGCTTGGGGATTTTTATGAAGCCCTATTGGGGAACCCAAGAAGTTTATGAACCAAGTCGAAGAAATCTCCAAGATGTTAGGGAGATGATTGAATCTTTTTATCTATTAAGAAGATTCCAGAATGTCTGAAATTGTTAGGTTATATACTGAAGACATGATAGTGACTTTGCGGAAGGATGTCTCTATCTCCATTCCTACTGGGGAACGTATCCTTACTGATGACGAACTCTACAAAGATAGTCCCAAGGGGTGGTTACTCTGTGGGGATTTATTGGATGGTTTGAATGTTATACCAACTCCTGGAGTCTTGAGTAAATGTTGATCAGGGTGATAAGCCTTCTACTGATAGACAAGTGACGAGATGATAGGACATAGTTGTACGCTTTAATCCCTAACTTTTTCCTGGACTGTCCTATCAGATTTTCAGTCCACCGAGATACCCTTTTTTGCTCAAGCCGCCTTTTCAGGTTTTCTACTTACTGGGTGTACAGTTTTATTTATATATCCCTAAATTTTGCCCGAACTCCTTTGGTTCGTCGGGATGCCCTTACTTTTTCCTAGGCCAGTCAACCTAGCGGGTCTTTTTTCATGCATAGTATTTTCCGACTATGTCCATGTTCACAGGGTGTGGAAAATTTTCACTGTCCATAGTAGTAAGTGTCGCAGCACTGCCAAAATTTTTTTTCTTGATCGCACGTGGCCCTTCCTATTCAATGCCCAAACTGATTCAGATGGAGGTCTGCCTCTGGCTATTCGGCGTTTTTGAGGGATTCCTTGAATCTTGAATTGACTTCCCCCAGATCAGTTAGATACCATGTCATGCCCCTTGATTATGAAAGGCATGTTTTAGATACCATGTCATGAGAATTTCTCTGTTGTCGAACGATTAGTCATATGTAAACAATGGCATTTAAAGAATGCAAAGCTTATGTCTGTCTTGAAGTTTTGAAAATGCCTTTTTAGTAAACAAACAGAATTTTGTAAGAATATGAATTCAACTCAGGATTTATAGTAAACCTTACAAGATTCAGGATACCTTTTGTAACAGTATGCTTTTGAACTAACCCATGCTTCAACTAGGACTTTTAAGGGTTGTAGCGTGGCCTAGTTCACAGTTCAAGAAAAAAAGGATAAAGGCTCAAACTTTATTTGTACCCACCCATTCTTCGTTATGTTCTTCAGTCCTATACTCAGTTAACTGTGCATTTAGATCCCAATTGAGTTCTGAAATCTTGGCCCTGATATTCCGGTGATGGTTCAGATACTGAAAGTTTATTTGAGAAGGCAGTCAATTTTGTAAACTTTTCTTTTTGTTGAGGATTTGTAGCGACCTCTTTTTTAATTTTATTATCCCTACCTTTTTCCTGAACTGTTTCTTTTGTGATTACAGTCAGTGGGATGCCCCCGCTTTTTTTCCTTAATTCTCCTTCATAGGTTTTGACTTAGTGGGTTTTTCTTTTGAGAGATAATGAATGCCTGCTTTAATGATTATGTGGAACCACCACCATCTTTTGTTTTGGAAAGATACCTCTGACACTACTCATCATGTACGAAGGGAAAGCTTGTGATTGAACGCACCATTGAATTAACTAAGAAACTACCTTGCCCTAGGTTATGATTAAAGGTTTCAATTTACATGAAAAATAAAAATCCTACTTCTTAGGATCAAAGGGGTTAACTAGGGATTATCTTCCTTATAACTCCACTGTTTAGGATTTGAAACAATGCCTGTACATCGTCAGCAAGGTTTGTTCAAAAGCACACTGTATGAGTTTGTGGTATCGTTTTCGTCATCCTCCCTCTAAAGGCTTACAACTTTTAATCGAGAGTCGAATATCACAAAAATGAAGTGAAAGTATAGTGACAACGAATGGATTAATTCAAGACAAACATATGCAAAGCATTAATGGAATAACAAAGTTTGACATGAAATAAGCGTTCGAACAATCAAAAGAAAATTACAATTTGAAAATTCTAATGAACAAAAATCCCCTTTGTTTGAACTTGTCACTTCAGATGGTGTGCCTTTGAGGGATGGCACAAGAATTCAGTCTGACTATCTTGTGAGAACTCCAGCACCCCTTTGTTGATCAAGTCCAGAATCTTATTTTTCAATGCCCATCAGTCATTCATATCATGTCCAGGATAATTAGAATGGTATGCACACCTTGCATTAGAATGATAGCTAGGAGCAGAGGTATTGGGATTCTGAAGAGGATCACTTAACGTAATCAACTCCATCTTCAACATGCATTGCAATACTTAAGCCAAGGACATGTTGATTTTGGTGAATTTCCTTTTGGGCGTGTCTTGCTTATGCTGATTTCCTTATCGTTGTTGTTGCATCAGTGCTGGATTAGAGATTCACACCACCCCCACAGATTGGTTGAGATTACTCTTATTGCGACCCTTCTGGTTGTACACAGTATTGGACTCCTTCTTTCCATGGTATGGTCTCTTCTGAGTACTTGAAGATGCAGTTTCCTGAATTTCACCGCTCCTGAGTTTATTTCCAACATGCTACCGCATGTACATGTCACCTAATTCCCTATCTGCCAAGAGAGGTTGATCATTGATTAGGCCCCAAATTCTAGTAGTTTTCCCCATACGGTCGTATCTCCTTTGATGAAGCTTGCTTATGATAATTCTCAACTCTTCTTGTCCCCGAGCTAAATTTTGGATAAGAGTTATTTGACTACTCATCTGGATTATCATCCTTTCCATCTCAGCTTGCAGTTGTTCTAACTGGTCATCCTTGTTGTCTTCAGGATCTTTCTCGGCCATGTTCTTAACAAGGAGTGCTTTTAATTCTTCTTGCCCCTTGGATATATTTAGGAACATTTCCTTGAACTGAGCCTCTTGAGTTTGGAGATCTCTGTCGTTCTGCTCCAGAGCTATTTTCCTTGCTGAAATAAACAGCGAGAAAATGAGAAACCTGTCTTGAGAATACCTGTTTATGTAATGGCATGCATGCAATGTTTTCAAGGATCTCACGGGGTAAACACAAGAAAAATGTTTGAATTTTGATTGCATCTTTGACGGAATAACTTTTGTATCGTAAAACGTCCTTCTACGAGAATCAAGCTCACCATGTCGACTGGGTCATAGCCTTTGACTCAAGACACCATGCTTTGACAGAATTGGCTAGAGGAAAATAAATCCCCCTGCCCCTTGCTAGACGTATGGTTCATAATAACCTACATCATAGGCCCTTTGAGATCCTTGAAATGGTTAACAAAATGATATGGCATGATGTCATGATAGTATACCCCGCATAATCCTCATGATCTATTTCTACTTACCTAATAATGTTCCCCAAATCCAGGTGTAGGGTCTTTTAGTAACAACCTAAACAAGCCCTTAAAATAAAGCATACAAAACACACAATGTAAAGAAATTAAAAATGAACTAAACTCTAAGGTAACCCCACTTTTTATAAGGATCTCCAGCAGAGTCATCTGTTTTGTAATATGGTGGCAGAACTAACTGTTATACTGGTTTTGCATTTGTATTCACAAATGTTGCGGTAAGCAAGAGTCGCCACCGACTTTTCTTTTAACCAACAAAGGAAAGGGTGAAAAGAACAGAAAAAGACCTTTCGAGATTATTTCTGAGTAAGGGGGGTAGATTATGGAAAGGGAAGGTGTTATCACCCTTTCCATCCGTAGTTATCTATGGGCTCTTAGATGCTTAGCTCATTTTGAAATACCTTGTACTTTGTGTGTTTTGAAAAGATTTTTTGAAATCACCTTAGTGCGGTGAACTTTGTAATGTTTCTCGGAATGGTAGAGAACGTATAAAAAGTGTTTGAAAATATTTTTTTGAAAGAAGTTTTGTGTAAGTGTAAAAATTGTTTGAGCAAGCATCTAACAACTATCTATTTTACTCGAAAGGTTGTTCTTTTCCTCTTTTCCTTTAGACAGTGCCATCCTACTATTAGTGAGTAGGTAGCCCTAGTCATTGGATGTTTGAGGGACATTAGAAGGGATGTTTATACAGTCACAAAGGCAACTGGGCAAGAAACTTTAGTAACTATCCTAGAGTTTTTAAGATCACACTGAGGAAACATCGAGAGGGTCATCGAGGGACTTATGATCGTTAAACCAAATGGTAGCCACTACAATCTCTCACGTTTCGGGAGATGTGACTATTTTTCCGAAGGCAGCCAAAGTGGGATACCCTAGAGGTGTACATGTTCAATTGTGTTATATTCAATTATTTTTGTGTTTGCATTAGGTTTGCTAGCGTTTTGTTTGTTATTCTTGCCATACAATCCTAGTTAGCATGCATCTAAACAATTAATAATTCGCAGTAATTAAAAGTGTTGAAATATAAATCTAGCTATTACAAGGCTTCAGGGAGGAGGATTATTACAAGTCCAAAACTTGGGAAAATAAAGAAAGAAGTAAAGTAAAAATGCCTATTTATTGTCTATTACATCTCATAAGCAAATACATTAGTATGAAAAAAGTATGAAAGTAAATAACGCGTGCGAAATGGAAATGAACGTCTAAACTCTAAGAAAGAAAATCTTTTTGTTTGATTTAAGAAATGATTAAATTAATAAAATGATTTATTAAATATCCTAAATCTAGATTTAAAGAAAAAAATTAATTATTAATGAGAATGGAAATTTTAAAGAAAAGAAATAACTCTAACTTTTTTGGTATTTTTAATTATGAAAAGAAAAATGAATTAAAATCCTAAGTTCTATTAATTTTAAATTAAAGAAAATGGTTAAAATAATTATTAATTAATTTACAAAATTAATTTAATAAATAAACCTAAAACTATATTTTTTATGATTTTTTATAATTTTATATTGTTATTAAAAAATGTTTTGAAAAAGTTAATAAATATAAAGCAAATAAATAAATAAGCTAAAAAGAAAACAAAAAATGGGCTTGGATGTCAATAGAAATATGAGGGGTATAAGATTTGAAATTCGCTGGGCCCAAGTTACTGTCAGCCCAAAGGTGCTATTGGATTCGGTGAGGGAGGTTGTTGAGGGTGCATGATGGACTGCACGTTGAGAGCACTGGATCTAGATTGGATGGTGGTGATCTAATAGTATATGGTTCACGCGCTTGGCTTGTGAACATTGGATCTGCAAGTAAAATTAGAGAAAAAACAAAAATGCAAGAGGTATTTACATGGCGTGAATATGCAATTTCAATTTCAAGAAACCTTACCAACCGATGATACGTGGATCCAGAGATCTAGGATGTTGCAAGCCTTGGGAATGGGTGGAATAAGTTCCTAGGTGTCGTACCCCAAAATTTTCCCTCTCATTTTGTCAATATTTTTCATCACAAGACTCTTGGAACTCAAGACCAAGCTAGGGTTTACTCTGCTCAAGACATCTCCTTGCACTGTTGACCTAAACTAGGGTTTGAGTTTGCACAGGGATTTTTGGACTTTTAATTCTCAAAGTGACTTTCATACTTCATGTTGGACTTACAAGATTACCTCTACCAAGTTTCAAGCCTTGAATCAAATTTTTGCCCAGTCAATTGGACAGTTGACCTAAAAATCAACGGTATTGGGGAAAAAAGTCAACTGTGGCCAATTTAGATTCAAACCTCATAAGTTTTGACCCATATCAACATTATAAACTCATATGAACCATTTGATCAAGTGTGGACCACAAATCCTCAAGAAATTTGATCAGATCATCAAAAGGGCAAAATGGTCATTTTTAGGGTTTTGACTGCACAAAGGCAATTTATGATTTTTGACCTAGCCAATGGAAAATTGGGTTCAAGAATGGATTCAAGGACTCAATTGCATCATCTTTACCTATTCACAAGGTTCAAAAGATCTCAATTGCATTGGATTGACAGATGAATTTTTCAATCAACTGATCAAATTTTGACTGTACACTGAAAAGTCAAACTTTGGCTTTTTGGTCAAAATCAAGTGCCAAGGGTCATTTTTCATCAAGATGTGTCAAAACATGAAACTTGTTCATCAAGAAACCCAATTTTGCAAATTAGGGTTTAAGATTCAAAATTTTCATAACTTATAATTTTTCTAAGTTATGAAATTTTCTTAATTTTTCCTAACTTTGCCCAATATTTTCACCATGATGCAATTGGATTCAAACAAAACTTCCAACATGAAAGTTGTATTCCTCCACAAATTCTATAACTTTTATTCACAAAGTTTTCCCAAAAGAAGCTTGTATCTCAAGTTATGATTTTTGGAACAAGGGTCCATGAAACTTTTAACTTAGTAAAATTTTGCCCTAGTTTAGGCAGGATTTTGACCTATCTTCATGGCCATTTTTCATATAGTTCCACTTGGAATCTCAAATTTCATTTCAAAGATGTAATGCAGAGCATGTTGCAAGCTTTCCTAAATGTCCAAGAACTCTCCAAAATCATTTGTGGTTAGGGAGAATCGAAGGCTGAAGTTGGCCAAAACTCATTTTTCATCCATGGCATGTTCATAGTGATACAAGTTGCAATCTCTAATCAGCTTGCTTTGCACTAGACTACAGGCCTCAAAACCATTCCACACTCAATAATTAAATGCAAATCCATTGGTCTAAGGCATTGTTTTGGTCATTAGAGGATTGCACAGAAGATTAATCCTTAAATAGAAAAAGCAACATTACCATTTTTGCTTAAATCTTGCTTTATGTCAAAACTGAATCCTTGAGCATTGAGCCATATCTTATGCAGCAAATCAAATCCACAAACTTGAGGGGCCAAGGGCATAGTGTGCAAGCTGATAGATATCTTGTACATGGTTGCTTTCCATCACTTCTCATGTTTTTCTTCATTACCAAGAAACTTGTCCAAATTCACATAACTTACACATCTGGAAAAAAACAACTTTTGCAAGCATTGGAGACAAGTTTCTCACATCCCCTTGAACCAGAAACACGACCCTTTGAGCCCTCAAACCTCCCATAGCACAAAATCACCTTCCATTGGCAAAACAGGGCAGCATCTGCATCTTGAGTTCTATCTCACAAGTTGCTCGTGCGTTTTGTCCCAAACCTGTTCAAACACCTTCCATACAACCTATCCAAGCTATACCAACCCTTAAACACTAATTGAAACTCCATTTACAAGGTTTGCCATTTTTTATTTCAGCTTGTGCAGGTTGAGTTCTGTAGGCTTGTTCAATCACATTCAAGGCAAGCTAAAAGGTCAGGGGAAGTTCAAGCAAGCTCCCAAACACCTCAAGCCTCATTGAAAAGCTCCACATTGTCAGACACGATCTCAACTGAAACAGGTTTTTGTCAACTTCCTATCTCTCTATTTAGGAATAGTTAGGCTTAGGTTTCTGAATGAAAATGTAGTATTCATAGCCATGAAGTTGTACATATGCTCAACTTTCATTTTAGTTAAGCATGCTACCAGAATTTGGTCCAAGAACATCCTGAAAAAAAATAGGTTAAGATTTAGGGCCAGAGAAATTCTCTCTGGTCTTTGAGAGTTAGGACAAGTTTCTTATATGGTTGAATTCGTCTTGGAAAACTCTACAACTTTGATGTTATGTGTTTTTGCATTAGAGCACGTATGCAGGTTGTTCGTGTTTGTACAGGGCGCGCGAAAATTTGAAGACAGAGGTTGAAGATGAAGTCTGGCTTGGGCTGGGCTTTGGTTCTTTTGTTTTTGACACCCCCCCTTTTGCTAAATGCACCCCCTTGGCCCAATTTATTTATACTTTTATATTTTTGTATTTATTTTCATTTTCTGATTTTTATTTTATATTTCCCAAACATAAAAATACCCAAAAATGTTTTCAGAAATTTTCACATTTATTTTTATTATTTTATTATTTTTTAGACATGAAAATAATTATTTAATAGTATATACTTTTATTTATTGAAAACTTGAAAATAATATATAATAATATTATACTTTTATTCTTTATTTTATTTACACTCTAAAAATATTGTTCTAAATATATTTTTGTCTTGTATATATTTTATTTTATTTTATTATACATAACTAATATAATTAATATATATACACATACTTTTATTTAATAAATGCTTGAAAAATAAAACATTAAAATGTTATACTTTTATTTTTATTATTATTTATACTTAAATAATACTTTTTCTAAATATATTTTATTTTTTGTATATACATTGTTTTATTTTATTATATATAAATAGCATATTTAATATATTTACATTCTTAAAAGAAAATTAGGGTTTTACCCTTAATAAAAATAATAATCTTTTTTTTATTTCTTTCTATTTGCATTAAATATTTTTTACATACATAAAAAATAAACATAAACATTTTTGCATATTCATAATACCTTGTATATTTATTTAATTTGTTTATTTAAATATTATTCATTTATTATTTATGCCATTGATTCAATTTGGATGTAATAGTAAAATTAGGGTTTTAATTTCTTGTCAAATAATCCTCATTCAAAAATTGTATCCCCCTCCCCATAATCATGTTGTAATAGTGGTAGATTTATTTTACGCATTTACGCTTTCAATTATGCCATGATTAGAGATTAAGGTTTGTATGCCAACAATCCAAAATCAACAAATAGCTTGACTAATACAAAGACAAAATGCATGAAAATGATAAACACAATGCACACTTGCACCCCTACGGTTTCATCCACTTGTTGCCTTTAAAATTGGCCATGTTATGCATGTTGAGTATTTTGGCAAAACAAAAACAAAACAAAAGGTCATAGTCCCTCGATGACGCTATCTTGGTTGCCTAAACAAAATGATCTAGTCCCTCGGAAAATTTGCTAAAAATACTCGACGCAATTGCTATCATGGTCAATACGATGACCCGCGCCTGTCCCGTTTAACATCCTAATACAAGGTTGTTTACCAAATGCAATGGTAAAACAAAACTGTCACAAGGGTTAAAAACATATAGGAAAGATCTTTGAGTAAAATAGGGTAGATAACTCTTAGTTACTTGATCAAAACTTGCAAAAAATCCTTGCTATTTTTAAACACACCTCACAACACAATTTCAAAACACTTTCAAACATTGAAATATCTTTTCAAAAGACAAACACCTTTGTATATATTCAAACAAGAATCATTACAAAGGTTGCCACAATGATGGCCTCTTTTTCAAAAGCATTTTCAAAAACCACACACAAAGCACCATTTCAAACAATTGAAAAGCAAAAGCAAATGATCTAAACAAGTAACTAAGAGCCCATGGAAAACCATGGATGAAAAGGGTGCTAGCACCTTCCCTTTTCATAATCTAATCCCCGAACCCAAGACAACATCTCAAAGGTCTTTCCTGTGCTTTTTGACCTTTCCTTTGGATAAAACAAAAAGTTGGCGGCGACTCTTGCTAAACCGAAACATTTGCGAACACAAACGCAAAACCTCAAGTCAGTTCTCCCATCGTATCACAGAACTGGCGACTCTGTTGGGGAAAAGTTTAAAAGTGGAGTAACCTTAGGGTTTAGATCACCTTTACATGCTTATTTTGTTTGCTTTGATTGCTTTACATTTGATTCTATTGTTTGGGTTTGAAATCCTCTACCCGGATTTGGGAAACATTCATAGGTAAATAGCAATATGTTGTGAAAACTGTGCGGGGTATACCGACATGGTTGAAGCAATAGCTATATTAGTGCGACATATTTGTGGGTACCGGTAGCCTTTGAGTCAATCAAAGAGAATACGGGGCCGCTGAGTGATGTCATGAATCACTAATGAACTCTTAGAACCTTGACCATTTTGGCCTTATTAGGGGTAGTGAGATGACCGACTTTGGTGCAGTCCGAAGTTGGTAGATACTCGATACTACACTCATTGAGGGTTGTTTTCTTGGAATATTTCGGTCGCCAGTTAAGTGGCTAAACTGAAACAATGAACACAAAAAATAATCCAGTGATATTGAGCTCCCTAGAACCTGGTTACCATTTATAGAACAAGTTGAGCCAACTAAATTCAAGAGGGTACTTACCTATGAAACCCCATGCAAGCCTGAAACTAGGATCTTGTGTGACTTGCTTGTACATATACTTGTGCATACATCATGAACATCATGAAGCATCATATGCATCCACTAACCATTTCAAGGGTTTGGATCTTCATCTTTGTTCTTGTTTTGTAGGTAATGGAACCACTTCGCAGGAAAACAATTCAGGTCAACCTTGTGAGAATCTCTCCATAATAGTGAGACTACCATTCATCGGAGTAAAACATCTCAACACTGAACTATCTCCCATAATGACAAGACTACCATTCATTGGAGCAAAACATCTCAACAACGAACCATCTCCCATAATGATGAGACTACCTTTCATCGGAGTAAAAAATCTCAACAACAAACTATCTCCCATAATGACGAGACTACCATTCATCGAAGTAAAACATCTCGATAACAAACTATCTCCCATAATGACAACACTAACATCCATTAGAGTAAAACCTCAATAATAAACTATCTCCTATAATGACAAGACTACCATTCATCGAAGTATAAATCTTAACAATGAACTATCTCACATAAATATGAGACTATCATCCATTGGAGTAAAACATCTTCTCGGGAATTTATATACTTACTGGGGAAGATTAGGTTGCTCAAATAAAGAAACCCGCCACTTGCTATTTACAAAGTGGATTGCGATAATGCTGATGGGAAATGAATATTGGCTTTCTGGGGAAGTGCCAATACATTCCTGCCGAGGAGATAAAGTCTTCACGTGCAAAATAAATGCACATTCTCAATCAAGGGCTCAAAGCCTACAGAAATCAAAATAACAATGTTGTTGGGACCAACATTCAAACCGGGACAATACCCAATGAGGAATAAGCTCAAATTGGGATCATATTCCATCTAGATATTGGGCTGATTAGGAAGGCTAAAGCAAAATTCTTCCATGAGGGATAACACAGTGGGGAAATTGAAAAGATATACCATTTCTGCTTAAGGTTGACAATCTATTGGAGAGAGGGTAACATAACTCTGCAAATAGGGTAATGTGCCAACAAAAACATCAAAGAAGGCAAATGAAAAATGAATTTTAATTCAGTTATGCATGATGTATGTATGAATGTATGAATGTTATCATGTATATGCTGACAAAATAGACATATAGCATTGGGAATAACCAGAAAAAACTAACTTGGGTAAGTACAACACTCAGCTAAATCAAATCCAGGATGAAGATTCCATAAGAGAGTAAGCATTAACTGAGGAAACAAACTCCTACTTCCTGAATTAACTCCACTGGGAAGAAACATGGTTTGAAAATATTCATAGAATAATCTGATAGCAATGAACCAATACAATTGCAGGGATATAACCCCATCCTCTAGGCTTCATCGGGGAATATCATATAGACTTTACTAGGGAAGGCAATGTCATATCGTCTAGACTTCAACTGGGAATTCCACACTGACTTAACTAGGGAAAACAACGCCACATAGTCGAGGGGAGCCCAAATACATTCTTCAATATCAAGAGTAATAATTGTGCAAACTTCTCTGGGGAGAAATTATGAAACTTCATGAGGATAACAACTTCTAGAGAGAAGCGTCATCTTTGCTTAATTTGGGAATCTAAGAAGTTAACAACACAACAAGAAGTCAAACCTATGGGAATTTTAAATCAAACTGAACACTTAATGAGAGAAAACCCAAATATTTGATAGTTATTCCAATGCCTCTTAGAAAAAGTAATGACCTTGTCTGGCTACTCAGCTGGAAAAAATATGCGTCAAGTCTTGACTGGAGAATCTAGTATAGAGGCGTCAAACCGTGCAAACCCGAAACAAAATAATCAACCTGGAGAAAAATCTAAACCAAGACTTAACTGGGGAAAATAGGATTACAGAACCAACATTGCACCAAATATCAATTAGTATGAAATCCAACTATCCAAAACACAAGTTGATCATGCGCATATTAGCAAGAGTAATCCCAAGATACCTCTTGGGGAATCTTTTCAAAATTTCGGAGTTCTTCCATCCTTGGAATCACTACTTTTGTTCCACTTGAAGTACAAAATATGAAGTAAAAAGTAATTTGTAAATTCTTTTCAAAAACATTTTTATTATTAAGTCTTTTTTGTTTTGAAAATTATTAGCAATGATAAATGAAATTTTGTAAAAGAAGAATAGCAACTACAAAGAATTGGATAAAGGCTCAAAGATTATTAATAAAAACGTAGTGCGCCAATAGCGTGGCTCTAAAAGTTTGGAAAATGGTAAATATATGGAAAACATACATTGAGATACAATGACCACTATTCTCCCTAACAACTTTGAACTCCTGAGCAGAGGCTTCAACTGAAGTGTGATGAGAATTTGAGAAGATTATTGCTTCAATGATCAAGTCTTGTCTGACGCAGTTACTTGCCAGGAAATCCCTACCTCTGGCCTAGGTTTCCCTTGTGGGTTTTCAAACCTACGAGAACAATTATTTTGTTTATGTCTCTAACTTTTTCCTAGATCTCCCTTTCGGGTTTTCAACTTAGCAAGTTGTTCTTTTATTTCTTTAGGCGAAGTATTTCTTGATTGCGTCAACATTCCTAGGACGTGGAAACTCCTCACCATCCATAGTTTCAAGAATTAATGCACAACCAGAGAAGGCTTTCTTGAAAACATATGGGCCTTCATAATTGGGAGTCCACTTTCCCCTAGAATTAGTGTTAAAAGACATGATCTTTTTTAGCACGAGGTTGCCTTCTCTGAATTCACGAGGCTTGACCTTCTTATAAAAAGCTTTCTTCATTCTTTTCTTATATAACTGACCATGATACAAAGCCGTCATTCTCTTTTCTTCAATTAAATTCTACTTGTCAAATCTATTATGGGCCCATTCAGCCTCTGACAATTTGGTTTCCATTATTACACGCAAAGAGGGAATCTCTATCTCAATGGGGAGGACTGCTTCCATACCATACACAAGAGAGAACAGGGTTTCCCCGATTAAGGTGCGGATGGACAGGTGTTACCCGTTTAAAGCAAAATGGAGTATCTCATGCCAATCCTTATAGGTAACAACCATCTTCTGGATAAACTTCTTAATGTTTTTGTTAGCAGCTTCAACAACCTCATTCATCTTGGGCATGTAAGGAGATGAATTGTGATGGACAATCTTGAATTCTTCACAAAGCTCCGTCATTATTTTGTTATTCAAATTTGAGCCGTTGTCGGTGATAATCCTTTTTGGCACACCATACCGACGTATAAAATTGTTCTTGATAAAGCGTACTACCACCTACTTGGTAACATTAGCATAGGAAGCTGCTTCCACTCACTTAGTGAAGTAATCAATTGCCACTAATATGAAACAATGTCCATTCAATGCCTTGGGTTCAACCATATCAATACCTCACATAGAAAAACACCACGGGGAAGAAATAACATTGAGAACCGTTGGAGGCACATGAATCTTATCAGCATAGATCTGACACTTATGGCACTTCTTCACAAATTTGTAATAGTCAGATTTTATTGTCAGCCAATAGTAACCTGCTCTAAGCATCTTCTTTGCCATCTAGGTCCATTGGCATGGGTACCAAAGGAACCTTCATGGATCTCATGCATCAACATGTCTGCTTCGTGTCTATCCATGCATCTGAGCAAAACCATGTCATAATTTCTTTTGTATAGCACATCTCCATTGAGGAAAAATCTACCTTCCAACCTTCTCAATGTCTTTCTATCTTTGTTCGACGCACCAACCGGGTATTCTTGAGTCTGGAGAAATGTCTTGATATCATAATACCATGGTTTTTCATCTGACGTCCCCTCTGTAGCAAACACATGAGTTGGTCTATCCAGACGTCGAACTGTGATCTGAGGTACATCGTTCTAAGCACTAACTTGGTACATGGAAGCCAAAGTGGTTAAAGTATCTTCCATCTGATTCTCATCTATGGGAATGTGATGGAATTTAACTTTATTGAAGAAAGGTAATAATCTTCTTGCATAATCTTTGTAGGTAATCAAGTCAATGTGACGAGTCTCCCATTCTCCTTTGATTTGATTTATTACCAAAGTTGAATCACCATATACGTCAAGAATTTTGATTCTAAGATCTATAGCCTCTTCAAGACTCATGATACAAGCTTCATATTTATCCATATTATTGGTACAATCAAATGCCAACCTTTCAGTAAAAGAGATATGTGACCCATGGGGAGTGATAATCATATCACCAATTCCTTTTCCATAAGCATTTACAGCTCTATCAAACACCATACCCCATCAAGATTCAGAATCAAGACCTTCCTCAGACGAAGGCTCATCACAATCTTTAACTTTAAATACATCACATCCTTATTAGGGAAGTCATATTTAACAGACTAATAATCGTCAACTAGTTGGTGAGTAAGGTACTCTGCCAACACACTGCCTTTAATATCTTTTTGAGTACGGTATTAATATCATATTTAGACAACGGCATTTGCCAACGGGCAATTCTTCCAGTAAGAGAAGGTTTTTCAAAAATATACTTAATTGGATCCATTTTGGAAATCAACCAAGTAGTGTGATTCAATATATATTTCCACAATCGCTTTTCCGCTCAGGCTAAAGCACAACATGTTTTTTCTAGCATAGAATATTGTGACTCATAGTCAGTGAACTTCTTGCTGAGATAATAAATGGCATATTCATTTCTTCCTATTTCATCTTGTTTTCCCAAAATACAGCCCATGGAATTATCTAACACAGTCAGATGCATAATCAATGGTCTTCCTTCAACAGGAGGGAGCAAGATAGGAGGCTCAAGTAAATACCTTTTAATGCTTTAAAATTCCCTTTGGCAATCAACCCTCCATACACAACCTTGATCTTTCTTCAACAACTTGAAGATTGCTTCACATGTTGCAGTCATATGGGAAATAAATCTGGAAATGTAATTCAAACGTCGAAGGAAGTCTCTAACTTGATTTTCAGTTCTTGGTGCAGGAATTTCTTGAATTGCTTTAACTTTATCAGGATCAACTTCAATTCCTTTTTGGCTGACAATGAAACATAGCAACTTTCCTGAACAAACACCAAAAGTACACTTATTTGGATTCAACCAGAGATGATACTTTCTCAAACGTTGAAACAACTTCAAAAAATCTTCTATATGCCCTTCCTTAGTCTGAGATTTGGCGATCATATCATCAACATAGACCTCAATTTCCTTATGCATTAGATCATGTAATAGGGTTGTCATATCCCTATAGTACGTTGCACCAACATTCTTCAACTCGAATGGCATCACTTTGTAACAGAATGTTCCCCAGGGTGTGATAAACGTTGTTTTTTCATGTCCTCAGGGGCCATCCTAATTTGATTGTATTCATAAAATTCTTCCATGAATTAAAATACTTTGGATTTTGTTGTACTATCAACCAACATATCATTATGCGGTAATGGGAAATTATCTTTTGTACTGACTTTATTTAAATCTCTATAATCAACGCACATGTGGACCTTTCTGTCTTTCTTTGGTACTTGAACAATATTGGAAATCCACTGAGGGTACACTGATGTCACATGAAAACCAGCATCAATCTGCTTTAAAACTTCTCTTTTAATCTTCACTACCATGTTAGGATGAGTTCTTCGTAGCTTTTGCTTGATCGGTGGACATTCTGGCTTAAGCGACAAATAGTGTTCCACAATATCTATATTCGAACTAGGTGTATATTGATAAGACCAAGAAAAGATACCCACATACTCTTTTAACAATTCAATCAATTTGTTCTTCACATCAGAATGAAGAAGTGCCCCAATCTTGACTTCTTTCAGATCTTCTTCTGAACCCAAGTTAATCATCTCCAACGGCTCTTTGTACAGTTGAATAGTATTTTCCTCATGCTCAAGAAACCATGAAACCTCTTCTTGGATTTCATCATATTCCTCTTCTTTAGCCACATACACATGATATTCAAAGTCAGGAGAGGGTGCAGGGTCATTGCACTTAACAGTTTTTTTAATTAATCTACACATATGATTTATGATTGATTTTAGAAACTGACACATGTAACAAGTGATTATGCAGATTCATTTATAGTTATTATTTATTTCAAAAGGTTTTTTTATTACCATTTCCCAAGAAAAAGCAGAAAATAAATGCATAAATTTAGAATAAAAAAACAACTTTTATTAATGATCTTAAAAATCAAAACAAAAGATACGCCCATACGATCATTACTTCCACCTTAGGCAGAGTGAAAGGCTTTTGAAAAGATAAACAAAACAAATTATTTTGAAATGTGAATGCGAGAAGGAACATCAACTATGATCCAATTCTGGATTCTGACTCCATGTGTCACGAAGTTCGGCATCTCTTGCTATGGCTCATCTTTGAGAATAACATTGATCCTTGGAGTAGTCGAATGAAGATATCCTGCACTATGAAAGATGTCTTGATATTTACTCAAAGCGGACTTCGGCTTCACAACTTCCTTCTTCATAGAGAAACCCAAACCAGTCTCATTCCTATTCACATGTGGATTAATAACCTGCCCCCACAACTTGTTAGAGCCCTTCTGTACTACTTGTTGCGCATCCTTAAATGAGGCGATAGAATCTTCATTCTTCCTTATATTATTAAATGGACAAAGCTTGGAACTGAGTTCCAATAGTGGCTTCATCAGCTTCTACAATGCTAAAGGAAGACAAATGAGATATCAACAGAGATTGCTCACCATTAACAATGACTACCTTTCCTTCACGAAGAAATTCCAGCTTCTGATGCAAGGTTGAAGTAACAGTCCTGCCTCATGGATCCATGGTAGTCCCAATAAACAACTATAGGCAGGGGCAATATCCACAACCTGAAAGGTAATCTGGAATAAGTGTGGACCTATGTGAATAGGCTAATCCACTTCTCCGATGACAGACTTTCTCGAACCATCAAAAGCTTTTACTATAATGTCACTAGGGCGCATGGGAGTTCTCTGGTGCTTAAGATCCATGAGAGTACTTCTCAGTATGACATTCAAAGCAGATCCATTGTCAATCAGTACATTGGACAAAGAGTCATTCTTACAATTCATAGAAATATGGAGAGCCAGGTTACGGTTTCTCCCTTCATTAGGCAACTCGTCATCATAAAAGCTCATATTGTTACAAGATATAATATTCCCCGCAACACCGTTGAACTGATCTAAACACATATCACTTTCAACAAAAACCTGATCCAACACCCTCATCAGAGATTCCCAATGAGAAGAAGAGTTCATCAACAAGGCTAAAATGGAAATCATAGATAGAGTTTGCAATAAATGATCCACAATCTTGTAATCACTCCTCTAGATGATTTTTAACAGACCATTAATATCTTTTTCCAAGGCGGCGCCACTAGATTCTCCTACCATTTTTTTAGGCTCAGTATAAGTCTCAACAATCTTTTTTCTAGGATTAACATCTCCTCGAAAGGTAGGGGCAAAGATACGACCACTGCGAGTTACCCAAATAGCTTCAACAATATTCTCAACATGGGACAAAGTTTAGATAGGAATTTCCACACCATCTTCCAGGATAGTTGCATTTTACTTATAAGGCACATCTTTTTCTGATTCATATGGGATAGGAATAGGCAGACAAATAACCACAGGAGCAACAACAGGCTTGCTATCATGCTCAATATATACAGGAGCGAGATCACTAAAACATGGTACAATAATATTCATCCCCACTTCTTAAGAATATTCATGCATCGTAGAATCATTACAAGATGTTGCAACTGGATTTAAAATCAAGATTCGTCACTACTAGTTTTTATCCTAAGGAAGGACATCTAATAGGAAACCCTAAATTGTAAACAGAGATTCTAAGTTTCGGGCTTCTTCAGACGAAAGGAAGGTGTTAGGAACCTTTCATCTACCTTATTCTTAAGGATGCTAGGTTTAGGTTTAGGTTTTAGGTAAGGCAGGGTTTTAATTTTTAATAGGGGAACTCGCCACGATTTCAGTCGTATGCCTATGTATTCTCTTATGAGGAATCAGAGTCCCAATTCATAGTTCGTATGGGTTTGTGTTTTTTAGGGGTTGCAAAAATATTTTGAATTGCCTCGCATTTTGACCGGGTGTAAAGATAGCAGAAGTTTGGACTAAATGTACGATTAGTCAAAATATATTTGGAACCCTTTTGTAAAAATTGTTTGTTTAGATTAGTTTATTGTGAAAAATAGATTTAAGATTTGTAGAGTATATTTTAATTATATTTATTATGAAAATTCTTAATTAATGCATGATTAAAATATTTAATGCAATGTAATAGTAAAAAATATATACATGAGTTTTAAAGAAAAATAGTTATTTAAATGGTAATAAATAATAATATTTAGAAAATAAAATAAACTACTAAAAATAATTATTTTTATAAAAAAGAAAGAAATAATAATAATAATAATAATAATAATAATAATAATAATAATAATAATAATAATAATAATAATAAGAAATAAGAAAATATAAAATAATAAATAAATAATTAAATATTTCCCGAGGGTGCATTTTAAGTTCATAAGCAAAAAGGGTGGGGTGTGAATAGTCAGGGCCTGAATTCAAATATTGAATTCAGGCCCAATTGGCCTGGGGGTGCGTTTCAGTAACTAACAAGCAAAACAAGGGGTGTGTTGAAGGAACTGGGCCTAAGTTCAGATATTGAACTAGGCCTAGAGGAAAGAGGGGTGTCACGCTGGTTTTGATTTAGCAATGTGTGAAAAAGGGGGTGTTGAAAGAATTGGGCTTGGCCCAAAACACGTTGTAGGGAGCCTGACTAATTGAGCGCATGAGGGTGCATGGCGCTTATGGTGAGACTTGGCCTTATGGCCTTCTGATGACGATTATGCGGATGGGATTCGAGGGAACATGATAGACATCGTGAGCATGCGTATACATAATTACTTTCGAATACAAATTGTTCTATAACATTATTTCATTATCTATTAATTTTACAATACCCTCATTCTCTCTTTCTCTACCCTTACCCTTTCTCTTCAAACCCCAGTCTTAGAACCAACATCACGGCGGAGCGCCCTAAATCAAAATCCTTCTGCACCGTAAACCACCCAATCGACCCAACAAAACCCCAATCAATAATAGAACAAACAGGAAGTTATGTTATCTTACCCCTTTCGCGTTTCCGTATCCTGATTTTTGCTTCCCTTTTGATTCGACTCTGATCTTCTTCCTTTCCTCTTGCTCGCAGGTTCTGGTAGTGCTTAAAGAGGGCGACGATGGAAGGTTGAGACAACGGTGGTCTGATTACGCGATTAGGGTTTCAAATATTTAAACCCTAATCTCCTCTTTCTTCGGTCTTCAACAGCAAGATAGGGATTGTTCTTTGTTTTTCGCTCGATTCAAAAATTCCTCTCCTTCTCTGTATTTTTGATTTGGTACTTATAGGGTTAGGTTTAGATTGTTGTTACGAATTAGTTTAGCTTAGATTTAGGTATTTAATAGATTAGGGATTCGAAGATTGTAATTGATTTTTTAATATTTTGATTCTGTATACTTTAATTTCATTTGAGATGTAATTTTGAGATTTTGATTGAATATAAACATCGATTTTGTATTTTTAGATTTGGACTTGTAATATTTGATTGGATTCTGAGATTTGTTTCAGTATTAAGATTTGTTCTATTTTATTCTGCATATTTAGATTCAAACTGTAATGAAAACTGATTTAATTTTAGATTTGATTTATACAGTATTAGTTAGTTCAAAGAAAACATGCGCATATTCTTCTATAATTGATACAGTCCCAGTTTTTTCTCTATTTGGGCTTGCGTTATTTTTCCAAACAAATATGTACAAAAGTGACTTTTGGGCCTTGCTCTGTTAATCCTCCTCTGCCTAGCAACAAAATTACAACAAATATTTCTTTAATATGGACTGGGCCCAATATTAGGCTTTTTTTTATAAAACAGATCTTTTACCTTTTCAAACTTTAAACTCATATTTTAAAAACCCTTAGTAAACTGATTATATAAAATTATTTAATAAAACAATAAAATATTTTGATTAAAACAAATCTCCTTATAATTTGTAAAAAGGATTTTTTTAATAAAACAGTCGTAATAGTAAAAACAACTTTATAATAATGTTTTTTTTTCTCTAAAATAAAATAGCAACAAAAAATGACAAATGGGCTAGTTTTTTTTAAAACCCTTAATGGGCCTCTGATTTGTAATCATACCCCCCCCCCCCTTTGCTATTCAAATCCCCAAAAGAAATGGGCCAAATGAAATAGGTTTGCAAATTGTATTTTCACCCCCTCTCTTTACTAAAAACAACAAACCTCTATTGGGCCTTATATGATTAAAGTCTTAATTTCTTTTTGCACCAGTTTCTAATATTTGAATCTTATGGGTCATTGACTAACATGTTTCTCAAAAGGGCCTATGGGTCTTTCTAATTTAGAAATCCCCACTCCCTTGAATTGAGACACACTCCTCTGTTGACTTGGATTCTTAAAAATGGGCCATCAGATATTGTTGTACCATCTTTAATCAAAAAATTCTTTCTTCCGTTTTTAATCTTGAAAATATGATTATAAAGGTAGGGCAAATTTGGGGTACGACAGCTGCCCTTATTCAATTATCTTCCGATCGAATAGCGTGAGAATATGCCAGTCTTGCGCATTCTGATTGGGAGTTTATTGAATACTTCGAATACCCCAAAATTTGTTCGACAAACATATGGTTACGCTGATATAGCATACCCTTAAGAGTATTGAGAAGAATAGGCAAAGCTGATGATGTATTGCTTACCAGAATTTGAAAACGAGGATGATATTTTAGAAATATTGTATGCTTTGGTTTGACTATTCATCCATTAGGCGGATGAATAAAATAACACCTGATAACGCATGGCTGCTTGGAGACTAAGGCAATGGGTGATGTTTGTGAATCGCTACGTGGAGTCTTAGGCAATGGGCTAAATTTGGATTTTGAACACCGCGACATGGAGTCTTAGGTAATGATCTATGTTGGGAGTGTCGCACGTTACTGCATAGAGTCTTAGGTAATGGGTCATGTTACATTGCTACATGGAGTCTTAGGCAATGAACTAAGTTTCACATATTACTGCCTAGGGTCTTAGGTAATGAACTTCATTGTAGAGGAAAACATCACTGTGTGGACTCTTAGATGATGGGATGAACTAATCACAACCTGGAGTCTTAGGTGACAGATCTTATTTGGCTTTCTAACACTGTGGCATTGAGTCTTATGCAATGTACTGGGTTTCGCACATTACAACATGTAGTCTTAGGTAATGAGTTATGTTGTAGAGAACACATCACTTCATGGAGTCTTAGGTGATGAACTTCATTGTAGAGGAAAACATCACTACGTGGAGTCTTAGGTGATAGGTTGAACTCATCACGACCTGGAGTCTTAGGTGACGGATCTTATTTGGCTTTCGAACACTGTGGCATGGAGTCTTAGGCAATGTACTGGGTTTCGCACATTACGACATGGAGTCTTAGGTAATGAGCTATGTTGAAGAGAACACATCACTGCATAGAGTCTTAGGTGATGAGCTGAACACATCATTGTATGGAGTCTTAGGCGACGAGTTGAATTTTGTAGAAGAAGTGTGTCTGGACGACCAACCCTTAGATAGCTAAATCGAGGGTAGGTTTAGTCATTTGTCAGTCGTTTGTTTTTTACTAAGGTGAAAAGTTTGATAGGGTCGAGAGATGATGATGATTCTACTTGATGTATGTCTTATATGATGTATGTGTATGCATATGTTCAAAATGTATGTATGCTTTAAAAGTTAAAAAAAATAATTCTGGCATTCTCTCCATTGAACCATTGGTTTTGAGTTACCAATCCCCTGGCGTTGTATGTTGCATTGTCGTGGTATCTTTGAACTGATTTGAACATGGTGAAAAGTGTTTTAGCAAGATCTTGATTTTTTGTCTCGTAGGTGCAGGCGTAGGTGTAGAAGTGTGTGTGGACATAGACGTGGATTTCCCTTTTTGATGTTTTTTCCTTGCAAAAGTGATTTTTTAGACGTTTTATCAAATGCTTTTATTTGTAAATCCCACAAGATGATTTCAACACAATATTCATAAGAATTAAGCGTTTGCAAACAAGTCTGAGAAAAGAAAAACATAATTTGAAAGATGAAAGAGAAAAATAAATGTTTTATTGATATGCCTCTGAATAGGCGAGAGTACAAGATATAATTCCTTGAAAGAGATAATTACAGAAAGTTTTTTAAAAAAACTGTAAGTGGAAATGAAAATGATAATTGCTACTGATATTCCCCGACGTCCTTTCAATAGCTCATGTCTTCTTTGCTTCCGAATCGTATGATTTAGATCCATCTCTCCCTTCGCGGTTCGTAGTGGTAGTTCCTAGATTGTAGTCTTTTTGTTCTTTATTTCTTTTGCATAAAATCCCTAATTTTTTCCTGGATTGCCCTTTCGGGTTTTCAATCCATCGGGATAGTTTTCTTTTTGTATGTCCCTAATTTTTGCTTGGATCGCCCTTTAGGGTTTTCGATCCACCGGGACGCTCCTTTTTGCCTAAGTCGCCCGTTTAGGGTTCGAGCTTAGCAAGATTTTTTTTATACATAGTATTTTTTGACTGCGTCTGAATTTGCCGGATGCGGTAGTTCTTCCCCATCCATTATTGTGAGAATGAGACCACCACCAGAGAATGATATTTTTACTACGTATGGACCTTCGTAGTTGGGTGTCCATTTACCACGTGAATCGAGGCAAGGTAGCAGAATCTTTGTGAGAACTAAATCCCCTTCTTTGAATATTCGAGGATGAAATTTATTATTGAATTCCCTCTTCATCCGCTTCTGATGTAATTGATTGTGGCATAGAGCTGTCAAGCATTTTTCTTCGATGAGGTTGAGTTGATCAAGTCGCGTCTGAACCCATTCTGCTTCTTCCTACTTTGTTTCCATTAAAACCTGAAGTGATGGTATTTCTATTTCAACTGGAAGAACTACCTCTATGTCGTATACTAGAGAGAAAGGAGTCGCACCTGTTGATGTGCGCACGGAAGTGCGATAGCCGTGTAGATCAAAGGGAAGCATTTCGTGCCAATCTTTGTATGTCTTCACCATTTTATAAATGATCTTGTTGATGTTTTTGTTGGCTGCCTCAACGGCTCCGTTCATCTTGGGTCGGTATGGTGAGGAGTTACGATGTTCTATTTTGAAATTATCGCACAATTCCTTCATCGTCTTGTTGTTCAAATTGGACCTGTTGTCTGCAATAATCCTGCTTGGAACCCCATATCTTCATATAAGATTCTGCTTGATAAATCGTGTAACCACTTGACTTGTGACATTGGTGTAGGATGCCGCTTCCACCCATTTGGTGAAGTAATCGATGGCTACCAGTATGAAATGGTGTCCGTTGGATGCTTTCGACTCAATCATGGCAATTATATCAATTCCCCACATTGAAAACGGCTAGGGGGAGCTCATGACATTCAGAGGAGTTAGTGGCACATTTATCTTATCGACAAAGATCTGGAATTTGCAACACGTTTTTGTATAGTGGTAACAATTGGCTTCCATTGTTAACCAATAGTACCATGCACACATAACCTTTCTAGCCATGGCGTGCCGATTTGTATGAGTTCCAAAAGTTACCTCGTGGATTTATCTCATGAGCGTGTATGCTTCTTGTTTCTCCACACACCTGAGTAGTACCATATCGTAGTTCTTTTTGTATAGCACACCACTACACAGAAAAAATTTCGAGGGTAACCTCTGATGGGTTCGCTTGTCAATGATAGAGCCATTTTCTGGATATTCTTGCTTTTCGAGGTATTTCTTGATGTCGTAAAACTAAGGCTTGTCATCCGAACCTTCTTCAATAGCAAGGCAATGTGCAAGCTCTTCAAAGTGTCTGATTGTGATGCGTGGTTCGTGGTTTGGCCAAGTTACTTTAAACATAGCTGATGGAGTTGCCATAGCATTTGCCATTTGATTTTCTTCTCGTGGAATATGACTAAAAATGATCTTTGTGAATTTCGCAGCCAACTTTAAAACATGATCCCGATATGGAATCAGTTTTGGAAGTTTAGTATCCCATTCGCTATTGACTTGATATATGACTAATATGGAGTCCCTAAATACTTCTAGGTGCTTTATTCCCAAATCAATGGCAGCTTCCAATCCTAGTATACAAGCTTCGTACTCAACAATGTTGTTAGTACAGTCAAAACACAATCTTGTAGTGTAGGGCTTGTGATAACTCTTTGGAGAAGTCAAGACTGCCCATATACCGTGCCCAAGTGCATTTGAAGCCCCATGGAACATGAGTGTCCAGCATGCCCCTGGCTCGGGTCCTTCGTTAGGTCCTGGTATTTCATAGTCACCTATAACCATGACATATTCGTTTCGAAAGTAGAACTTCATAGGTTGATATTCTGGCAGCGGTTGGTGAGCTAGATGGTCAGCTAGTATACTACCCTTGATGGCCTTTTGAGTGACATATTATATGTCGTATTCTAATAGTAGCATCTTCCATCGGGTGATTCTCCCTATAAGAGCTGGTTTTTCAAACATGTACTTTAAAGGATCCGTTCTTGCTATTAACCATGTAGTGTGGGTTAACATATATTGCCTCAACCTCTTAGTAGCCCAAGCCAAAGCACAACAAGTTTTCTTGAGGAGCGAATATCTGGTTTCGTAGTCAGTAAATTTCTTGCTGAGGTAGTAAATTGCATGCTCTTTTCTTCCTGTTTTGCCCTGTTGTCCCAAAACACAA
The DNA here is from genome assembly GCA_948472305.1 of Vicia faba. Lineage (NCBI taxonomy): Eukaryota > Viridiplantae > Streptophyta > Magnoliopsida > Fabales > Fabaceae > Vicia > Vicia faba. The sequence continues at coordinate 1,625,035,023 of OX451737.1, read as the reverse complement.
CCCATTGATCCTTCAAGCATTATCATATACATGATGAGTGGTCTTCCGGGAACTGGTGGCATTAAGATCGGTGGCTCTTACAAATACTATTTTATTGTCTCGAAGGCTGTTTGGCAATCATCATTCTATACTACCGTTTGATCTTTTCGCAATAATTTGAATATAAGATCACATGTGGCTGTTAGATGTGATATGAAACTTGAGATGTAATTCAATCGCGCTAAGAAAACATGAACCTCTTTTTCCGTCCTTGGTGTTGGCATCCCTTGTATAGATTTTACCTTGTCGGGGTCTACCTCGATACCATGCTGACTAACAATGAAACCCAATAACTTTCCTGATCTGACGCCAAATGTATATTTATCCCGATTTAACCTCAGTCTGAACTTGCACAGCCGCTCGAATAACTTTTCTAAATGTATGATGTGTTCCTCCTCCGTATGGGAATTGGCGATCATATCATCTATGTATACTTCAACCTCTTTGTGAATCATATCATGGAATAGTGTGACCATGGCCCTTTGATAAGTTTCCCCTGCATTTTTTAGACCGAACGACATTACTTTGTAGCAGAAGGTTCCCCGAGGTGTCATGAAAGTAGTCTTTTCCATGTCTCTGGGTGCCATTTTAATTTGATTATAGCCTGAGAAATTGTCCATGAATGAGAATACTGAGGCTTGAGTCGCGTTGTCTACCAAATTATCTATGTGAGGTAATAAGAAGTCGTCCTTGGGACTTGCTTTGTTCAAATCTCGATAGTACACACACATGCGTACCTTGCCATCTTTCTTGGGTACCGGCACAATGTTAGCTATCCATGGCGGATAATCTACCACTGCTAAGAACCTTGCATCGAACTGTTTAAGAACCTCTTCTCTAATCGTGCTAGACATATCTGGACGAGTTCTTCTGAGTTTTTGCCTAACTGGAGAACAACCTTCTTTTAGAGGTAGTCTATGTACCACAATGTCTGTATTTAATTCCTGCATGTCTCTGTAGGACCAGGCAAATATATCCATATACTCATGTAATAGCTTGAGCAACCTTTTTTTGACGCTCTGCTCTAACATTGCGCCTAGCTTGATTTCTTTCACATCTTCCTCGGTGCCTAGATTAATGGTCACAATAGCCTCTTGATACGGTTTTATGTTTTCCGCCTTCCGGTCTATTTCCCTTTCCATTTCTTCATAAAGTTCAATATCTTCATCACCTTCCTCTTCAACTTGGTTGATAGGAGCATCAAAATTATATTGGATCGCGACAGTAACATTATCGGTGGTTTTGGGCATGGATTTGCACATTTATCATGTTTTAGTGCAGATTTTAGTATATGAACTTTGAAAATGCATATGAAGAGAAAGTATTGACATTTTTAAATTTAAGAGATAAATGCAAAAGAAAGACAAGGATCTTAATTGAAAACAAAATATAACTTTTATTAATTGTAAATATTGTCTGAAACAAAACAGGGGGACCCTTACGAGCGACCCCTATGCCTCGGGCTTGACATAGGTTCTTTCAAAACAAGAAAAATTACTTAGGAAAGAAAAAGATATCGGGAATCTCCACGGCAGTCCAGCTTTTGAGTTCTTCTCCTGGGGCGCATTCTCGGATGAAGTCAGTTGCCCTTTTGGTGTTGACTTTGTCGGATATCATCGCCAAATGTCCGCCATGCTCTATTCCCTTGTTGGCAAAGGTCTATTGGATAGGATGAAACCGTGTTTTACCCTTCAGAGTATCTTTTGATAGTTCATAGCCCAAACCGAAGCGATTCTTCTTCTCAGGAATTTCTGGGAGCTTTCTACAACCTTTCGAGGCACCACCTTCCATGGCTGTTTACAAATCTCTACACGAGGTTACCTTAGGCTTATTACTTTTCTAGAATGGTAAAGTCACCAATGTAGCAACTTCCACGACTTGGAATGGAGTGGCTATACAGTCTTCATGGGCACCAATATACCTGTATGATTCGATGTGACTTACAAAGATGTCTTCTTCATTATTGATTATAATTAACTTCCCTTCCACTAATAACTTCAACTTTTGATGTATGGTCGAAGTAACTTCCCATGCTGCCTGAATCCAAGATTTCCCCAGTAAGCAAGTGTACGTCGGCTCTATATCCATGACTTGGAAAGTGATATAGAAGATATATGGCCCAATTTTGACTGGAAGGTCCACCTCTCCCAATATCGAGCTTTGAGAATCTTCAAATGCTTTCACTATTGTAGAGCTTAGCCTCATTACAACGTCATTTAATGTTAATTTCACCAGACTTGATTTTGGTAACACATTGAGGGCAGAGCCAGTATCGGTGAGGACTCTGGATATGCTGGTAGTACCTATCTGAATGCAGATATGTAGTGGCTTGTTGTGAGCTCGGCCTTGTGGCGGAAACTCATTGTTACTAAAACCCAGATATGATCTTCACGTTAGGTTTGCTACGACATTGTCAAATTAATTCACGGTAATCTCCTCTGCAACATGGGTTGAACTTAGTACCTTCATTAAAGAATCTCGGTGCACCTCAGAATTGATGAGCAACGACAGTATGGAAATTTTAGTTGGGGTTTGGTGAAGCTGATCCACCACCCTATAGTCACTTCTTTTGATGATTTTTAGAAATTCCTCCGCCTCTTGGTCAGTAAATTTTTTTCTTGGAGGTTCTTTCTCTTGACTTATTTCTACCACTTATTTTTCTTTATCTTTTATTGACATCTTATTTTTATTATTTGTTGTCTCATCATTTTTCTTCGAGGGTTCAGATCCGAAGACTCGACCACTACGGGTCATGCCTCTTGTCCCTGCTATATTTGAAATTGCAGGTCCTTGACTTGATGATGGCCCATCTTCTTGTTTCACGCCATTGATGTACATGGCTGAATAATAACTCTAAGGTACAGCTTTGTTACTATCATAAGGTATAGGTGACGGTCCCTTAATCACCATTGTGGCTTTTGGAGCTGATGATATTTGCAAGATCTTCTTTGATGCTGCTATCCTTGGGGTTTTTGTCGATTCTTCCCACGGGATCACCAGAGTCTTTTTGTTAAGATTTGGGCCTTGGCATGGGATTACCAATGGCTTCTTACCTTTAATCGCAGCTATATATTTTTCTTCAGGGTATGGTCTGAATTGGACTATCCCCTGGTCTACTAGCTTCTGCAGAGTTCTTTCAAAGGCTTCATTATGTTCCAACAGGAACCCACATTCCAACAGATATTCCTTCAACAAGTTTATCGAGGCCTTTGCTTGTCTGATTTCCCCAAAGTCAATGACTATTTCAATTGCATTTATTGTCGGCCCACCATGTGGAGGCATGGGGTTTGATTTGATGTTAGGTTTCTCAAAAGTGATGTCTTGAGATTCTAACAAGTCTTGCACTTTATGCTTGAACGCCCAACATTGCTCTATGGTATGTCCAGGAGAGTTAGCATGGTATTCGCATATGGTGTCGGGATTGTACTTTCGCAGGAGTGGCCTGATTAGAGGAGCGATAGGTTTTAGTTCCACCAAGGATGCCTTGACCAAGTGTTGTAATAGTTGGCTGGGTGGCATGGGGAGCGGATCAAAATTCCTTTGTGGCCTTCCAAATCTGCCTTGTTGTTCTCCTTGTGAGATCATTAATGGTTGTTGTGCCCTTGGTTGTGAGGCTACATCATTAATTTCTCCCTCTTTTCTTTTTGGGAAGTTCGGAGCATGTCTTTTTGAATTATAGGGGAATTTGATGGTCTCCTTGGTATTTTACCACTCTTTATTCCAGTCTCAGTTCTTTCTCTGATAGTCACCAGGTTTGAGAATCCCGAAGAGATACTTCCAACCATCTTCATATGATATAGCCCTTGCAAGGTTCCCATGAACATATCTACTAACTCCTTCTCCAACGGCGGTGGTTGGACATAGGATGCCATCTCCCTCCATCTCTGAGCATATTCTTTGAAGGACTCTTCTTTCTTCTGGGACAGATTCTGGAGTTGCATGCGGGTAGGGACCATGTCCAAGTTATGTTTGTAATGCTTTAACAAAGCATTAGCAAGACCTAACCATGTTCGAATGTGAACTCGTTCCAACTACATATACCAACCTAGAGATGCCCCGCTTAAGTTATCTTGAAAGCATTGAATCATCATCTTCTGGTCGTGGGCATGGGCATACATCTTCCTGCAATACATGCGCAGATGGTTTCTTAGACAAGTGACCCCTTTTTATTTCCCAAAGTCGGGCACTTTGAACTTTTGTGGAATTACCACATCAGGGACTAGGCCCATTTTGAGAGCATCTACTTTGAAAGCATCAAAACCTTCCACGACTTTCATCCTTTCTTCCAGAGCCTTATATTGATCCATCACCAGTGGATTATCAACAACATGAGTACTAGTCGTCTTCAAGGGTGCCTGATTGACATCCTCTAGGTCGTGATCTCCATACTTCAGGTCCAAGTAGTTGTCTGCATTGTTGATTGGAATTTGTAGGGTATGTGTTGCCCCTGCTTTTGATGGTGGTGGGACAAACCCTTCATTCTCGGCTTCTCTTGTCTCTTGTTGGGTAATGACAGACTTTTGGGGTCCTGTCTCTGGCTCTTTTCTTAGTTGGTGACCGCTTGATGCACCAATCGTTTGAGCTACTTCTTCGAAAGCTACTCTGGGAATCTGATTTTGTCTATCAATGATGTTCTTTAGAGCTAGGAGAACCTGACTCAGATCTCCTTTCATTAAACTCACATCCCCTTTGACCTGGTCGAGATCCTCCTTGAATGCAACCTGATTCTCCTTGATTTGTTCCATTACTTTATGTTGGTAGGACCTTGTTTGATATGAAGGCCAACGAGGTGGTGATCTTCTTCTACCAATGGTTTAACTGGAGAGATTTTGAAAAATATGAGCTTTGGTATGAAATGTGTTTGCGAATGCATGCATGCATATGATTATGCATGAACGTGTAATGGTTTTTTGTTTTAAATGTCTTATTCACTTGAGTATATATTTATCTTTTGCTTTTTTTATCCGTTTTATTTGGTGAATATCTTAAAAATAGATACGCAATCGAGATACGGAAACAAAATGTCTTTTTTGAAGGTAACATAATCCATATATTGAAAAATATATAACTTTAAATCAAAACTTGTTTGCATGAAAATAAACAAAGGGAAGTAAATCTTCTAGGTGCGCTTGCGGATGTCTGCCTTGAAACCATCAACCATTGCTCGACAAAGCTTGAGGAAATCTTCAACGTCCTTTGGAAGAGGAACCATTATACTTTCTGCGTCTCTCAAACTTCTAGCGATATCCTCAATGAAATTTTTGGATAGAAAGGCGAGCCTTTCATGTTTGTCCTTATAAGAGGATACTCTTGATAAAGATGCGGGATTATCTTGTGGTTATCTCTCCCAGCTTGGGCGATCTTTGTATACTAATCTTCCCAATACACCTTTTCATCCCTCAACTCCGTATAAGGCCTTCGTTGAATAAGGAAATCTTTTTGGAGGCCTTCTAGCTCTAGGCAAATATGCTCATATTCTTCAGTTCTCTGAACCAGGATTCTTTCTGCCTCCATCCTCTCAAGGTGTTCCTTGATCTCTGATTCTTGGCTGTCTTGAAGTTCGGTGGTGAGGTATTTTATTTGCTCTTCTTGATCTAAGGAATATTATGCCAAACTTTGGATCTGGGCTCTTAGGTCTTCCTCTAGTACGTTCTTGTCATGTGTTGCCTTTTCATACCATCTGGTTAACCTCCCGATTTTAGTAGCGACATCTTCTAACCTTTGGTTGTGGGAATCTAGATTGAAGGTTTCACTCAAAAGTCCTTCAGTTGTACGCTTCCGTTTGAGACTCTCCTTTTATAATGCCTTTTGATCTCTCTCAATTTGTTGGTCCTTTGACTCAAGTATGAGCTGCATCTGCTTCTTTTCTTTGGTCAGATTGAGGAGGTTGAGTTCTAGTTCTTCCTTTTCTCTCTGAGCTTGCTTTAAGGCACTCTTCAGATTGTCGATTTCTTCCAAGGATATAGGGGTGACCTCTGGGACCTCTGACTTATACTCTGGATCTATATCAAATGGGAGCTTGATAATTTGTACCCTATCTCGGACCCATCTAGTGTAGGGTTCTATTTCTATGGCATTCTTTCTTTCGACTTTCCTCTTATTAACCTTATTCCAAGCCCAGATAACCTTGTTGAGCAACCTTTGGTCATTTATACCCATGTTGTGGATGATCAAAGGTTGGAGTTGTTCGTCCGAAGGTCTATCTTCCAAAGGATACCCTAACTGTGGTAGGGCCAAGGTAGGGTTTTAATTAATACAGCCTCGTGATTCGATTAACGGAACATTAGGAAAGTCCCCGTAGCTAATAGTGATATCTCCAGTATCCAGCTTCCTCGCATACCATAATACCGAGTTTGCATTGAGAGACCTTAATTTCTGAGGCCACTCGCGTTTGGTCAAGTTTTAAATCATATAGTCTTCTTTGTAAATATGAGTCATGAACCAGGTATACAAAAGTGGAATGCAACGATTTAAAGTGCCTTTTCTCTTTTCGTACATGGCATGCAGTGTGTGTTAGAACATAGTTTGATTCTATAACCCTTATAAGAGTTTTGATGATAACAAACACAAAGAACAAATATGCACTCTAAATTTGTGTTGTATGATGTACAGAAGTTCTGACTGAAACGACATCAGAAGTTAAGCCACAAAAGCTTTCAAGCTGAGCAATCAGAATGTTTTGAAGAATGATGATCAGAATCTGCGCAGAAGTAAAAGATATTCTGATTCTGAACAGAAGTCTAACGCGCCAAAAGATCCTCGTGTCTCTGAGTTATCAAAGTTCTGAAGTAAAGCAGCATGCGAGATTCCCAAGTTCTGAAGCGTTACTTTTCCATTAAGACAGTATCATTTTCAACGGCTTCATTCAGACAAAAATCTTCTCAGTATGGAAAGTGCATTAAGTGTCCATGATCACGTTTCAATTTGGACATATTTCCACGCGTATTTAAACAAGCTTAAAGGGTAAATCGTTCACGATTTTGCTAATGACTGCTCATACATCTCAAAAAGCTGCAAATATTCATATTCATTTATATAATCAAATTGTGTAATACATCACAGGGGTGATACAATTTTTGTAACGAAAAACAAATAGTACACAGTTAATTGTTCTTTGATTAAGATATTGTTCCTTGAGATAAATCGGGTTGTGGTTATACTCAAGAAGACTTTGGCAGTTGTCAAAGTATATTTGTAATTTGTTTGATTAGTGGATTAAGTCCTCGTTGGAGAGAGGCGAAATCACCTTGGCGGGTGGACTGGAGTAGTTTGAGATCAAGCGAACCAGGATAAAAATCTTCAGCCCATTGCATTTGTTTTTTAAGTTTCAATTCAACCCCCCCCCCCCCCCCCCCTTCTTGTGTTTTTAACTTCTTCAATTGGCATCAGAGCGCCTGGTTCTGAGTTCATACACTTAACCGTGTCAGTACAAGATCCAAGCTTTAGAAAAACACTATGGTTGGACCAAGCCCAAACATCAGCAATGACTATCATGATGACAAGGACAGAATTAGCAGCAAACCTCCAGTCTTTGATGGAGAAAATTTTGACTACTGGAAAGACAGAATTGAGAGATTCTTTTTGGCTCATGATGTTGATTTATGGGACATGGTAATTGATGGATACATACATCCAGTGGATGAAAGTGGTCAGAAGATAGATAGAAAAAGAATGTCTGACCAACAAAAGCGTGATTTCAGAAACCATCATAAGGCCATAACAACTCTTCTTAGTGCCATCTCATACTCAGAGTATGAGAAGATCTCAAACAGAGAGACAGCCAAAAACATGTTTGACTCTCTGAGAATGACGCATGAAGGCAACATACAAGTTAAAGAAACCAAGGCCCTTACGCTCATTCAGAAATACGAAGCTTTCAAGATGGAAGACAGTATATCTATAGAAGCGATGTTCTCAAGATTCCAGATTCTTGTTGCTGGGCTGAGAGTTCTTGACAAAGGGTATTCTACTGCTGATCACGTGAAGAAGATCATCAGAAGTTTACCAAAGCAATGGAGGCCAATGGTCACTGCTCTTAAGCTGGCTAAAGATCTCAACAAGATATCTCTGGAGGAACTTGTTAGCTCCCTCAGAAGCCATGAGATAGAGCTAGAAGACGACGAGCCTCAGAAGCAAGGTAAGCCTTTAGCATTAAAATATAACAAAAACTTGATTCTAAGGTTTTGAAGGATATGGAAGAAACCTTTTATGGGTCCTCATCAGAAGAAGACAAACTGTCTCTTCTCTCTAGAAGGGTCAATCAGCTGTGGAAGCAGAGGCAAAGAAAATTCAAGAATTCTAGAAGGTCAAGGAATCATAATGAATCCTCCTCCGGATACAGAAAGTCTAATCCCTCCTCTGGATACAGAAGATCTAAAGCTTCATTTGGTCACAGGAAGTCAAACAATAGAGACGTCATCTGCTATGAGTGCAATGAACAGGAGCACTACAAAAGTGATTGTCCAAGGCTTCAGAAGGAGAAGCCCAAAAAGAAGTTCTTCAAGGAGAAGAAGAAAATTATCATGGCAACATGGGATGATTTAGATACTTCTGACGCAGACTCAAAATCAGATGATGAAAAAGCCAACATTGCTCTTACGGCTAATGTGACAGAAGACAGCGAAGCATCTCAGTCAGCTCAGAATCAGACACAGAAGAGGTATTTCCTGATTTTACTGTTAATTTCACTAAAATTGAACTAGCAGAAAGCCTGAATGAGATTCTGGAAAGGTAACAGTACATCAGAATCAATTTCAAGAACCTGAAAAGGGATCTTGTCTCTGACTCTGAAGAAACTGTGAGTCTTAGAGAAAATTTTGAGCTAAGATAAAAGATTTTAAAATTAGAAATTGATTTACAAAACTCTCAGAAAGAAATAATCTCAGAGGCTCCCAGTAGTGCTGATAAAATCATAAAAGAATATGATCACAGCTTTCAGAAGTTTCTGGCTAAAAACATAGATAGAAGCAAGATGGCTTCAATGATCTATGGAGTTAGCAGAAATGGAAGAAAAGGAATAAGATACCAAGGTAAGGTATCTCCACCTAAGAAAGTCATGGACCTAGTAATAAAACACACACCTCTAAAATCACACTTCACATATGGGCACACACATGATCTAAAATACACTAGCAATGATTATTCTTCCAAACCAAAATTCAAATAGAATTTTGGTAAAACTAACAAACCATGACCCAAAAAGATATGGGTACCTAAGGAAAAAATTATATATGTAGCAGATATCTTTAGCAGCAAGGCTAAAACACCAATCATGGTACCTGGACTCTGGATGCTCTCGATACATGACGAGAAGAAAGCATATGTTCCAAAGCCTAGAACTTAAACCTGGAGGCAACGTGGGCTTTGGAGGCAACCAAAGAGGGAAGATCATTGGCTCTGGAACAGTAGGTAATGGTAATCTTCCTTCTATTAATAATGTGCTATTAGTTGATGGATTGATGCATAACCTATTATCCATAAGTAAATTAAGTGATACCGGTTATGATATAATCTTTAATCAAAATTCATGCAAAGCTGTTAGTCAGAAAGATGGAACTATCATGTTTAATGGAAAGAGGAAAAACAACATTTATAAGATAAAACTTTCTGAACTAAAAAGTCAGAATGTAAAATGCATTCTTTCTGTTAACAACGAGCAATGGGTCTGGCACAGAAGATTAGGGCATGTTAGTATGAGAAGAATATCTCATACTAACAAACTCAATCTGGTCAGAGGACTTCCTAATCTGAAGTTCAGCTCAGATGCTCTGTGTGAAGCATGTCAGAAAGGCAAATGTGTAAAACCTGCTTTTAAAGCTAAAAATGTTGTTTCCACCTCTAGGCCATTAGAACTTCTGCACATAGACTTATTTGGACCAGTGAAAATTGCGTCTGTTAGTGGCAAGAAGTATGTGTTAGTGATCTTAGATGACTATAGCAGATGGACATGGGTAAAGTTCTTAAGACACAAGGATGAGTCACATTCTATGTTCGTTGCTTTCTGTAACCAAGTTCAGAATGAAAAGGATCTTAGAATTGTCAAAGTCATAAGTGATCATGGTGGAGAATTTGAAAACAAAAAATTGAAACATTTTTTAATGAAAAAGGCATTTCGCATGATTTCTCTTTTCCTAGAACTCCCCAACAAAATGGAGTTGTAGAACGAAAGAATAGAACATTGCAAGAAATGACCAGAACCATGATCAATGAGACTAACATTGCTAAGATCTTCTGGGCAGAAGCAATTAACACAACGTGTTATATTCAGAATAGAATCTCTATAAGACCAATTCTAGAAAAGACTCCATATGAATTGTGGAAGAACAGAAAGCCCAACATTTCTTATTTCCATCCTTTTGGATGTACATGTTTTATTCTGTATACTAAAGATCATTTGAACAAGTTTGACTCAAAAGCACAGAAGTGTATTATGTTAGGCTACTCTGAACGCTCAAGAGGGTACAGAGTATACAATACAGAAACATAGATTGTTGAAGAGTCAATCAGTGTTAGATTTGATGATAAGCTTGACCCTCAAAAGTCAAAGCAGAATGAATCTTTTGCAGACATAGAAGTTGAATTCACAGGTGCTGAAGACAACACATCAGAAGTGTTAGAACAAAGTTTGAATCTACTACCCTAAGTTTAAGTTTTGATGATAACAAAATGAAAAGATATATTAATTATATGATTCATGTAAAGAACTATTTTCTACCTAAAAATTACTTTCTGTTTTACAGAAACTCTGATGGGTATCAGCAAGAGTACATCTTAATCAGCATCAGAATATTGGATATCAACATCAGCATCAGAAGATGTTATATCAGATACCAGAATCAGAAGATCAACTTGCGCTTATGCTGAAGCTTGATGAACAGATTTTGAACTCTGATAAAGACAACAACAGTTCATCAGCACCTAAGAAGCGTCAGAATGAGCCAAAGCCAGAACACGCTTAAGTGGCAACGGTACTGTGCATTCAAGATGAGTTATTACCAACAGCATCATTCTAGACAAGATGTGCTTAATAAGGAAAGATTGTTATTGGCATTGAAACAGAATTATTGCTCCAACATACACTATTTCCAATGCTATATAAACAAGTCAATGAAGATTGAATTGGATAATGCTCTACACCAATCTACACGCCTACAAGCTATTCATCATCTTCCTCACTCTCAGTTTGCTAAAAGCTCCAAAATTCCTTACTCAATTATTTTAGCAATCTAGTTCTCTTAAGCTTAATTTGTGTAGTATCACAGTTGTGATAAACAGTTTTGTAGAAAACATTCACACACCTAGATTTCAATTCTTTGTAAGAAAGTAATTCCTTGAGAAACCGGTTTGTGGTTTGCATCAAGAAGGCTTTAGCAGTTGTTAAAGCAGATTGTAATATTCAGTTGAATATAGTGGATTAAGACCTCGTTGGAGAGAGGAGAAATCACCTTGACGGGTGGACTGGAGTAGTTTGAGATCAAACGAACCAGGATAAAAATATTGTGTTGATTGCATTGATTTTCAATTTTACAATTCAACCCCCCTTCTTGTGTTTTTCACTTCTTCAATTGGCATCAGAGCGCCTGGTTCTGAGCTAAAACACTTAACCGTGTCAGTACAAGATCCAGCGTCAGAAAAACACAATGGCAGGAATTATCAACACACCAGCAATGACAACAATGAAGACAGAGACAGATTCAGCGGCAAACCTCCAGTCTTTGATGGAGAAAATTTTGATTACTAGAAAGACAGAATTGAAAGCTTCTTTATGGCACATGATGCTGATCTGTGGGACATGGTGACAGATGGATACACGCACCCTGTGAATGCAAACGGTCAGAAGATTGATAGGAAAGCAATGTCTGACCAACAAAAGCGTGACTTCAAAAATCACCACAAGGCCAGAACCATCCTTCTCAGCGCCATCTCTTATGCTAAATATGAAAATATCTCTAACAGAGACACATCAAAGAACATGTTTGACTCACTCAGAATGACGCATGAGGGCAACGTTCAGGTCAAAGAAACTAAAGCTCTTGCACTCATTCAGAAGTATGAGGCATTCAAAATGGAAGAAAGTGAATCCATTGAAACAATGTTCTCAAGATTCCAAATTCTGATAGCTGGTCTCAAGGTTCTGGACAAAGGATACTCTACTGCTGATCACGTCAAGAAGATCATCAGAAGCTTACCAAAGAAGTGGAGGCCAATGGTTACAGCTCTGAAGCTAGCAAAAGATCTCAACAAAATTTCTCTGGAGGAACTTATCAGCTCCCTCAGAAGTCATGAGATAGAGCTAGAAGCTGATGAACCTCAGAAGCAAGGTAAGCCTTTAGCATTAAAATCTAACAAAAAATCTGAGTCTAAAGTTTTGAAGGCAGTTGAAGAAACATCTGATGGATCCTCATCAGAAGAAGATGAACTTTCTCTTCTCTCCAGAAGAGTGAACCAACTGTGGAAGCAGAGGCAAAGGAAGTTCAGGAATCCCAGAAGATCTGATCAGAACGAGTCTTCTTCCAGATACAGAAGGACAGATTCTTCCTCTGGATACAGAAGATCTGAAGGCTCCTCAGGAAGCAGAAAGCCAAACACCAAGGACATCATCTGCTATGAGTGCAATGAGCAAGGACACTACAAGAGTGACTTCCCAAAGCCTCAGAGCGAAAAGCCCAAAAAGAAGTTTGGAAGAGAAAAGAAGAAAAGTCTCATGGCTATATGGGATGACTCTGACTCGTCTGAAGCTGACTCAGAATCAGATGATGAGAGAGCAAACATAGCTCTCATGGCCAACATTTCAGAAGAAAGTGAAGCTTCTGAATCAGACTCAGAATCAGATACTCAAGAGGTATTTCCTGACTTTGCAATAAATTTTACTAAGGCTGAACTTGCTGAAAGCCTTAATGAAATTCTAGAAAGATACCAGCTAATTAGAGTTAAATTCAGAAACCTGAAAAGGAATCTTGAATCTGACTCTGATAAGACTGAGAGTCTTAAATTGGAAAATTCTGAGCTGAGAAATAAAATTTCAAAATTAGAAAATACTTTACAAAACTCTCAGAAGGAACCAATTTCTGAAACTTCCAGCAGCGCTGATGAGATCATCAAGGAGTATGATCACAGTTTCCAGAAGTTCCTTGCTAAAAGCATAGATAGAAGCAAAATGGCTTCAATGATCTCTGGAGTTAGCAGAAACGGCAGGAAGGGAATAGGATACCAAGGTAAGGTTCCTACACCAAAGAATGTCATGGATTTAACCATTAAACACACTCCTTTGAACTCACATTTTGTGTATGGTCACACACATGATATTAAATACACTAGCAGTAAGTATTCTGTGAAACCAAAATTCAACCAGAGTTTTGGTAAATCTAACAAATCAGGACCCAAGAAAATCTGGGTACCTAAGGATAAAATAATACACGTTGCAGATATCTTTAGCAGCAAATCAGAAACACCAGTCATGGTACCTGGACTCTGGCTTCTCGCGACACATGACGGGAAGAAGGCATATGTTCCAAAGCCTAGAACTTAAGCCTGGAGGCCACGTTGGCTTTGGAGGCAATCAGAGGGGAAAGATCATTGGCTTTGGAACTATAGGTAATGGAAATCTTCCCTCTATAAATAATTTTCTGCTAGTAGATGGATTAATGCATAATCTGTTATCCATAAGTCAATTAAGTGATAACGGTTATGATATAATCTTTAATCAAAAATCATGTAAAGCTGTTAGTCAGAAAGATGGGACTATCCTGTTTAATGGAAAGAGGAAAAACAACATCTATAAAATCAAACTTTCTGAACTGAAAAGCCAGAATGTAAAGTGTCTTTTGTATGTTAACAAAGAGCAGTGGATCTGGCACAGAAGATTGGGGCATGTTAGTATGAGAAGAATATCTCAGATTAACAAACTCAATCTGGTCAGAGGACTTCCTAATTTGAAGTTCAATTCAGATGCTCTGTGTGAAGCATGTCAGAAAGGCAAGTTTGCAAAACCTTCTTTCAAATCTAAAAATGTTGTTTCTACCTCTAAGCCATTAGAACTTCTGCACATTGACTTATTTGGACCAGTTAAAACTGCTTCAGTCAGTGGCAAGAAGTATGGGTTAGTAATCGTAGATGACTATAGCAGATGGACATGGGTAAAGTTCTTAAGACACAAGGACGAGTCACACTCTGTGTTTGTTACCTTCTGTAACCAAGTTCAGAATGAAAAGGATCTTAGAATCGTTAAAGTCAGAAGTGATCATGGTGGAGAATTTGAAAACAAAGATTTTGAGTCATTCTTTAATGACAGAGGCATTCTGCATGATTTCTCTTGTCCTAGAACTCCCCAACAAAATGGAGTTGTAGAACGAAAGAACAGAACATTGCAAGAAATGGCCAGAACCATGATCAATGAGACAAACATTGCTAAGATCTTCTGGGCAGAGGCAATAAACACAAGCGTGCTACATTCAGAATAGAATCTCAATAAGACCTATTCTGGAAAAGACTCCATATGAATTGTGGAAGAACAGAAAGCCCAACATTTCATATTTTCATCCATTTGGATGTACCTGTTTTATGTTAAATACAAAGAATTATTTGAACAAGTTTGACTCTAAAGCACAGAAGTGTATTATGTTAGGATACTCTGAACGCTCAAGAGGGTACAGAGTATACAATACAGAAACACAAATTGTGGAAGAATCAATCAATGTTTGTTTTGATGATAAGCTTGACTCTGAAAAGTCAAAGCAGAATGAAGTATTTGCAGGTATGGAAATTGAATTTACAGGTTCTGAAGACAAGTCATCAGAAGCTCTCAACACAGACACTCCTCCAACATCTAAAAGGAGCACTGCTAGCAATCCTACAACAGCTGCTGATCAACCTCAAAAGAGACCACCCAGAAGCAGCTTGGATCACCCAGAAGAAACTATCTTAGGAAGAAAGGAAGATCCAATCAGAACAAGAGCAAGCTTCAGAAACTTTGAAGAATCCCTCATGGGACTTGTGTCTCTGATTGAACCTTCTTTTATTGATGAAGCACTTCTGGACAACGACTGGATTCTAGCAATGCAAGAAGAGCTGAATCAATTCACCAGAAATAACGTATGGGATCTTGTTCCCAGACCAAAAGGATTCAACGTCATTGGAACAAGATGGGTGTTCAGAAACAAGCTAAATGAACAAGGTGAAGTTATCAAAAACAAAGCACGACTGGTAGCACAAGGTTATAGTCAGCAAGAGGGGATAGACTATACAGAAACCTTTGCTCCAATCGCCAGGTTAGAATCTATCAGACTTTTAATTTCATTTGCTGTTAATAGAGGCATCACTCTGTATCAGATGGATGTCAAGAGTGCATTCTTAAATGGGTATATAGAAGAAGAGGTTTATGTGCACCAACCCCCTGGTTTTGAAAATACAAAACATCCAGAACATGTTTTCAAACTAAAGAAGTCACTATATGGTATGAAACAAGCTCCCAGAGCTTGGTATGAAAGACTAAGTAACTTTCTGTTAGAAAATGAATTCACCAGAGGGAAGGTGGACACTACCTTATTCTGTAAGTCAGTTAAGAATGACATCTTAGTCTGTCAAATTTATGTTGATGATATTATTTTTGGATCTACTAATCCTTCTCTTGGAAGAAAATTTGCTAAGTGTATGCAGGTAGAATTTGAGATGAGCCTCATGGGGGAACTGAAATTCTTTCTAGGAATTCAGATCAATCAAACTCCAGAGGGAACTTACATTCATCAGAGCAAATATGTCAGAGATCTTCTGAAGAAATTTGACCTCTCAGAATGTAAGCCATCAAAGATTCCAATGCATCCCACGTGCATTCTGGAAAGAGAAGAGGTAAGCAAAAAGGTAGAACATAAGGTCTACAGAGGTATGATTGGTTCTCTCCTTTATCTGACAGCTTCAAGACCTGATATCTTATTCAGCGTATGTATTTGTGCTAGATTCCAATCAGATCCTAGAGAATCTCACTTAACAGTTGTTAAGTGAATTTTCAAGTATCTGAAAGGTACTACTAATCTGGGTTTATTTTATAGAAAATCTAGTGATTACAGCTTAGTAGGCTACTGCGATGCTGACTTTGCTGGAGACAGAGTAGAGCGTAAAAGTACTTCTGGAAGCTGCCAGTTTCTGGGAGAAAATCTGATCTCTTGGTCCAGCAAAAGGCAATCCATAATTGCGCTATCAACAGTAGAAGCTGAGTACATAGCAGCAGCAGGATGTAGCACACAAATGCTCTGGATGAAAAGTCAGCTTGAAGACTTCCAGATTTTTGAGAGTAACATCCCTATACTCTGTGACAATACTTCTGCTATTTTCTTAAGTAAGAATCCCATTTTACATTCTAGGGCTAAGCATATAGAAATAAAACATCACTTCATTAGGGACTACATTCAGAAAGGAATTTTGAACTTAAAATTTATTGATACAGACCATCAATGGGCTGATATCTTCACTAAACCCCTTTCTGAAGATAGGTTCAATTTCATTCTGAAACATCTCAGCATGAAAATCTGCCCAGAGTGAAAATGCTTTAATTCTATATATTATCCTTCAGAATGTATTTATTTTACTGTGAACTTCTGATCAATCTCTTTTCAGAAAGATAGAACATGCAGATTGTATCGGATGCTATTCTTAAAGATCTGAGCGTTTCAGCTAAAGGATAGACGTGCTGCTCACTAAATCAAACAAGTGTCATCCAATCATCAGCAAATCTCTGAAGCAGAACGCGTGCACGCTTCTGAGAATGCAAAACGCTGATTGGGTGCATTGAGACACATGTCTGGTAACCGTTTCAAGTATCTTTCTCAAATCCCCCAAAATCAGCAAGCATTAAATGAAAGTAATCATGTTTTAAAACGTAATCATGAATTATTTCTCTTTCTTGAAACTGTTTACACTTTCAAAAAAACTTATTTTGAAATCTATTTAAGCACATTAACATCTCACATTAATCCTTTACCGTTTCTTACAATCTTACAAATATTTTTCTGCATTTTCCTTGTGTGTTCATCTCTCTCAAAAGAAACCCATTTTTCAGTTTTCTCAGAAAAACCCTAAGTGTGAACATGGCAACCTCCAGCAATGTTTCTGCAGGTTCTCAGAAGGAGGCTTCTTCTGAATAATACCAAGTTCCTTTCAGAACACTCCTTACACCAGTGAAGAACTTGGAAGTGCTGTCTGAACTGATTGTTGACTTCTCCAGTCTGAAAGAAAATGGATTTGACTTGACAGAAGAAGTTAGGGCATAGGGATGGGAGAGATATTTTGATAGGTTGGTTGGACCAACATTCCCAGTCTTGGTCAAGGAGTTCTGGATTCATGCATACTCATCAACGCATCAAGTCACCTCCTACATAATGGGAAAGAAGATTGTGATCACTGAGGATCACATAGAAAGATTGATTGGATATAGTGGCGGTGGTATCCGCTGTATCGATATGGCTGAAAGATGCTCTGACGTTGCTGTCATTGCAAGGCAGATTTTCACCCATGGGGTCCCCAGCAGCAAAATCAGAGACTTAAAGGATCAAGACAGAATATGGGCGAAGATCATTTTGGGGTGCTTTAATCACAGGAAGCCAACAAGCTCTCCTGATTATATAAATATAGATCAGCAGTTTCTGATCTATTTTATTAATCAGAAGGTAAAAATCAACTTGGCTCATCTTCTGTTTAATCACCTCAGGACCAGCGTCAAGGAGACAAGGGAAGAAGAAAGGACAAAGAGGGATTGGATACCCTTTGGCAGGTTAATATCAGATATTCTGACTGAGAATAGGCTGATAAAGCACCTTACAGAAGCTCAGGAATTAAGTTCTATTGAACCAACTGTTGGCAAGCCTCTGAACGCCAAGAATCTGAAGAAAATGAAACTGATAGAGAATATCAGAAAGGAGCCCAGCGTTACTCCTCTTGCTGACATCACCAGAAGAAGAGTCCCTCTGGACGACTTTCCATTATTTTCTGAGATTGAATCAAAGCCAGTTGTGGTTCTCAGATACTTGGACGCTTGCAAGGCTGATGGTACAGATCCCAAACTGAATATCAAAGATCTGCACCAACAACAACCAGAAGTTACTATGAAGAAGACAAAGAAAAGAAAGGCCACTTCAGAAGGACCATCCCAGCAGACTCCTAAGAAAAGAGGTAATTTATCTGCTGCTTCTGTTTTAAATTCTTCTGCTATTCCAACATCAATCCCAACCCCAACTTCACATGAACTTCCAATCCCCATACCAACTATTGATGAAACCGAACCAGAAGATGACCCTTCTGAGTCACTGACTCTCAGGAGACCCCGCACCAAATCCCAAACTCCAAAACCCACAACATCAACAGCATCAGAACTTGACAAAGTTTTGTCTGACATTGATCAACGTGTTTCTGATCACCTCTCAACAAATCCAAACACTCAACCAGAGATTGCCCACTCTCCTCAACCAGAACAACCTCTCTCACCCATACCAGAAGAACCACAAATTCCACATCAACCAGAAATTTAACCAGAAACTCCACCTCCTTCTCCACAACCAACAATTCCTCCTCCCTCTCCTCAACCAGAAATTCATCCACCATCACCTCAACCATCACCTCCACCATCACCTCCTCAACCTGAGTTTCATCACTCTGAAACTCCATCACCTGAACCTCATTCTCCTCAATCCTCTGAGCCACAACCCTTGGCAATTCAGCTGCCATGTGGAACAACTGTAACCATGGCCCAACTGCCATCCTCGCCTGAAACTACCCCTCCAAACACTCCAAACAGTCCTATTATCATCTCTGATTCTCCCACTCCATCTCCCAAACAAACATCTCCCAAACAAACTACTGAAGACCACAGCAGGACCTTCATCGATTTAACAATCCTTGACCGTCTTGCTGATCTCAAAAATAAAATAGCCATTCCAAAACCAAAACAGCTAGATGTTGGCTCTGGCATTGAAAATTTTGAAACAGGCTTGCAGCAGTGGATTGCTTCTCTGAAGCAAGTTTGTCCTGGAATGATTGATCCTGCTGCCTCAGACCAACTCTAGACACGATTCAGAATCTGGGTACGTGCTGAAGCCCTCAGATTGCAAGACATCAATTATGAGCAGGCACAACAGAATTTCAGCAAGCTGCTGAAGGAAGTTAGAAGTCAGCTGTTGAAGGAAGACGTGCTCCTTTTGGATAGTGAGCCATGGTCTGAGAAGCGTCCAGCTTCAAAAGTGCAGCCAGAAGAAGATCAGACAACTCAAGCTGAAGTCAGTCAAGCTGAAGATGTTGCAGAAAGCTCTCAAAAGCTTCCTGCTTCTTATGTTTCTCAAGTTGCCTTGGACAGGCAGACTCTGGAGGAGCTGAGGCTGAATGATATTCGTCTGCAGCAAAGAATGGATGAAAATGATCAGAAGATGAAGGAAAGGATGGATGTGCAAGACATCAAGATAGATACAGTAGTCAGCATGGTGCACAAGCAGAATGAGACTGCTGATCAGATTAAGGCAATGCTGGAGACTCTTTTCACACGCTTTCCTCCCCAACCTTAGTTTTTCATTCCTGATATTTTCAATGTTTTATTTGCATAATTATCTGTACTGTTTTGTCTGGCTCTGAATTTTAATATAACAAGTTTTTCTGCTCTGATCGTTTTAGCACATCACTTACACTTTTTGATTACTGACAAAAAGGGGGAGAACAAGAATGATATTTTTCAATAACGGATTACTGAGACAAAAAGTCTCAAACATTCTAACACTCTGATTTACTTGAATGTTTTTTTTGCATAAGTCTACAGCTACAAGAAGTTAATCACCTCTGATACACTGAAGCTCAAAGCTCTGATATTCTGATCTGAAGCTCTGATATTCTGATGTTCAAAGAAAGTCAATAAAGATCTGATCCTGAAGAACTCTTGGAATTAAAAAGGGAAGCAATAAATTCAGGGGGAGTATCTCCGATCTAAACTCTGATATCTCTTTATCCCTTATCTTTGATAACTTCCTAATTAACTCTGATACAACTTATTATTTAGTTATCTCTGATACTTTTCATGCTTATTTTCAATTAAAAAATATCTAGTTTTTGTCATCATCAAAAAGGGGGAGATTGTTAGAACAAAGTTTGAATCTACTACCCTAAGTTTAAGTTTTGATGATAACAAAATGAAAAGATATATTAATTATATGATTCATGTAAAGAACTATTTGCTACCTAAAAATTACTTTCTGTTTTACAGAAACTCTGATGGGTATCAGCAAGAGTACATCTTAATCAGCATCAGAATATTGGATATCAACATCAGCATCAGAAGATGTTATATCAGATACCAGAATCAGAAGATCAACTTGCGCTTATGCTGAAGCTTGATGAACAGATCTGCGCTCAACACTCTGAACTCTGATAAAGACAACAACAATTCATCAGCACCTAAGCAGCGTCAGAATGAGCCAAAGCCAGAACACGCTTAAGTGGCAACGGTACTGTGCATTCAAGATGAGTTATTACCAACGGCATCATTCTAGACAAGATCTGCTTAATAAGGAAAGATTGTTATTGGCATTGAAACAGAATTATTGCTCCAACGAACACTATTTCCAATGCTATATAAACAAGTCAATGAAGATTGAATTGGCTAATGCTCTACACCAATCTACACGCCTAAAAGCTATTCATCATCTTCCTCACTCTTAGTTTGCTAAAAGCTCCAAAATTCCTTACTCAATTATTTTAGCAATCTAGTTCTCTTAAGCTTAATTTGTGTAGTATCACAGTTGTGATAAACAATTTTGTAGAAAACATTCACACGTCTAGATTTCAATTCTTTGTAAAAAAGTAATTCCTTGAGAAACCGGTTTGTGGTTTGCATCAAGAAGGCTTTAGCAGTTGTTAAAGAAGATTGTAATATTCAGTTGAATATAGTGGATTAAGACCTCGTTGGAGAGAGGCGAAATCACCTTGACGGGTGGACTGGAGTAGTTTGAGATCAAACGAACCAGGATAAAAATATCGTGTTGATTGCATTGATTTTCAATTTTACAATTCAACCCCCCTTCTTGTGTTTTTCACTTCTTCAAGAAGTTCCAAAAAGAGACACTCAAACAACGTCTGAAGGAAATGTCACAAGCACTCTAGCACCTTATGTTGATCAACTCCAGAAAAAGTTATCCAGAAGAAGCATAGCTCACCCAGAAGATAAGATTCTGGGAAAGAAGGATGATCCAATCAGAATAAGATCAACATTCAGAAACTCTGAAGAATCCCTCATGGGATTGGTATCTCTGATTGAACCAACAACTATTGATGAAGCTCTTCTGGACAATGACTGGATCCTGGAAATGCAGGAGGATTTAAACCAATTCACCAGAAATGACGTATGGGATCCGGTTCCCAAACCAAAAGGATTCAACGTCATTGGAACAAAGTGGGTGTTCAGAAAAAACAGAATGAGCAAGGAGAAGTCATCGGAAACAAGGCACGACTGGTGGCACAAGGTTATAGTCAGCAAGAGGGGATAGACTATACAAAAACCTTTGCTCTAGTTGCCAGGTTAGAATCTATCAGACTCTTAATCTCTTTTGCTGTAAATAATGGCATCACTCTGTATCAGATGGATGTAAAAAGTGCATTCTTAAATGGTTACATTGATGAAGAGGTATATGTGCACCAACCCCCTGGGTTTGAAAATTTGAAACACCCAGAATATGTTTTCAAACTAAAGAAGTCACTCTATGGTATGAAACAAGCTCCCAGAGCTTGGTATGAAAGGCCAAGTAACTTTCTGTTAGAAAAGGAATTCACCAGAGGGAAAGTGGACACAACCTTGTTCTGTAAGACATTTAAGAATGGCATTTTAGTTTGTCAGATTTACGTAGATGACATTATTTTTGGATCTACTAAACCTTATATAGGAAGAGAATTGGTTAAGTGCATGCAAGCAGAGTTTGAGATGAGCTTAATGGGAGAACTTAAATTCTTTCTGGGCATTCAGATTAACCAGACTCCAAAAGGAACTTACATTCACCAGAGCAAATACGTTAGAGAACTTCTGAAGAAATTTTACCTCTCAGAATGTAAGCCCTCAAAGACTCCAATGCATCCCACGTGCATTCTGGAAAAGGAAGAGATAAGTAAAAAGGTAGAACAGAAGATCTACAAAGGTATGATTGGTTCTCTCCTTTATCTGATGGCTTCAAGGCCTGATATTTTATTCAACGTTTGTTGATGTGCTAGATTCCAATCAGATCCTAGAGAATCTCACTTAATAGCAGTTAAGCGAATTTTCAAGTATCTGAAAGGTACTACTAACCTGGGTTTGTTTTATAGAAAATCCAATGAATACAGCTTAGTAGAATACTGTGATGCTGACTTTGCTAGAGACAGAGTAGAGCGTAAAAGTACTTCTGGAAGCTGCCAGTTTCTGGGAGACAATCTGATCTCATGGACCAGCAAGAGGCAGTCCACAATTGCGTTATCAACATCAGAAGCTAAATACATAGCAGCTGCTGGATGTAGCACACAAATGCTCTGGATGAAAAGTCAGCTTGAAGACTTCAACATATTTGAGATTAACATCCTTATCTTCTGTGATAATACTTCTACTATTTGTTTATCCAGAAATCCCATTCTGCATTCTAGGGCTAAGTGTTGCACCCCAAAATTTTCCCTCCTAATTGCACTTTTATTCTAGCTTAGACTTTACATTCATCTACATCATTCCAATAGGTCATGTGCGTAGCATGCATTTTCATAAAAAATAGATCACCTGAGGTTCAAAAGATCAGCAGTTAGTGAGCTAGGGTTTACAACTGATTTGAGGTGTATGTGTTGAATAAGTTTGATTATTCTGGTTCCTCTTGGTGTACAAGGCTGTGGAATGAGGTTTTTGGTTCATGCACATTTTTGGACTTCTTTTCCATTAAGCTACAGGGCTATTATCGTCCACTGAACAACAGGTTACAGATTTGTTTTCTTGTCAAGAATTCAGGGGGTGTGACCTAGCATACTTACTTTGTGAATCAATGTGCCCTCTCATGCGAATATACTTATTATTTGAGCAGTTAGGTTTTTTTTTATGACTGACTAAGGTGTATTCATCCAGTAAAGTTTGATTCTTCTGGTTATCCTTCGAACAGAGAAATGTGAAATTAGGGTTCATTTCCCTATATATTTCATGAAATTAGGGTTGTATCACGTGGACGTCCGGTTATGCTTCTAGTTTCATGTGAGTTAAGGAGTTTCTTCAAGAAAGGTTGATGTGGCGTTGAGGTTATTAGCCTTGAAGTTAATGACTTGTGATCTAAATTGCAAAGACGCTAAGTTGTGGTATAAAATGTTGAACTTGGAGATCCAATGCAGAAAAGATATTATTACTTCTTTTATTTGTGATATAAATTTAAGAATCGAAGTTAGGAGTAATTGAGAATTCCATTTGATTTGGTTTTATTCAGATGATCAATTTCATGCCATAGATTCAATGCGATCCAAATCCTTAGGAGGCATCATCTCTCCTTCAATGTTTGTCATTTTTCATACATGAGTGAATTGAATAAGAGGGTCGTTAAAGATACCAATAGTTCTTTCATGTGTCGTTTTGGATTGCAATACAAGTAGGCTTGTAATCAAGGGAGGGTTATCAATGAAGAATTCATTCAAAGTAGTTCTAAATTCAGTCATTATGCACAAATCAAAGATTTTCATGCTAATCATCTTTCCAAAGTTATTTCAAAGTCATCCAAAAAGTTTCAATATCATACAAAACTCGTCTATATTTCTCTTTAGGATTACAAACAACAAGTTGTATTGCCATTACATTTTGAAAAAAATTATTATAAAAAAAAGGGTTATGTATCTATCAGGAGCCCAAGTCTTCCTCAGGATGTTATAGCTTGTCAAGAAGCTGGCTGCCAAGGTCCAATCAAATCCGTTCCAAATCTCTAGCCAATTCCCTGAAATCTGGTTCTCCATGGCCCAACCTGCTATGGTGGGAAAGCTCCTGCAATTTTCAAGAATGAATTCAATACCAAACAGACTATAGCTTGAATATGCTCACATAACCTGCTGTAATTTGTCAAAATTATGGCACTTCTATTAGTGCACGACAGAAAACTGATTACCTATATTTAACTTTGCAAATGATCTACAGTTTGAGTTTCTTCATCCATGATGGCTCCTCGTCATTCTCCATGTATTCTCCATGACTTCATCGTTATCGTCGTCTCATGAAACAAGAAAAAGAAGGTGGTTAGCAAGTAAAGTTTGAGTATGAGCAAGACAGTTTTAAAGAATTTTTGTTTTTGGTCTCATCATTTTAGGGCTTGAGCAATGGAATCAACTTGTGGATTAAGGAATTCTCTTGCAGAATTATATTTATAAAGCAAACAATAAGGCCTTATATCCTTTGGTTTCGTAACAAAAATCAGATGCAAGTTCAATCATTGGTCTGAGTCCATCCTGCTGCAAATCTCAAACAAAGTACAAAGAGAATGTTTGGTTCACAATGGGACAAACGCAAGAAGGAGATGTTGTTTACACGCAAACTCAGTCAAGACCTGTCAAAACATCACGGTGTGCAGCAATAGTAAATAGGCCAACATAAATTTCGCATCCCAGCTAAATAAAATGCAATCATGAATTCTCGCAGGAAATTAGCAAGTGAAAACAAATCATGAGGCCAAGCTCAGTAAATGGAAGTGTAACCAAGATCATAAAATATCACAGAAGAAGGATTTATTAAGCATAAGAGATCCTAACAGGATATCATCATTTTCTTGCTCAGAGGCTCTTCAAAATATAGAGAAAGACGAGAAGAAAAGAAGTTTGCGAGAGAAATATTAGAGTCAGAAAGGTATTACCGGGAAGAGCCTCAGCCAATGGTACTCTATCGCGAGCTTGACGAATCTGCAACCTGTATTTCACCAAGCACCCACCGGCCATATATGTCTAAAAAGGGCTAGCTGAAGCTTACTACATAACCAGAACAATTGTTGCATTAACTGGAATGACCGAATGTCAAAGCCAAGTCCAACAGTGGTTCAATGCAGTATTAGATCAATAAATTTCAGCTCGGCACAAGGAGTGTATGTGTTCATCATCGCCAGCTACCAACACCAAGGCCTATTCCATAAAACAATCCAAAAGTCAGATGAAACAGAAATGAGAAAGGAAATTGTAAATTAGAAATAGGATAAACGAAAAATAACTAACTAACTGCCCCGTATAACAGCCACCCAAGCTAACCTCTCTTCCCTCTACTGTCAGTTTAAAACCATCTTGTTTTTCCCTCTGGAAAATTTTCTAAAAAAACAACTTCAAGAAACTTTCACTAATACTTTCGTAACAGAACTGTCAACTCAGTTTATACACCTTCTAACTACTACCAACTAAGAGTTTCTATCCTAATAGAACTCAATCCCCTAACTTCTTTTGTAATTGTTTTCTAACTCACTCTAACGAATCTAACTGTTTTCTAATTCACACTAACAGCTTACTAACAACTTCCTAACTGATCTAACAGAAATCAAACATAAGTCAAAACTAGCCAACAAATTCTAACCAAAAAGAATTTCATTAACAGAATAACTAAATCTCTAACCAGCTTTCTAACAGAATTTAGATAACCCCTAACTGTTTTCTCTTAATAGTTTCCAACCACCCAACTAACTCAAACTAATTGTAACAGAAAAGATAACAGAATGTAACAAACTTCCATAACAATCAAAATCTCTAACTAACTTTGTACTTCTAATAAGCTATATAAACAGAAAGAGGACTCATCAGATAGGGGATCCTAGATTCTGCAGAGAAGCGACTCCCCAAAACTCTCTCTTTCTCCCTCGAAAATTCTCTCTTTACATGGATTCTTCTTCATTCTCTATCTTCATATTCATCCTCTAAAAATCACAGAAAAAACTCTCGTGTCTTCTCTCTACTCTCTTCCTCCATCTTCAACCACAGACTCACTTTGTAACTTGCCCCAACGATTCCTCACTGGATTTTAACGGCAATCTACAACACAACAACACGCTCAAAAGATCAAGCAATGAGAAGAAGCGGAAAGTAGATGAAGAAGAAGTGTATTAAACGAAGAAAAAGAAGAAAGTAGAGGAAACTGATACCTGATAGCAACATCAGAATCTTCTCTCTGGTTTCTGTTCTTTCCACTTTCAAGATCGCCGCAAGTAAGTCATCGTCACCACTATAATTTTGTTGTTTTGAGTTTGTGTGCGTGAAATCGAATATTGCTACTCCATGCGTGCTTCATCTTTGTTGTGAGTATCTGTGTGTATTTCGAAACAACCATGGATGGCTGAGAGATCTCAGACGATACAAAACCAAAACCCCACGGATATGATGAAACAAAATTAAGCGTGATAAGATTTGTTTCGCGGCAGAGATGGAGCGCGCCATAATCGAATTGAAGAAGGTTGAAGCGAATCTGCGGGGCTTTGATCAGACTCAGAGCGCAATGCGAGGTTGAATCAATTTGAGACGGAGTCAAGATGATGAGAACGAAGTTGTTCGCCATGATAGAAGCATTGTTGCAGAGTTTTGATGGAGAAGAGAACCTCTGTGTTCATGTGAAACTGAAAATCCAACCCTAAATTCCCAATACGCACCGTTTGATTTCTATTCCTCTTTTGATAGTTTTTTTTATTTATTTCAATTAATAATAATAAAAGATGAATAATATGGATTTGGTATGGATGGGATGAAGAGAAATCTGTTGGGTTACACCACGCTTCCCCCCAGGCCCATAACAACCTTTTTTTGGCATCTTATTAGCTTGTGTAAAACAAAAAAAAATTGCCTCATGGACTTTGTTTGGCTGGGCCTAGCGCCCAGATTGCTTCTACACCCCTGGATTTTGGCTTGCACCCCTGGATTCTTTCTTTTAATGTTTTCCTTTTGATAGTTGTTTAGTTTTGTTGAACTTTTTTCTTTACATGATAAAAACGATAAAATTAATAAAAATTTGTAGATTTCTTTTATTTTAGTTTTAGGAATTAAATTCTGATTATCCGATTATATTTGAAATTCGTGATTCACCTTTGTTTGGTGAGATTTAAGTCTTATGCAGGTTCATTATGCGGATGCGCCTGAGACTTTAATTGTGATTTATTTTCACAATCGATGATGCGTCGATATTTATTCCGGGCATTTGTTTTATGACTCTTTTCTTTGAACGGTGAAGCTTTCGCGAAGATCGTCGGGTTCTTTGCTTTTTTGCTTTGCTCTACGGGCTAGTACTTATTTGGTATATTTTCTTTCTACTTTATCTCCGCATTTATCGCTTCCTAGAGATCATGTGAAGTATGATAAAATTAGGTTTAAAAATAGGCTAGTCTCCCTTTGACTTTTCTTTCCCATTTTGCATATGCATTTAAAAGCAAAAACTTCTTTTTCTTACAAAGTTCAAAATACTTAAAAAAATTTGCTGACGAGAATCATATCTTTGTTAAGTGTGAGAGATGATAAGTGGATTTCTTCTCGACCATATTGTTCTCTTATTTTAAGCTTTGGTGTGGTTCAAGTCTAAAAGACTTATTTCATGAATAAGTAGAGAAATGGCTAAAATCTCTCTCTTGAGGTCAACTAGCTGTTATCTACAAGCAAAAACACCAACAAACACAAATTGTTTTTGCCTTTGGGATTTTCTTCTAAAACCCTTTTCAGGTAAGGACATGTTAATTCACTTCTGTGCTGACGTGTAAGTCTCCAAAGGTCGATTTGCGGAAGAAGGCGAAATTAATATTGTTAATTAAAAACACAAACCAATTCAAACCTTTTTGTGCGCCCAAGCACCTTTTCTCCAAAACAATTTCAAAAGAGCATGTTAATTCACTTTTGTGCTGACGCGTAAGTCTCCAAAGGTCGAGTTGCGGCAGAAGGCGAAATTAATATTATTCATTAAAAAATACAAGCCAGCAAAAACATGTGAGCCGAACTACGATTGATCTAATTCCTTGAAAGGGATACGTAGGCATCGGGGTAGGGCCCGAACGAGCATAATTTTTATTTTTCCCTACATTCTTTTCTCATTTATTTTGCATGCATTCTCCCTTCAGAAGTATAGTAAACAATAAGCATAGTTTAAACACACCTATAAGATAGACAACAAGAATGGATACCGTAGAGCACTACGAGCGTGTGGGGTGCTAATACCTTCCCCTCGCGTAACAGACTCCCTTACACGATATCTCGATCGCAACACCGTGACTTCTCCCTTCTCATGTTTTCTCGATGTTTACCTTTCCCTCCATGTGGGATAAAAGACGTTCGATGGCGACTTCATTGTTTGATGATTTTCAGCCGGTTGTTTCACTAAGCATACAGAAATAAAACATTATTTTATTAGGGATTATATTCAGAAAGGAATTCTCACTTTAAAATTTATTGACACAAACCATCAATGGGCTGATGTGTTTACAAAACCCCTTTCTGAAGATAGATTCAACTTCATTCTGAAACATCTCAGCATGAAATTGTGTCCAGAATAAAATGTTTTATTTGCATACTCTAACCCTCAGAATTTTATTATTTTCTGTGAACATATGATCAACTTGTCTTCAGAAGTTAGGAGTAAAGTTGCCTCAGAATCTATCTATGAAGATATGAACTTTTCATTTCAAAGATAGAGGCGTGCAGTTCACACCATCAAACATATGTCATCCTCTCACAAGCTACCTTATGAGGCTGAACACGCGTTCAAATTCTGAAGGGTTCAAGGCTCTGATTGGATGCATTAAGACACTTGTCAATGGTAATTGTTCAGTATCTGCATGAAATCCCCTAATTTCAGGTTTCATTAATTCAGTATAATCATTACTCATTTTCTCTTTCTTACTGATTACGTTTTCTAAAGTGTTTATAAAACTCAATTTACTATTTCATTCACCTCTTACTGCTTTCACTATTCTCTTTATCTCTAGTTTTCCAAAAAAAAAAATTCTCAGTCATCTTCAACGAATCCGTGTGAACAATGGCATCCTCATTAAGCCTCAAGAATCTCAATAGTGCTCCAGGTTCTTCTTCAACAGAACAATATGAGGAACCCATTAGAACACTGCTTACTCCGGTCGACAACCTTGAAGTTCTATGTGAATTGATCATCGATTTTGAAAGTTTACATGAAAACAGGTTTGATATCTATGAAGATGTAACGATACAGGGATGGAACAGATACTTTGATCATCTGTTGGGTCCAACATTCCCTATTCTTGTTAAGGAATTCTGGATTCATGCTACATCATCCAACCATCAAGTTACATCATATGTTATGAGGAAGAAGATAGTGATTACAGAAGATTTGATTGGGAAACTCATTGGGTACAATGGCGGCGGAGTCAGATGCATTGATATAGCTGACAAGTGTTCTGACCTAAAATCCATTGCTAGGGTCATTTTCACTTCTGGACATACATCCAGCAAGATCAGAGACTTGAAAGACTATTACAGAATCTGGGCTAGAATCATTCTGGGATGTATCAATCACAGGAAGCCTACAAGCTCTCTTGATTACATCAACATTGATTAGCAGTTTCTGTTATACTTCATTGCAAAGAAGACCAAAATAAATCTTTCACATTTGCTCTTCAACCATCTGAGAACAAGTGTGAAAGAGACAAGAGAAGAAGAAAGAACTAAAAGGGATTGGATTCCTCTGGGAAGATTGATTTCAGATATTCTGACGGAAAACATGTAGAATATCTGACAGAGGCTCAAGAGATCAACACTCTGGAAGCAACTACTGGGAAACCACTGAATACCAAGAATATGAAGAAAATGAAGATTATTGAAAGCATTAAGAAGGAACCAACAATTGCTTCTCATGAGGTCTTCACATCTAGGAGAATTCCTCTGAAGGATTTTCCACTATTCTCTGAGATAGATGCTTTTCCAGAGATTATAGTCAGAAACCTTGAAGCTTGCAAGGAAGATGGGACTATTCCAGAAATCAACATTCGTGACCTGCACAAGGCAGCTCCAGAGGTTACGCTGAAGAAATCAAGAAAGAGGAAGGCAGCAGGAGAAGGATCCTCTCAGAGGACACCCAAAGCTGCAAAAAAGAAAGGTAACACATCTTTTGTTTCTGTTGTAGAATCTACAGTTGTTCCAACATATGAAACCATTCCCCCTCAACCAACAGAAAATCCCTCACCACAAACATTTGAGGATTTTGACATAGAGTTTGATCCATTTGTAACTCTTGGAAATTTCTTAAGTGAACCTAACTCCCCCAATCCAAATCCAGAACAAAATCAACTAGAACTTACAAGAGTTCTCTCTGATATTGAATTGTTTGATCAAGACTTTCACTCACCAATCCCAGAAAATCCAAATATCCAGTTTCAACAACCAGAAAATCCACACCCACACTCTCCTCAACCAGAACATCAAAACCTCAACTCACCCCAACCAGAAAATGAAAACCCTCTCACTCCTCAATCTGAAAATCCAAATTTTGAAACACCTGAACTAGAAAATCAACACGCTACCGCAAACCAATCAGAAGAATCCCTTACAGACTCTAATACCACTACCCCAATTCCTGGAATAACAGAACCTCTTATGGTTCGTTTACCTCTCTCCATCCATGATATTCCAAAAATACCTTCACCATATGATTCCACACCACCAAACACTCCTCACTCATCAATCCTGATTTCTGATTCTTCTACTCTTTCACCAATTAATCGTCCAGCTGATCATCTAAGAATTGTCATTGACCTAGAAGCGCTGGACCATCTAGCTTCTACCTCAAATAAAATTGTCGTTCCCAAACCCAAACCAACCTTAACCAAATCAGATGTTGGTAAGAACTTGTTGATTTTTGAAACAAAAATACAGGAATGGGTTAATTCTTTGAAGCAAGCAAGTCAAGATAATTCTAATTCTATTGCTTCTGATTCTCTGTGGGATAGATTCAGAAAATGGTTCAACTCTGAATCCCAGAGGCTGAAAGAATTGAGCTATGAGATGGCTCAGCAGAACTTCAGTGATCAGCTGAAATCCTTCAAAGACCAATTTCTAAGTCCCTGGGACAAGAAATGAATTCTTATGCTGGAAAATGCTCCCTGGAAAGAGCACCAACCTTTAGAAGCCACTGAACCAGATTATGATAGTCACCATCTGACTACTGCTCTAGAAAAGGAAATTGCAATAGAAGAAGTTGTTCAATCAGAAGAGGTTGTAGAGTGTTCTGGAAGACATGCAACCTCTGAAGATACACCAGCTTCGTCTCTAGTCATGCAAACTCTGGAAGAGTTGAAGAAGGAGAATGCTTTAATCCACGCAAGGATGGATAAGCAAGAAGACACAAACAAAAAGATAAGGGATATATTGGACAAGCAAGAAGATACAACAAAAGAAATCAAGGATATTCTGGGAAAGCCAGAAGAATCAAGCACTCAGATTAAGAGCTTGCTGGAAGTGTTGTTTACACGACTTCCCCCTCCATCTTAGATTTTCTTTAACTTATATTCTGTATTCTTCATCTTATCCTTTTTGTTTCTGAAAAATGTCCTTGCATTCTGTTTTCAATACAAATCATCATCTTTTTGACTCTGATTATATTGCTTTTTAATACCTGACAAAAAGGGGGAGAACGTAAGATATTTTCAATAATAGTATACCGAGACAAAGTCTCAAACATTCTGAATATCTTAACTTCTATTTTTCTCTGAAAGCATAAACAGGGACATATTTTGATAAAGACAGAAGGAGATGCATCAAAAGCTCTGACAAAAGGAACTTCAGGGAAGTAACTCATCTCTATCTGGGTACTCAACTCAGGGGGAGACTCTCTTAAGCTTTTTGTTCAATAATTTTTTATTGAAAATCCTAGTTTTTGTCATCATCAAAAAGGGGGAGATTGTTAGAACATAGTTTAATTTTACAACCCTTATAAGAGTTTTGATGATAACAAACACAAAAAAAACATGCACTCTAAATTTGTGTTGTATGTTGTACATAAGTTCTGACTGAAACGACATCAGAAGTTAAGCCACAGAAGCTTTCAAGTTGAGCAATCAGAATGTTCTGAAGAATGATGATCAAAATCTGCACAGAAGTAAAAGATATTATGATTCTAAACAGAAGTCTAACGCGCCAACAGATCCTCATGTCTCTGAGTTATAAAAGTTCTAAAGTAAAGTAGCATGCAGGATTCCAAAGTTCTGAAGAGTTACTTTTCCATTAAGACAGTATCATTTGCAACGGCTTCATTCAGACAAGAATCTTCTCAGTATGGAAAGTGCATTAAGTGTCCATTATCACGTTTCAATTTGGACAGATTTTCACGCCTATTTAAACAAGCTTAAAGGGTAAATCGTTCACGATTTTGCTAACGACTGCTCATACATCTCAAAAAGCTGCAAATATTCATATTCATTTATATACTCAAATTGTGTAATACATCACGGGGGTGATACAGTTTGAGTAACAAAAAACAAATAGTACATAGTTAATTGTTCTTTGATTAAGATATTGTTCCTTGAGATAAACCGGGTTGTGGTCATACTCAAGAAGACTTTGGCAGTTGTCAAAGTAGATTTGTAATCTGTTTGATTAGTGGATTAAGTCCTCATTGGAGAGAGGCGAAATCACCTTGGCAGGTGGACTGGAGTAGTTTGAGATCAAGCGAACCAGGATAAAAATCTTCAGTCTATTGCATTTATTTTTTAAGTTTCAATTCACCCCCCCTTCTTGTGTTTTTCACTTCTTCAGTGTGTAATAAACATCAGTAAGTCGAGCTAATGGCCGCATGGTCAATATAGTCTACAGTCCGTGGAAATAAAATTACACCAAACACAAGCAACCCTAAACAATCTACGCAAGGTTCTCATTATTTATAATTAGCAAACTCGAGTGCATTAGCTTCTAGGTATGTTCTCTTGATTCCTTGTATTGCACTTTCTCTTCGGTAATTTTGAACTAACTCAGAATAAGGGATCCCTAAGCCCTTTGCCAAGACTTTGACTTCAATGGTTTCCCCGATACCCACATAGGCTTTCTCTTTAGAAAAGTTTAGAATTCTGTCAAATTCTTTCAGAGTCGGCGCTAGCTGGAAGTCTTGGAAGGTGAAGCATCTCGGCGGAGGGTTGTAGAACTGAATGAGGGCAGAAACAACATTTATTTGAACCTCTACTATGGTCAAGTCAAGGGTATCTCCATAGTAGTGAGCGTACATCTTCAGAGATCTCTCGAATAATTTCCCCTTTATGGCTTTGATTTCAAAAATGTCAGGATTGAGGGCATTAACGCGGACAAGTTGTTTCCCTTTGGTATCCATTTTCAAAGATAATCACGAAAATCTTGATTTTATTGCTTTTTATTTTTTATCTTGTGAATAAGACAAATAAAATAAACAGATGATGGATACATGAAATGTATGAATGTATAGATGTAGGGTTGAGTGACGGGATTTTGTGATAGGTACCCTCATAAGGTAGGCTCTTAATTTTGAATTACGGTTAGTCTACCCTCTCAAAAGGTGGCTTCCTTAAGGGTATCATGAATAACATCTGAGGGAAAAATCACAAGGGTCTCCCTTAGGTGGAGCCTCTTTACGGACCGAGACTTTCGTCTCAAAGTCGTGAAAGGTCTCGTCATGATATTTTAGTTAGGATTGATACAAAGAGTCATGGATGGCATTCTAAAGTCCTAGTCGTTAAGAGGATATCTCTCGATAAGTATTCCTTTTGCGGAATTCCACCGACTCTAGGCAAAGTCATCACATAAACTCACAGAGATGATGTATCCCCTAAGCTAATAGACGAACCTTCTTTCTAAGGGTTATTTGAAAATATATATTTTTTGAAAATAAAATCCCGCCTCACAGTAAATATATATATAAAAAATAGGCAATAATAAATAAATGCAATAAATAAGTAAGGAAATAAACCCAACAAAAGAAAAACCTAAAACCTAAGGGAAGGCTTATAAACCTAGGGTTGAATTCCCCAGTAGAGTCTCCAGCTGTTGCAACTGGATTTAAAATCAAGAGTCGCCACTACTAGTTTATATCCTAATGAAGGGCATCTAATAGGAAACCCTAAATTGTAAACATAGATTATAAGTTTCAGACTTCTTTAGACGAAAGGAAGGTGTTAGGCACCTTTCATCTACCTTATTCTTAAGGATACTAGGTTTACGTTTAGGTTTTAGGTAAGACAGGATTTCAATTTTTAATAGGGGAACTCGCCACGATTTCAGTCGTATGCCTATGTATCCTCTTCTGAGGAATTAGAGTCTCAATTCGTATTTCGTATGGGTTTGTGTTTTTTAGGGGTTGCAAAAGTATTTTGAATTGTCTCGCATTTTGACCGGGTGTAAAGATAGCCGAAGTTTGGACTAAGTGCACGCTTAGTCAAAATATATTTGGAACCCTTTTGCAAAAATTGTTTGTTTAGATTAGTTTATTGTGAAAAATAGATTTAAGATTTGTAGAGTATATTTTAATTATATTAATTATGAAAATTCTTAATTAATGTATGATTAAAATATTTAATGCAATATAATAGTAAAAAATATATACACGAGTTTTAAAGAAAAATAGTTATTTAAATGATAATAAATAATAATATTTAGAAAATAAAATAAATTACTAAAAATAATTATTTTTATAAAAAAGAAATAAATAATAATAATAATAAAAATAAATAAGAAAATATAAAATATAAAATAAAAATTAAATATTTCCCGGGGGGTGAATTTTAAGTTCATAAGCAAAAAGGGTGGGGTGTGAATAGTCAGAGCTTGAATTCAGATATTGAATTCAGGCCCAGTTGACTTGGGGGTGCATTTCTGTAACTAACAAGAAAAACAGGGGGTGCGTTGAAGGAGCTGGGCCTAAGTTCAGATTTTGAACCGGGCCTAGAGGAAAGGGGGTGTCACGCTGGTTTTGATTTAGCAATGTGTGAAAAGAGGGTGATGAAAGAATTGGGCTTGGCCCAAAACACGTTGTGAGGGAGCCTGACTGATTGAGCGCGTGAGGGTGCATAGTGCTTATGGTGAGACTTGGCCTTACGATCGTCTGATGACGATTACGCGGATGGGATTCGAGGGAACATGATAGACATTATGAGCGCGCGTATAAATAATTACTTCCGAATACAAATTGTTTTATAACATTATTTCATTATATTTTAATTTTACAACACCCTCGTTCTCTATTTCTCTACCCTTACCCTTTCTCTTCAAACTTTAGTCTCAAAACCAACACCGAGGCGGCGTGCCCTAAATCGAAACCCTTCCCCACCATAAACCACCCAATCGACACAACAAAACCCCAATCAATAATAGAACAAACAGGAAGATATGTTATCTTACCCCTTTCGCGTTTCCGTATCCTGATTTTCGCTTCCCTTTCAATTTGACATTGAACTTCTTCCTTTCCTCTTGCTCGCAGGTTCCGGTAGTGCTTGAAGAGGGCGGCAATGGAAAGTTGAGATGGCGGTGGTGTGATAATGCAATTAGGGTTTCTGATATTGAAACCTTAATCGCCTCTTTCTTTGGTCTTCAACAGCAAGATAGGGTTTTCTCTTTGTTCTTCACTCGGTTCAAAAATTTGTCTCCTTCTCTGTATTTTTGATTTGGTACTTATAGAGTTAGGTTTAGATTACTGTTACGAATTAGTTTAGCTTAGATTTAGGGATTGAATAGATTAGGGATTCTAATATTGTAGTTGATCTTGTAATGTTTTGATTCTGTATACTTTAATTCCATTTGAGAAGTAATTCTGAGATTTTGATTGAATATAAACATCGATTCTGTATTTTTAGATTTGGACTTGTAATATTTGATTGGATTCTGAGATTTGATTCAGTATTAAGATTTGTTCTATTTTATTCTGCATATTTAGATTCAAACTGTAATGAAAAGTGATTTAATTTTAGATTTGATTTATACAATATTAGTGTAATACAGTGGGAGAACTGACTTGGGTGTTTTGTGCTTTATCGCAATTGTTGCGGATAGCAAGAGTATCCACCTCCTTTTCTTTTATCCAATAAAGGAAAGGGTGGAAATAACAGGAAAGACCTTTTGAGAATTTTCTTGAGTTCGGGGGGTAGGTTATAAAAAGGGAAGGTGTTAGCACCCTTTTCATCTGTAGTTATCTACGGGCTCTTAGTTGCTAGCTCACTTTGAAATGCTTTGTGAAATGTTTTTGTGTTTGGTGTAAGTTTGAAAATAATTTGAAAACGCCTTTGTTTAGGAAACTTTGTAATGATTCTCGTCTCTAAGAATGTATACAAAGTATTGGTTTAGAAAATAGTTCAAAGAGATGTTTGTTTTTGGAAAGATGTTTTGAAAGTGTGAGTGTGGAAATGGTTTTGTTTACGAGCAAGAAATTAAGAGCGTTCTACCTACTCAATAAGACTTTGTTCTTTTCCTCCTCCTTTAAATATTTCTATCTTACTATTGATTGGTAAGAAGCCCTATCATTGGATGTGAATGGACAGGCGCGGGTCAATCGTATAGTCATAGAAGGCAACTTATGAAATGCTTTTGCAATTTTCATAAGGGACTAAGATCGTTTTACCAAAGGCAACGTTGAAGGGTCATCGAGGGACTATGATCTTTTTAATCGAGGGTCTTTGCTAAAGCATCCCACATTCGAGGGACATGACTGTATTTTTCCGAAGGCAACAAGCGAGGTCACCCTAAAGGTTCGCGTGTGAAAAGTGATTTATTTTCAATTTAATTTGTCTTTGATTAGGGTTATCTAGCGGTTGATTTTATGTCTTATCATACACACCTAATTACTATACAGTATAAAAGAAAACAATAAATTATGGAAATTAAAATTCTACGCTATTACAGAGCTTTCAGGGATAGGGGATACAAATTTACAAATGGGGATGGATCGAATCGTCAATGCGATTAAAAGTCTAAATAAACAATTAATGCAACCCAATCAAAATGAAAATATACAGTCAATTAAACTAAAACAAACTATTAAATAAAATTAATTAGCGAAATAATTAATAATATCAAAATAATGTTTTTGGTGTTTTTGTTTGTGGGAGAATTTGAAGGGTAAATAAAACCTATTTTAAAAATAAAATAATTGACTAAAAGAAATTAAATCATATTTTGGTATTTTATTTTTTATATCATGAAGAGGTTAAACAATTTAAAAGAATGTTAACTAAAAAAGGTTAATTAATAAAATTATTCACAAAATCCTAAACTAATTAAAATAAATAAATAAATTTTGAAATTATATATTTTTATTTAGTTAAATTTAAAAATTAATACTAAAGATTAATAAAATTAAGTCTAAACTAAAATTATTAAAATAATTCTTAAACTAACTTAAAATTCTAAGTAATTAAATTAAACCTAAACTATGCTAATTCTAAGATAATTAAATAAAATCTAAACTAATTTAAATATAAATTGAATTAATGGAAACTAAGAAAACTTAATAAAATAAACTAAATTTAGTTATCAATTTTTTTTTTGAGAAAATGATTATGGCATGAACAGAACCTAGAAGTTAAGAGCATTCAGAATCAAGATAAAACCTATCACGATTCGATAACTTTCAAGGTCCTCTAAACACAATTTTCCTTCGATCCTTGAAGAGAATATGTAGATGACATCGCTTATGACAATGTGCAAGAATAATCGCCTCAAGATCTTAAAAATTGAGGAAATTACGATTCTTGGAAGTCAGGCAACTGTTACTTGAGATTAGGTCAAAATCCAGAAAATGACCTCTATGGCATTCGAATTTCTGATGATCTTTCGCAAGTAATTAACTATTTTCCTTGTAAAGAGAAATTGGAGATGACGTCAAGAAGAATCATACGCAAAAAGAACCACTCAAAAATATCGAATACTGAAGAAGTTACAAATGTTTGAACTTGATCTTGAAAAGGTTGACTTTTGGGTCAATGTAGTTCATTTCAGTCATCTGAACCATTGATTGAGCAAACTCACAATGCAAGGCTTGAAACTTGCCACGAGCATCCTTGAGAATACATGAAGAATCATGAAGACTATTTGAAACTCAATTTTTCTTGAGAATTACCAAACCCTAATCGTGGACTCAATACCTAGGAGGAGAATCTGTCTGATAAAATCCTGAACCATTTTGAGTATTTGAGAAATCCTAGGATAACATCTTGAATAAAAAATGGGAGGGAAAATTTTGGGGTACAACAATTAGTTAGTTCAAAGAAAACATGCGCATATTCTGCTATAATTGATACAACGCCAGTTTTATCTCAATTTGGGCTTGCGTTATTTTTCCAAAAAAATTTGTACAAAAGTGACTTTTGGGCCTTGCTCTGCTATTCCTCTTCTGCCTAGCAACAAAATTACAACAAATATTTCTTTAATATGGATTGGGCCCAATATTAGGCTTTTTTTATAAAACAAATCTGTTACCTTTTCAAACTTTAAACTCATATTTTAAAAACCCTTAGTAAACTGATTATATAAAATTATTTAATAAAACAATAAAATGTTTTGATTATACCAAATCTCCTTATAATTTGTAAAAAGGATTTTTTTTAATAAAACAGTCGTAATAGTAGAAACGACTTTATAATAATGTTTTTCTCTAAAATAAAATACCAAAAAAATGACAAATGGGATAGTTTTTTTTAAAACCCTTAATGGGCCTGCGATTTGTAATCAAACCCCCCCTTTGATATTCAAATCCCCAAAAGAAATGGGCTAAACGAAATAGGCTTGCAAATTGTATTTTCACCCCCTCTCTTTACTAAAAACAGCAAGCCTCTATTGGGCCTTATATGATTAAAGTTTTAATTTATTTTTGCACAAGTTTCCAATATTCGAATCTCATGGGCCATTGGCCAACATGTTTCCCAAATGGGCCTATGGGTCTTTCTGATTTAGAAAGCCCCACTTGCTTGAGTTGAGACACACCCCTCTGTTGACTTGGATTCTTAAAAATGGGCCATCAGATATTGCTGTACCATCTTTAATCAAAACATTCTTTCTTCCATTTTTAATCTTGAAAATATGATCATAAAGGTAGGGCAAATTTGGGGTACGACACCAGAGAACATACCTTTACCAAAAGAAAAGAACTCATCAGCGAAAACATATTCATCATCATACATGGCCTCAATAGAGTAGTCTTCGATCCTATTAACTCCATTATAATCATCTATGTTGCTTGCGACCCTGATAGTACTATTATCTAACAACAATTTAACACCTCTTCTTACAACAAAAGAAACATGGGAATCTCTATAGCATATCTGACAAGATCCATAATGATGTACCTCCTAGCCATCCATGTGACAAAATGTGGCATGCAGCAACACCATATCATCATTCATGTAATTCACATCAAAAATATGGAATTCACCGCAACATTCATAAACCATATTCATATCTTTTTCATATTCAGCCCTTGGTCTGATTATATGGATAAGACCTTCATCCATCATTTCTTGAAGATCAACTCTCACTTTATCATATCCATGGATATCTGAACTACAAATACTACAACCTGTATGATCGTGTGTATAATAATTGAATTCACATAGATCAGCATGCATCTTTACTAAATCACCTCTGACCAGGTTAATATCAAAAATCCAGAAATCTCCAAGACAACCAGCAATCATATTTACAAAGCTTCCACCTCCATGTTTGGATAGTGGATTATCCTTCACATTGGGACCAACATCTTTAAAAGAGAGGAGACCAAATCTTACCATCTTCTGTACCTCCGAATTCAATGTATAGCAATTTTCAATGGTGTGCCCAGGAGCTCCTTGTGAAAACCACAAGTCTGATCTGCATTATAATACCATGGTAAAGGTGAAGGTATAGTAGGGGAGTCCTAGTCTGCTACAATTTCTTCTGAATCAAAGTCGGAAACAACTATTCATAACTCATTGGAATAGGGTCAAAAGCTTCTCTCTTTTGACCTTGCCTTTGATTACCTTGAGGAGGTTCTCTTTGATAGGCAACAATAGTTGGAGCTAAATTGATGACTGGAGTCATAGAAGCAACTTATTATTGGTACTAATGACGTCTTCTTGGAGGTTTAACCTTTCTTTCCTAAACAACAACATTTGTTTCACTTTCTTTCTTTCTAGAAAACCCATATGATGATCTCTTTGTTCCACTAGAACCTTCATCCTTTGTCAATCTTCCTTCCCAGACAACTTCTTTTAGACGAACACCCATACTTACCATTTCAATGAAATCACTCGATGCACTAGCAACCATCCTTTCATAATAAAATGAACCAAGGGTTTTTATGAAGACCTTAGTCATTTCTTGTTCTCCCATCAGGGGTACCACTTAGGAAGCAACCTCGCGCCAATGCTACATATAATCTTTGAATGACTCCTTATCTTTCTGAGCCGTTGCTCTTAGCTGGTCACGGTCAGGTGCCATAAACATGTTGTACTTATACTATTTCATAAAAGCTTCACCCAAGTCATTGAAGGTGCATATATTGCTACTGTAAAATCCCATATAAAAGTTCAAAGAAGCACCAGTTAAACTATCTTGGAAGAAATGAAAAAGAAAACATTGGTCATCAGTATGAGTGGACATCCTTCTGATATATGTCACCAGGTGGTCACGAGGACAAGAGTTGCCCTTGTACTTTTCAAATTCCGGAACCTTAAACTTTGCTGGAACTTTTACATTAGAGGCCAAATCTATCAGAATAACTCTTTCCCTCAGAGAGCCTTCACTTCTTTCGAAATTTCATTGAATTGATCCTAAAAGTTATCCAATCAGTCATAAAAGCCTAAACTATCGCTTGGTGGAGGAGCAAGATGATAAAATTCATCATTAACAACAAGCAAAACATTCATTGTAGGAGGCGCAACATGATGAATCTCATTAGTGGCAACAGAAATAGCATGCACTACAGGAGGTGCATGAGCAGAAGTAGTTTAAACAAGTTGAGCAACTTGAGCAGCATGATTATAACCTTCTGGCATGAAATTCTCAGGCATTCCACACTGGTAACCTCGAGGCATATGGTATTGAGCAGCAGTAGCTAGAGTAACAGATATGGGAACTAACATAACTTCTGAAGCAACACTCGCCTATTGTGGCTGAGTAGTACAAGGATACAGAGGAGGAGGTGGTGGCTGATTCTAAGCAACCGTAAATGATTCAACAAAAGCAGTCAGATTGGCTATACCAGCCTTCAAAGCAATAACTTCTTTGCGCAACTCACGATTCTCTTATTCAATACTTTCCATCTTCTTCCTGGAATTATCCCGAGAATTGTAGCAATGAGACATTTTGTTGACTGAACGAAGAAGAGAAACACAATAAGACACATGTGAAAGATAACAATGCAAAATATGTGCAAAATGATGCATGATATGCAATGCATATGATTTATTTTGTTTATTCAAGGAACTCAATTCATATGATTTATTTATTTTATTCAAGGAACTCAATGCATATGATTTATTTTGTTTATTCAAGGAACTCAATGCATATGATGTGTAGGTCACCTTCAACCTCCGTACCTCTGCGTGTGGGGTTTTTGTTAGTTTCTTCAAATGGAAAATCATAAACTCATAGTAGTATCATTGTATTCATCTCTTCAAGACAATCCTAACCCTACCCTCGTGAAAAATTTCTTTAAACCACAACTCAGTTGATTTGAGAAAAATCAAAAGAAAAAAGTTGGAAAGGGATTTGAAAATTCACAAACAAAACTCACTTCTAGTTAAAAACTAATGATGCAATCAGTATTAGAGTGATGAGAGCTACATGGTAGCAACAAGTTTGGAGAGAATTGATGGAGGAATCTACCTGTTGAGGTTCAAATTCAGAGCTCTAAAACTTGACTTGGCTAGCACGATTCATGGCACCTCAAGGCTTGGTTCTTCTTCTGTTAGCTTCAGTGAAGTTCAAGGATGAAGAATCAGCAAAGAAATTGGATCGTAAGATGTTTTAATATTGAATTTGAAGTTTCAAAATTATTAGTTATAGAGGGAGTTCAACAGAGGTTCTTTGTCTCTCTAATGCTTATCAAATGAGTAGGATATCACCCTCTATTTATAGGGAAGTGAATGATAATGAGAAATGAGAGGAATTATGGGAAAATCATGCAAACCAAGCCAGTTGGGATCATGCCAGACGTGTGACTAGAAATACCTAAAGTTAACCTCATATCAAGTGCAATTCTTGTCAAAATGCATATGGACAATTAGTTAAACATGTTTAGCAACTAAACCTTGAGTAAATTGACATGTAATCCAAGTTTACTCGTGGTAAAAATTCTGACTTGAAGTAAAAACATATTTCATGGAGCCAACTTCAACAATGCATAACTCACTACTCAGGGACCTTTACGGGATGGTTCTTGAAGCATTTGAAAGACAAGGTTACAATCTTTACAATGTGCCAAGAAAGAAATCATTTGGATGCTTGAGCAAAAAGTTATGTCCAATTGAATTTTTGAAAAACACACGGATGTTTTGTACTTAGGAAAATTCTAAGTGTTGAACTTCAGAATGACCTATAATTCTCTTCAAAATTAAATGACTTTCCACTCAAAATTTGATCTAGATTTCTGAAGATGACATGAAGTAGACCTCTTTAATTGAATTTTGGAATTGAGATCACTCAAAAATCATAAAAAATTGAAAGAGTTATGGTCTTTGGAAGATGATGAACAAACTTGGGGAAAATCACAAAAGACCTATAATATTTTTAATTCTTAAACAACTTTCCAGCATCTTCAAGTCTTGCACATAAAAAAAAGTTGTAGTGGACATCCCAAAAATTATTGTGGGGAAAGAATGGGCTTAAGGTGATAAAAATTGACCAAGTTATGATCATTTGAAATCAAACCCTAAAATTCAAAGGCTATTCAAGGAGGCTTGTAATATTTCTCAACTTTTAGTGATCTTCCATTCAAAATTAACCTTAGAATTCTGAAGAGAGCTTGTTAAAGAACCTAAAATAGAACCATGGATTCAGAGTCACTCAAAAATCTCAAAAAATAAGCAAGATATGGCCCTTGGAATTCAACTAACCCTAGCTCAGAGAGTGTCAAAATTACTTTAAACCCCTTTAAATTTTTGATGATTTTTCTTTCACAATTGGATCATAGAAAAAGAACTAACTCAAAATGTTGAAAATTGAGAGAATTATGCACTTGTGATCACTGAATCTAGTATTTGCTCAATTAGGTCAAACTTGTTGAATCAACCTTGAATCTTTTGGACTTTTTTGGAAAAATACATCATGATAAATCATAAGAGACCTTGAAATGATGTTGTCTTGAAGCACACTCAATGATGAAGCTTAAGTCTCAATGAATCTTGTTGAAG
The DNA here is from genome assembly GCA_948472305.1 of Vicia faba. NCBI lineage: Eukaryota > Viridiplantae > Streptophyta > Magnoliopsida > Fabales > Fabaceae > Vicia > Vicia faba. The sequence continues at coordinate 1,624,991,683 of OX451737.1, read as the reverse complement.
AAGGCATGGAAATAAACAAATGAACCTATGAATCTTCTTGATGAATGCCACCACCAACTTTGAGGAGGTTTTGACCTAAATAAAGTGAGAGAGCTCCTTAAACCTCAAATATTTGATCCCATAGACATGACCTTGAAGATTGAGCTCTTGCAATCCATTAGAGAACCATTTGATTGAGAATCACCCCTCAAACCCTAGATTAGATGGTGAGATGAATGCAATTGTGATCACCTACAATATGAACATTCAAAGGAACATATATACACATATTTATGTTAATTAAAAGAACACGTGTACAAAATAGATAATTCATAGTGCTTGGTAATCTCTCAAGAGCAAACTTAAAGATAGGATAAAGAGAGAAACAACCCTAATGTGTGTGTCTTAATGCATTGTGACATGAGATGATGAGAAGTATTAGGGGGAAAATTAGGGTATAACAACAAGGTATCCCTAGTCCTAGGTGATATCTACTATATTCAACTCGTACAAAAAACTTAACAACTGTGTTTCAGCTGGTTGTTAACCGTAAGTCAATCCTAATTGTTTTGATCAGGAATGCATGAAAGTGTTGCACGATTAAATTGAATAATAAAAACCATGTAATTGATGAAATCAGAAATTCAAAGTTATTACAGAATCAAATCAGGGACACCCCCTAGCATTGGGGGGTTTAGCTACTCATGTTGTTCAAAATAATCACAAGATAAAGATTAGACATTACATGCATTAAAAATATTATTTCCCATGTCACATAATATATTCGAAAACATCTAACCAATAAATTACTAAGAATTTTATACTAAATTAATTCAAACCTATATATATATATATATATATATATATATATATATATATATATATATATATATATATATATATATATATATATATATATATATATATATATATATATATATTCAAAAAAGGATTATGGGGATATTTCTTATTAACTGCAAGTTGCGTCTACAAATTTTGCTATTTCACAAACCCATGCTTGGCTCAAGGAGAAATCGACATATTTCCATAATCCATAAAAAATACCAACCGACAACTACGAACTATGAATTGGAACTCTGATTCTTCATAAGAGGATAAGTAGGCATACGACTTAAAAATCGTGGCGAGTTCCCCTAATAAAAATTAAAACCCTAATCCTAAACCGTAAACCCAAACCCTAGTATCCTTGTGAACAAGGTAGATGAGGGGTTCCTAACACCTTCCCTTCGTCTAAAACGAGTCAACAACTTAGAATCTCTGATCCAAATTAGGGTTATCCGTTATATTCCCTTCCCTACGATAAAAACTAATGGTGGGGAATCTTATTTTTAAATTTATTATTATAGCTGGCGACTCTGCTGGGGACTCAACCCTAGGGTTTAGAAGCTTTCCTCTTAGGTTTAGGGTTTTGTTTGGGTTTTTGGTGTTTTCAATATTTTCTTTCTTTATTTTATTTATTTATTTTTGTCTATTTACCCATTGTTGTATTATTACCATTGTTATTTTTATTTATTGGCGGGATTTAATTTCGAAAAATATTTTCAAAACCTTAGAAAGAAGGTTCGTCTATTGACCAAGGGGATACATCATCCCTATGAGTTTTTGTGACGACTTCGCCTAGAGTCGGTGGAATTCCAAAAAAGAAATATGTCTCAAGAGATTTCCTCTTGGGGGTAGGACTTTGGAATGAAACCTATGACTTTTTGTATAACCCTCAAATAAAAACTCATGGTGAGACCTTTTACGACCTTAGAGACGAATGATTCGGTCTACAAAGAGGCTCCTTTAAGGGAGGCCCTTGTGCCTTTCCCTCTAGTGTTATCCATGATACCCTTAAGGAAACCTCCTTGTGGGGAGGGTAGAATATCTATAGGTCGAAACTAGGAACCTACCAACTAAGGATACCTGTCATAAACCCCGTCATTGTGTTGCATCATCATGCATTCATACATCTCACATATTCATCATTTTCCACTCTCTTTGTTTGTCTTATTCACATGATACATACGCATACGACTTAAACACCATGGAGAGTTCCCCTAATAAAAATTAAAACCCTATTCCTAAACCATAAATCTAAACCCTAGTAACCTTGTGAACAAGGTAGATGAGGGGTGCCTAACACCTTCCCTTCGTTTAAAACAAGTCAAAAACTTAGAATCTTTGATCAAAATTAAGGTTATCCTTTATATTCCCTTCCCTAGGATAAAAATTAATGGTGGCGACTCTTATTTTTAAACCGGTTATTACACTGTCCCTCACTCCTTATGAAAGTGATAAGGTTGTGCCATGGAGTTACAAAAATATTTTCTATATCAATGGACAAAAGCAAGAATATGAACCATCAACAACCTAAGGACTTGCAGTTACAAATATAGGAGGAACAAGAGGCATGACTCGTAGTGGTCACGTATACCTTAACAAAGGATAAAGGAAAGGTTGTGGCTGAAACTAATCAGGGTCAAGAACCTCTGAGTAAGACATTCACTGATCAAGAGGTTGACGAGTTCATGAAAATGATCAAGAAAAGTAACTATATGGTGGTGGATCAACTACACTAAACCTCTTCCAAGATTTCAATACTCTCATTAGTGATTAATTCAGAGGCGCACCGATAATCTCATATGAAAATTCTAAGTTCTTCACACGTTATGAAGGAGATCACAGTAAATTAATTTGATGAAGTCGTGGCTAATCAGACGTCAGAAACACGCCTAGGCTTCAATGACAGTGAGTTAACTCTATAAGGTAGAGCCCACAACAAGGCGTTGCACATTTCAATCCAGATAGGAACAACTAGCCTATCGAGAGTACTTGCTGTTGTACCCCAAAATTTGCCCTCCCATATTCTTCAAAGTTTTGACAAGCATCATCTCAATTTGCTCAAGTCTACTCAAGGGTTGCACAGTCAAACCATCCTCCTAAGCCAGTCAAAATTAGGGTTTTGGTTCTTGCAAGGAAGTTGAGGTTTTCAAGGGCTCAATCAAGTCCCACATGCCTATAAACATTGTCAAGCATCTACATGCCAAGTTTCAAGGCTCACAAGGTCAAGTTGCACAGTCGAAAGCCTCATTTGCTTCACAATCAACTGCAGGGGCAAAATGGTCATTTGGCAGTCAAAAGTCAAAAATTTTGGTCAACATCTTATTTTGAAGCCACAATCATCATTTTATCAAGTCTTGATCATGATTCCACAAGCATGGCTCAAAAATCATCAAGATGCAAAAGTTTCCATTTTTGGACAGTTGAAAAGTCAACTGTAACTTGACCAAGGCATAACTTTTTCATGGTTCATCAGAAAAATCCCATCCAATTCTCATTTTGAAGGGGATGACATTTCCTACAACTCATCTTCATATTCCAAGTCCAAGAAATGCTCTCACAAAAAGTTATCAATTTCAACATTATAGGTCATTTTCAAAAGTCAACAAAAAGGCACTTTAAGTCAAAAACCATAACTTGCGATTGGTAAATCAAAATGACATAGAACCAAAGGCATTGGTTAGAGGACTTCAAGACCTTTCCAAAATTTCCAAGAACGTGTTCATATGATCAAAATTGAGCAAGATATGCATTGGAGAAGTTGGGAAATTTTTGTGAAATGGCAAAAGTCAACTATCCTTAAAACTTCAATTTTTGACAAAAGGGCCCACTTTCTTCCACTTGATTCAGCCTTGTCATGCCACCCACGTGTCCCATGATTAATTTCAAGACCAAACATTTATTTTTTTCATTTTTTATTTAATTTTTATGGATTTAATTCATTTTAATCCATAATAATTCAAATAAAATCAAAAAATTAATTAAATGGCATCTTTGTGGTTTGAATGGCTTTCATACAGCATATGCCAACTACCAAATTCGTGCTAGGCTATTTTGTGCACAAAATCATGGTTTTGAACCAAGTTTGGAAAGTCCTTTAATGGTGATAAACCAAAATCTCAAGACATCAATACAATGGATCATTGGCTCAGCTGCTGACCTAAATGCATTCCCATATATATGCTGAACCAAAACCTAATACATTCACGTGCAAAAGCTGCTACAGAGCCATAAAGCAATTCCAAAAAAACTCAAGAAAATTCAAAACTGAAATCCACCTTCCAACGTAATTCCAACCCTTTTTCATTTCTAACACGTTGCTGGAACTCTCAGGAGTCTTTTGGAATCAAAATCAAGGGCTAAAGCTTGAGAAATCACGGCAAACAAGATCACGGTTTGTCAATATTTTTCAAAATCGAAACTCCCAATTCATGAACATTTGATGTGATTTAAAGTTTGTTTTACATTGTTTGCATCCATACAAAGCTATTGATATCAATTAATTGGATTATCATGTACAAGATTGTGATTTGCCATTAACGACTTTTAGGGTTTTTGAGTTTGTGAATTAGGGCTTTTCAGCATAAGCAAAATCAGAACCAATGAGACCCATGGTTGAATTCGTCACATCCAGACGAACATGAATCTGTGCTCGCGAAATATTTATATGGCATAGGATCCTATTCGCTATTATTGACAGTTTCACTTTGTGGGGGTTAAAAACCCCCGCTAATTGCTTTTGTTTTGCAGGTTACAGGATGAAGACGAAGGGCGTGTCAACTTGCTACTGGCCCATTTCAAACCAACGCGCGTTTTTTTTTAGCATATACGTTGGTTTACTAATATAATATTTAGTTGTTATTATTATTTCAAATTGAACACACAGCTCAACTGGCTAAGGCGTACAGGAATCATCCCTTGGGACCTGGGTTCGAATCCCAGGTCCCCCAAATAATTTGTTTCCATTTTTTCTTGTATATTCCTATGCAGGCTTCCTGAAAGGCTTCATCATACACCTCACAAATCCACGCGCCATATGTCCACCATCATAGATCCAAAGGCCAGGGATGGTTGACCACCATGTTCCCCAGTCAAGCCAGTGTGGACAATTCCAAAAGTCAAACAGGCTTTAATGCTATTGGGCCAGATTCCAGATTCACCTCCCAAGGGTCCAACACCCCCCTAGTTAAATATTTCTTCTTTTGTTTTTTCTTTTACTAATTTCTAACTATTAATTATTATTATTTAATTAACCTAAATTATTTATTTTCATAAAATCAGAAAACCAAATATTTTATTCACTTAGTTTAATTATTTTTGTAAATAAATTCTAACATTAATTAACTTAGTTGTTTAATTAGGTTTAATTTTAATCTTTTCACAATAAATAAAATTAATTTAGAATTAGGTCTTTCTTTTGACAACTTTTAATTCCTTTTATTTTATTTTCATTAAAAATATAAAAAAACACAAAAACATTTTTTCTTTAATTAAATAATTAATTAGTTAATTAGGTTTAATGTTTAATTTAATTCTAAAAAGGGTCAAAGCCCTAAGACGTTCCCGATTCAATCTTCTTTCGCGCTTTAATTTCTTTTGATTATATTTATGTATCTGTACAGAGTATGTAATAGTTAATTAGGATTTTATCGCATTATTTAAATTCTCGCACTTTATTTTCCAAAACGGATTTTTGTTTTTGGCGATGTATAGACCCGCGCCTTGTAATAGCTAGATTTATCTTCCCGCATTTTATTTTCCGCACTCCTAACTGTTAATATGCATGAAAGACTGTATGACGAATAAAATCAATCCGTAGCTCACAAATAACATGTACAAGATAAACATTAACATGAAACAACACACATGCACATGTCACTCTTAGGGTACGCCTCACTGGTTGCCTCAAACGTGGTCGTCAAGTATAGGGTGCTTTAGAGGTCACCCTCTTGTCTAAGATCCAGTTGCCTCAAAACGGTTGCCTCGGATAAAAGGATCTAGGACATTAGGGTTACCACTAAGGTGTCCTACCATTGCTTTGGTGACCACATTGTCCCTTAATCGAATTGACCTGAATAACTCCAACGATGGTGCTACCTACCTCTCAATGGTGGGATAGCACTATCTAAAGGACTCTTACACAGCTTAATTCCTTAGAGTAGGTAGATTCTCATGGGTACTTGCTCTTTCAAACAAACAAAAACATCTTTTCACACTTACACTTTCTAAAAGTTTTCAAACAAATTTTTCATACACTCTTGAGGACAGATACAAGAGTTACTTAGAAATTTTTCAAACGAAACTTTTTCAAAACCCACTCACACTTGAAAAGCAAACATATTTTTGAAAACATAAGAGCAAGTACCTAAGAGCCCGTGGATAACCACGGATAAAAAGGGTGCTAACACCTTCCCTTCCTATAAATCTACCTCCCGAACCGAGAAACATTCTCGAATAAGGAATTTTGCTATGCTTTTTTCCTTTCCATGTTGGAGAACATAAAAGACGGTGGCGACTCTTTCTTACCGCGACATTTCGCGAACTAGCTTAAAAACAGTCAGTTCTATTTCCACCGATCACAGAACTGGCGACTTTGCTGGGGAATAATCATAAGTGGGGTGTACCTTAGGAATAGTTCATCATCATGTTTTCAATTGCTTGATCTGTTTGCTTTAAAATTGTGGGCCTGTTTTGGGAGTTTCATAGATCCTAACCAGGATCTGGGGGATACCTCTTAGAAAGTAGCAACAAACTGTGAGGGAACTGTGCGGGGTATACCAACACGGTTGAAGTAGTTTGCTACATTGATGTGGCACTTTGGTGAGTACCGGTAACCCTTGAGTCAAGTCAAGGAGAGTACGGGGCCTCCGCGTGGTGTCGTGAAGCATCAACTGACCTTAGGAACCTTACTTGACCATCCTGGCCTCTTTAGGGGTAGTGAGATGACCGACTTTGGTGCAGTCCGAAGTTGGTAGATACTCGATACTACACTCATTGAGGGTTATTTTCTTGGAATATTTTGATCTCCAGTTCAGTGGCTAAATCAAAACAATGAACACGGAAAACAACCCAATGATATTGAGCTCCTTAGAACCCGGTTACTTTTGATAGGACAGGTTTTGAGCCCACCAACTTCAAGAGGGTAGTATCCCAAACTTCATGCTGGCCTAAACTCTAAGGGCTGTCTTGTGTGACTTGTGTGCCTTATCATGTTTGCCTTTTGTGAATACTCGTGGTGTGTTTTTATCATAACATCATAACATCATACAGCATCATATGCATCCACTAACCACTTCAAGCGTTCGAATCTTCATCTTTGTTCTTGTTTTGTAGGACATGGAAACTATCCGCAGAAAGACAATTCAGATCAACCTTGTAAGGATCCCTCCTCAACTTAAGGAGCTTACATCCAGGATTCCCGAGAACTCTTCCTTCAGTGAAAGGCATGGTATACTCATCAGCTTGGTCAATACCCACATTGAAGAGGATATGGTGAAAGTGTTGTTCCAGTTCTTTGACCCTTTGCACCACTGTTTTACTTTCCCGGATTATCAGTTGGTGCCTACCTTGGAAGAGTTTTCCCAGCTTCTGAAGGTCCCTATCCTTAGTCAACTACCCTACAACGGTACAGAAAAGGAGCCAAAACTTGAAGAGGTTGCTAAAGCATTATGCCTACAACCATCTGACATCAAGGGACATTGGGAAGTTAGAAGTGGTATCAAAGGGTTCTTGGCAAAGTTTCTGTTTGAGAAGGCCCAAGAATGTTGGAATTCCCTTGACCTACAAGCCTTTGAAGAAGTTGTGGCTCTCCTTGTCTATGGGTTGGTGTTGTTCCCGAATCCAGATCAGCTTATAGATATCAATGCTGTCAAGATCTTCATGTCCAGGAATCCTATATCTACATTGCTTGGGGACATCCTTCACTCATGTTACATTCGAACCATGAGAAAAAGAGGTGTTCTTATGTGCTGCACTCCTCTCCTGGCAAGGTGGTTTATTTCGCACCTTCCACAATCAGTTTTGAAGAACGAGTGGGGTTTGAGATGTCACAACGATTGATGACTCTTACACATGCTGATATACGTTGGTGTTCTCGGTCCAGAGAAAATGTCACTATCATTGATCGTTGCGGAGAGTTTCCTAATGTTCCTTTACTTGGAATTAGAGGGGGCATTACTTATAACCCATGTCTGGCTTTGAGACAGTTTGGATATGCTCGGAGGGATGGCCCTCATGACATGTTGATTCTTGACATAGTTTTTGACTTTGACAACGATGCACAAGGACTTCGCCAGAGATTCATCAGAGCTTAGAGGATGCCTAACAAAGTGGACAGTAAGACACTGGGGCACAAGAACTCCACCCCCCTGGAGCCTTATCTCAAGTGGGTACGAGCCCGCTCCCAGAAGCTGGTGATGCCATATCCTCATGTTCTCCCGGTGATCAAAGAGCCAGTTTTGGAGGGAGATGTGTCCTACATCATCCAACATCCTGACATGCCAACATCTTGGGAAGAAATGCAAAAGAGCTGGATCCAACTCAAGGAAGAACGGAATTCTCTTGAAACCAGACTACATGCCAGTGAGAAGAAGGTCTTGGAGCTCACCCGTCTACTCCATGAGGAAAAGACCCTCAACACCTACATCGCTCCAAAGAGGATGCGCAGCGTCTTTTGGGATTAATTATTTTGTAATGTTTTGCCCATGAAGCCCTGATGTACTGAACAGATTATTTCTTAATATAACGTGTGTTCCTTTTTGTCTACAACAAATTTGAACTTTCGAACCCTTGAATGCATTGCATAAATAGCATATCATGCATCATGTGCATAACAGGTACCCTTTTTCTACAAGTTGCTTAATCTTCTTCGCTGTTTATTTCAGCACTCAATCATCATGAATCCTGAACCAACTACTGAACAAGCTATCAAGGCCCTCCAGGCCCAGAACACCCAGTTTCAAGAGCTGATCATGAGCTTAGCCCAAGGACAACAGGAGTTGAAGACTCTGCTCTTGAAGGAGAAGAAGAAGAAGAAGAAGAAGAGGATTGTGATGTTCAATACCGGACGCAGATATGGGAATACACTGCAGAATGAAGTTGATCTGACTACTCCGTCTGTTGGGGAAGGCAGTCCCCAAGAGGGAAGGGTCCCTAGTCCTGTGGTCTCTGACACCGAGACAGATTTCAATGACGAACAGTACCCTCCTGCTGAGGACAGGTACAAACAGCTGGAGGACCGATTAAATGTTATGGAGATTCAACGTGTGCCTGGGTTGGATTTTGGAGACTTAGGGTTATCTTCTGGGGTGGTGATCCCACACAAGTTCAAGGCACCTGCCTTTGTGAAGTACGATGGGGCTTCCTGTCCTAAGCTGCACCTCCGTTCTTATGTAAGGAAGATCCAGCCTTACACTGCAGACAAGAACTTATGGATCCATTTCTTCCAGGAGAGTCTTTCAGGGACTCAACTCGAATGGTTCTATCAGCTGGATGGAACCAATATTCGTAACTGGGAGGACTTGGCTACTGCTTTTTATAAGCAGTATCAGTACAATTCCGACCTCGCTCCCATGCGTACCCAACTCCAGGGTATGTCACTTGGGATGGGTGAAGGTTTTAAGGAGTACGCGCAGAAGTGGAGAGACCTGGCTGGCAGGGTGCAGCCACCATTGACTGACCGTGAAGTCGTGGACATGTTCTTGGGGACCCTGTCTGGTCCATTCTTTAATCACCTAATTGGTAATTCCTCTGTTGGGTTTACAGACATGATCCTGACTGGTGAGAGGATCAAAGCTGGTATCAAGTCGGGAAAGATACAAAAGGGTGCCTCCTCGAGCTCTGAAAAGAAGCCCTTCAAGAAGGAAGCTAGTGTTGTGTATGGTCCAAGGAAACAGAACAAACCGGAATGCCGCCAAGCTGTCAATGCGGTGGTAATTTCAAAGCCTGCTGCTGCTCCTCAGCAATACAACCAGCCAAGGGGTGAGAGACCCAAAAGGCAGTACACTCGGCTCAGTATGACCTTCTCTCAGATATTGCCGCAACTGATGTCAACCAATCTGGTAACTATCAAGGAAGCTCCGAAGGTGGTAAACACAACATCTCTGAAGTACAACCCCAACGCCTGTTGCGCTTATCACTCTGATAGCCTGGGGAATTCTATTAATGATTGTTGGGCTCTAAGGAATAAGGTTCAGGACCTTATTGATGCTAAAGAAATACAGTTCGAGGCGCCCGAAAGGCCCAATGTTGTGACTGCTCCCATGCCCCGGCATGGAGTGAATGCTGTGGAAGAGGATCTGTATGTAGCTTCTGTGGATGATATTGCTACTCCGATGTTGACCGTCAAGAGGAACCTGTTGATGGCCGGTTTATTTCCGGGATGTAGTAAAGGTTTCCATCTATGTGCTGTTTCACCTATTGGTTATCCTTTGCTGAAGTCAGACGTCCAAAACCGATGGATAGCAAAGAAATCTTGTTCAAGAAGATTGTTGTCCCTGCTGTCCGTACCGAAGAAGTTTCTATTGTCACCATTTTCAACAACCCTCATAAGGCTCCCTCAAAGAAGCCTGTCAAAATTATGCATGTTCACAAGATTGCTCCTATCATCATCACTGTTCCGGGGCCCATCCTCTATAAGTCTGACAAAGCTGTCCCGTGGCACTATGGGGCAGATGTTTATGTTCTGGGAGTGAAACAAGAGTTCGATACTAGTACCGGTGTCACCAACATCACCGGGCCTGCTAAAGTCACTCGTAGTGGAAGACTGTTCTCACCAGACATTGCACCTCCAGCAATTCAGAGACCTCTTGTCATCACACCTGCCAGTGTGCCTGCTTCCCTTCCTGGTCAAGTTCCTGTTTCTACCCCTGCTGCCGAGTCATCTGACGCTCGGGGTAAAGGGGTTTCTACTGATGTGCCTGCTCGGATGGAGGCACCGAAGACCAATGTTGAAGCTTCCAAGCAAGAGATGGAAGAGATCCTCAAAATTATCAAGAAGAGTGATTTCAATGTAGTTGAGCAGCTGGGGCATACCCCCTCTAAGATCTCTATGCTATCACTTTTGTTGTGTTCAGAGGCCCATGCCAAGGCCTTGATTTCCTTCCTGAAGACGGCCCATGTGCCACAAGAAACATCTGCTGATCAATTTACCGATTGTGTGGCCAACTTGACTGCTGATAATGGGTTGGGTTTCTCTGACGCCGATCTGACTGCCAAGGGAAAGAACCATAATGACGCCCTGCATGTCTCCATTGAATGCAGGGACACTACTCTCGCCCATGTGTTGGTAGACACCAGTTCTTCGTTGAACGTATTGCCTAAGAAAGCTCTAGACAGGTTGGATTGTGAGGGTTTAGAGCTCAAACCTAGTAACATTGTTGTCCGGGCCTTTGACGGGTCGAAGAGGATGGTACATGGTGAAGTTGACATCCCAATCAGGGTTGGTTCTCAAGTTTTTGACTCTACTTTCTATGTGATGGACATCCGACCATCCTATTCTTGTTTGCTGGGTCGTCCATGGATTCACAAGGCTGGAGCTGTGACCTCCACATTACATCAGAAGCTTAAATACCCGGTCAGAGGGAAGATCGTAACAGTGTAGGGGAAGGAAGAATACATGGCCAGCCACCTCAACTCGTTCCGGTACGTAGAGATGGATGGGGAATTCATTGAGACCCCCTTTCAACACTTTGAAGAGGTGCCTCAGACATTGGCAGCAGCATAGACAGTGACTGAAGAAGACTCTCCTTTGAAGATGGCTTCCTTGAAGGATGACCGGGCTGTGGTTGAGAAGGGTGAGTGTGCAAACTGGGGCCGACTTCCTGATTTCACTCCAAAGACTGACAAATTTGGCTTGGGTTTCACTGCAGAAGCTCAGAGGGTTGTTCGCAAGGCAAGGATTGGAGGACCTCCTGTGTTCATCACCAACCCGAGAGTAAATGCTATTGAGGACGACATGGAGGAATCTGAATTCAACAGCTGGATCTACCCAACAACCAATGGTGGACCAAGCAACTGGACTGCAAAAGACTTTACACCTATTACTTTTGTCACTCAGTAAAAAACTCCTTTGTTTTAAATTTGTAACAAACAATAATTTGAAACTTTATGGCTCAGTGTCTTACCCGGGGCACTGTGGCTTCATTTGTGAGGGCTGTTATTTGTCACTTTCATATATCATGAATAAAAGCATTGGACATTTTTTACATTTCAAATCTTGTGCTCCTTTTCTTTCTTTATATATTGCAAAACAACTATATTTACACACACTCACTTATACATGTTCCAATCCACTCTGGATCCCACTGGTAACGACTCTGCTACTGCCAGTTATGACTTCGAAAATCCGATCAACTTAGCCGAAGACGAAGGTGAAGATGACAGAGAAGTGCCTGGTGAGCTTGCAAGACTACTACTCCGGGAAGAGAGGGCCATTCAGCCACATGAAGAGCCAGTGGAAACGGTAAATCTGGGTACTGAGACAGACAGAAAGGAAGTCAAGATTGGTGCCAATCTAGAGCTCAGTGTGAAACAACGGTTGATTCAGATGCTGCGAGACTATGTGGAAATCTTTGCCTGGTCTTACAAAGACATGCCTGGGTTGGATACCGACATTGTGGTTCATCACCTACCTACCAAGGAAGAATGCCCTCCGGTAAAACAGAAGGTCCGCCGTATGCGCCCAGAGATGTCCGAGAAAATCAAAGCTGAGGTTATGAAACAATTTGACGCTGGTTTTCTTGCAGTAATTTCTTACCCTCAATGGGTTGCCAACGTGGTTCCAGTACCAAAGAAAGATGGTAAGGTCCGAATGTGTGTTGATTACAGGGACTTGAATAGGGCGAGCCCTAAGGATGATTTCCCTCTACCTCACATCGACGTTCTAGTGGACAACACTGCTCAGCATAAGGTATTCTCCTTCATGGATGGGTTCTCAGGTTATAATCAGATCAAGATGGCTCCTGAAGACATGGAGAAGACCACTTTTGTTACTCAGTGGGGCACCTTTTGCTACAAGGTCATGCCTTTTGGGTTGAAGAATGCTGGGGCAACCTACCAACGTGCCATGGTTGCTTTATTTCATGACATGATCCATCATGAGATTGAAGTACACGTCGACGATATGATTTCAAGGTCCCAAACTGAGGAGGAACACCTTGACCATCTGCAGAAGCTGTTTGACCATCTGAAGTTGTACAAGCTGAGGTTGAACCCAAACAAGTGCACCTTTGGGGTAAGATTTGGAAAATTGCTAGGCTTCGTCGTGAGCAACAAAGGTATTAAAGTGGACCCTTCCAAGGTGAAAGCCATACAAGAGATGCCAGCTCCCAAGACAGAAAAAGAAGTTAGAGGATTTCTAGGACGACTGAACTACATTGCCCGATTCATCTCACATCTAACTGCTATCTGTGAACCAATCTTCAAGCTACTGAAGAAAGATCAAGTAGTACGTTGGAACGATGAATGTCAGGCCGCTTTCGAAAGAATCAAAGAGTATCTCCAAGAACCACCCATTCTTATGCCACCGGTTGAAGGGAGACCTCTAATCTTATACTTGACAGTACTGGACAACTCAATGGGGTGTGTGCTGGGGCAGCATGACGAGTCTGGCCGAAAAAAGCACGCCATTTATTACCTTAGCAAAAAGTTTATCGACTGTGAGACCCGATACTCACTACTCGAGAAAACTTGTTGTGCTTTGGTATGGGCTGCTCGCCGGCTGAGACAGTATATGTTGACTCACACTACTCTCTTGATTTCAAAAATGGATCCAATAAAGTACATATTCGAAAAGCCTGCCTTGTCCGGAAGAATAACAAGATGGCAGATGATCTTGACCGAATACGAAATCTAGTACACTACTCAGAAAACAATCAAGGGAAGTGTATTGGCAGACCATTTGGCACACCAGGCAGTGGACGACTACCAGTCCATGAACTTTGAATTTCCAGACGAGGATATCATGGTAGTGACTGATTGTGAAGTACCTGGACCGGATGAAGGACCTGAGGAAGGATCCTGATGGTCTATGCACTTTGACGGAGCCTCAAACGCTTTGGGTAACGGTGTTGGCGCCGTGATCATATCCCCTAAAGGCACTCATACTCCACTTACCGCCCGACTATGTTTCAACTTCCCCAATAACATGGCAGAGTATGAGGCATGCATCATGGGTATTCAAGCAGCAATTGACTTAAGGATCAAGTTTCTGAGTGTCTTCGGAGATTTCGCTCTCGTGATCAATCAGATCAAAGGCGAGTGGGATACGAAACACCTAAACCTTATTCCTTACAAGGAGTATGTATTGACATTGATCCCCCATTTCACGGAGATAACCTTTGAACACTTCTCAAGAGAGGAGAATCAGTTGGCGGACGCGCTAGCTACAATGTCTTCTATGTTCAAAGTCAAATGGGACAACGAGGCTCCCCGGATCGTTATATGGAAATTAGATGAACCTGCACATTGCTGTGATCTCGAGGCTGAAGAGGTAACTGAAAAACCTTGGTATCATGAAGTGAAAAGGTATCTTGAAGCTCAAGAATACCCCGAGGGTGCATCTGTTAATGACAAAAAGTTTCTGAGAAGGTTCGCAGCAAAGTTCTTCCTCAGCAATGGCATTCTCTACAAGCGAAATCATGATTCGACCTTACTGCGTTGTATGGATAAGACTGAAGCAGAAAGGATCATGGCAGAGATACATGAAGGTACCTTTGGAACACATTCCAGTGGACATACCATGGCAAAGAAGATCCTTCGGGCAGGATATTTCTGGTCCACAATGGAAGCCGACTGTTATCAACATTCTCGGACGTGTCACAAATGCCAGATCTATGCTGATAAGGTGCACGTTCCTCCAGTTCCTCTGAATATCTTGACAGCACCTTGGCCTTTTGCAATGTGGGGCATTGATATGATCGGCGAGATCAGACCTACGACATCCAACGGGCATCGCTTCATCCTGGTAGCGATTGATTACTTCACAAAGTGGGTTGAAGCAGCTTCCTACGCTACGGTAACCAAGAACGTCGTGGCACGGTTCATTCGGCACAACCTGATCTGTCGATACGGGGTATCTGAGAGGATCATTACGGACAATGGTACCAATCTTAACAACAAGATGATCACTGAGCTGTGCGAGCAATTCAAGATACAGCACCACAACTCTTCTCCTTACCGACCGAAGATGAATGGGGCTGTAGAAGCAGCAAATAAGAATATCAAGAAGATTGTGAAGAAAATGACAGTGACCTACAAAGATTGGCACGAGATGTTGCCATTCGCTCT
Organism: Vicia faba; assembly: GCA_948472305.1. NCBI lineage: Eukaryota > Viridiplantae > Streptophyta > Magnoliopsida > Fabales > Fabaceae > Vicia > Vicia faba. The sequence continues at coordinate 1,624,976,575 of OX451737.1, read as the reverse complement.
TCATGGGTACCGTACCTCAGCACGGACGTCAACAGGGGAAACACCCTTTTCCTTGGTCTATGGCATGGAGGCAGTCTTGCCTATCGAAGTCCAGATACCCTCTCTCTGGATAATGAAGGATGCAGGTTTGAGCGAAGATGACTGGATCCAGACTCGGCTTGATCAATTAAATCTAATCAACGAAAAGAGACTCACCGCTATTTGTCATGGTCAAACGTACCAAAAACTGATGATCAGGGCATTTAACAAGAAAGTCAGACGACAAGAGTATCGAGTCGGAGACCTGGTAATCAAGCGCATCATTCTTCCTCAAAGTGATCCCAGGGGCAAATGGACCCCTACGTACGAAGGGCCATTTGTGGTTAAACATATCTTCTCAGGAGGAGCTATGATTCTAACTACCATGGACGGTGATGACCTTCCTCACCCCGCCAATGCAGACATAGTAAAAAGATACTATGCATGATAAAAGACCCGCTAGGTTGACACACCTAGGCAAAAATAAGGGCTTCCCGGCGAACCAAAAGGGTTCGGGCAAAAATAAGGGATGAAATGAAAAAAAAGTCTGTACACCCGGCAAGTCGAAAACCTGAAAAGGCGGCTTGGGCAAAAATGGTATCCCGGTGAACTGAAAACCCGAAAGGGCGGTCCAGGCAAAAGTTAGGGATAAGCGTAATACTATGTCTCATTGGATCACCCTGCATCCAGAATTCGGCATCAACTATCAGGCTCAGACGGCACCAATCAGTCGACTTCATCTTCAACTAAGCAGCAAAGTGATGAGACGCTTGAAGACATGAAGGCGATAGCAGAGTTGGAACCCAGTGGGATTATTTTTCACATAGCTGTTTTGTTTTCCTTTTCACAAAATGTATAAACTCTGTTGTTCGGCGGCGTTCTCTTACTAGGACGTCAGCCTCTTGTACACAAAACGCCTATTTACAGGCAAATCCAAAAATCAATACAAATTCACTTTTCCAGACAAATTGCCAATTGTTTTACCTTTTTTTTCTGTTTTGTCTTGCGAAGAACGTCCAATGTTCATTTTTGATATATGCATTTGACACTAATTGCTAAATCATAAATATTTGCATGCGAAACAAAGGACTAATTACAGGTGACATCAGAAACAGGGGCAATAATGAGTTGTCTAAGCGATCTAGTTGCTCTGTCCACCAAGGTACCAAGGTAGGTTCGGCTGAAGAACGCAACCAAGATACCTTCATTCCCCGTAGAGTAAGACCAGAATCAACAATACTCTCCCCCGAGCAAAGTTGGTCTCCCGTCAGCCCTAAAAAGGCGCAGTATCTCCAGCAAGTCAGCAACACTCTCCCCAAGCAGAGTTAGTCTACTGTCAGCCTTAAGGAAATTGGGTATCCCCAGAAAATCTCAATATTCCCCAGCGGAGTATACAGATGTTCCTAAGCAAGCATCCCCGGCAGTCTTGATATAAGATTGTTCCCCGGCGGAATATCAGACACCCTAGTGGAGCCATTTCCCCAGTACAGTTCAAACGTTTCCCCAGGAGAGTTGAATTATTCTCCCCAGTAGATTTCTGGAAGCTTATCCCCAGTAGATTCTGGAAGCTTATCCCCTGCAGAGTACGAACGCATCTCCCCGGCTTTATTCAAGGTTACTCCCTACCAGAGCTTATAACTGGGTTATCCTCAGCTAATTACCACGGGAAGATCGTCCTCGACGAAGTTCTTCCTATCCCCAGCGGAGTTCATTCATCAAATTCCCCAACAAAACTTATCAACGGTATCCCCAACGGAGTTATCATCAAAACCTCAGCGAAGTATCTCTTCTCCACAGAGTAATTCCCCGCAGAGTAATCTCTCCAACAAGTTTATTCCCCAACGGAGTCATCTTCTCCTACCGGTTTATTCTTGCAACCATCAGCCCCAGCGGAAATGAAGAACTCTATTCTTCAAACATCAGCCCAGGATTTAAATTCCCGGCATTCGTCAAGGATTTATTTTCCTAGACGAAAATACATTCATAGACATTTCACATTTCATACATCCTGCTTACATACATAATGCATGCATATACGCATCACATCACACGACCTCATTTATTTTTGAGAACATCATGACATCATGCATTTCACACATCATGACATTGCATACGACTGATGTTTTGCCTTTTCAGGAAAAAGGTCAATCCAAAGATGATTACTATCAACTGTCGCAATTCCAAATTTGATTCCTGTATCTAGCCAGGGCATATCTGTGAGTAACTGATTGTAGATTCGACACCTGTATCCAGCCAGGGCATGTCTGCATGAAGAGTTTAGAGATTCGATACCTGTATCCATCCAGGGCATATCTATAGACGACCAATTCCAGATTCGATTCCTGTATCTAGCCAGGGCATATCTGTGAGTAAATGATTGTAGATTCAACACATGTATCCAGCCAGGGTATGTCTGCATGAAGAGTTTAGAGATTTGATACCTGTATCCAGCCAGGGCATATCTGTAGACGACCAATTCCAGATTCGATTCCTGTATCTAGCCAGGGCATATCTGTGAGTAACTAATTGTAGATTCGACACCTGTATCCACCCAGGGCACGTCTGTAAGCAACCTTTTGAAGTTCCAGATTCGATTCCTGTATCTAACCAGGGCACATCCATGAGCAATTATTTGTAGATTCGATACATGTATCCAGCCAGGGCACGTCTGTAAGCAACCTTTTGAAGTTCCGGATTCGATTCCTGTATCTAGCCAGGGCACATCTGTGAGCAATTGTTTGTAGATTCGATACATGTATCCAGCCAGGGCACGTCTGTAAGCAACCTTTTGAAGTTCCAGATTCGATACCTGTATCTAGCCAGGGCATATCTGCATGAAGAGTTCGAAGATCAACACCTGTAACAGGCCAGGAAACCATCTTCCTTTCTCAAAGTACGCAAGTTCTCGCTAAGGAATCTCTTACGCGATCGACACCTTCTGATGGCGTCTATAAGCCCATCCTCCTATCCACCATCTCTCCAAATGGCATCTGTAAGCCCATTCCCGCTGTCACACTGCTGATACTCCACTATGCGAGTGCAAATTTCTAGGCACTATTAGTGTTCAATCATCTTCCACCCTCGGATCACGAAAGACACACAAGCCAATCTACATCCTCAGGTTTAAGAAGATTGAACAGGGGAAACTGTTATACCCCAAAATTTTCCCTCCTATTTTCTTCAAAGTTTTGACAAGCATCATCTCAATTTGCTCAAGTCTACTCAAGGGTTGCACAGTCAAACCATCCTCCTAAGCCAGTCAAAATTAGGGTTTTGGTTCTTGCAAGGAAGTTGAGGTTTTCAATGGCTCAATCAAGTCCCACATGCCTATAAACATTGTCAAGCATCTACATGCCAAGTTTCAAGGCTCACAAGGTCAAGTTGCACAGTCAAAAGCCTCATTTGCTTCACAATCAACTACAGGGGCAAAATGGTCATTTGGCAGTCAAAAGTCAAAAATTTTGGTCAACATCTTATTTTGAAGCCACAATCATCATTTGATCAAGTCTTGATCATGATTCCACAAGCATGGCTCAAAAATCATCAAGATGCAAAAGTTTCCATTTTTGGACAGTTGAAAAGTCAACTGTAACTTGACCAAGGCATAACTTTTTCATGGTTCATCAGAAAAATCCCATCTAATGCTCATTTTGAAGGGGATGACATTTCCTACAACTCATATTCACATTCCAAGTCTAAGAAATGCTCTCACAAAAAGTTATCAATTTCAACATTATAGGTCATTTTCAAAAGTCAACAAAAAGGCACTTAAAGTCAAAGACCATAACTTGAGATTGGTAAATCAAAATGACATGGGACCAACGGCATTGGTTAGAGGACTTCAAGACCTTTCCAAAATGTCCAAGAACATGTTCATATGATCAAAATTGAGCAAGATATGCATTGGAGAAGTTGGGAAATTTTGTGAAATGGCAAAAGTCAACTATCCTTAAAACTTCAATTTTTGACAAAAGGGCCCACTTTCTTCCACTTGATTCAGCCTTGTCATGCCACCCAGGTGTCCCATGATTAATTTCAAGACCAAACATTTATTTTTTCATTTTTTTTATTTAATTTTTATGGATTTAATTCATTTTAATCCATAATAATTCAAATAAAATCAAAAAATTAATTAAATGGCATCTTTGTGGTATGAATGGCTTTCATACAGCATATTCCAACTACCAAATTCGTGCTAGGCTATTTTGTGCACAAAATCATGGTTTTGAACCATGTTTGGAAAGTCCTTTAATGGTGATAAACCAAAATCTCAAGACATCAATTCAATGGATCATTGGCTCAGCTACTGACCTAAATGCATTCCCATACATATGTTGAACCAAAACCTAATACATTCACGTGCAAAAGCTGCTACAGAGCCATAAACCAAATCCAAAAAAACTCAAGAAAATTCAAAACTGAAATCCACCTTCCAACGTAATTCCAACCCTTTTTTCATTTCTAACACGTTGCTGGAACTCTCTGGAGTCTTTTGGAATCAAAATCAAGGGTTGAAGCTTGAGAAATCACGCCAAACAAGATCACGGTTTGTCAATATTTTTCAAAATCGAAACTCCCAATTCATGAACATTTGATGTGATTTAAAGTTTGTTTTACATTGTTTGCATCCAAACAAAGCTATTGATATCAATTAATTGGATTATCATGTACAGGATTGTGATTTGCCATTAATGACTTTTAGGGTTTTTGAGTTTGTGAATTAGGGCTTTTCAGCATAAGCAAAATCAGAACCAATGAGACCCATGGTTGAATTCGTCACATCCAGACGAACATGAATCTGTGCTCGCGAAATATTTATATGGCCTAGGATCCTATTCGCTATTATTGACAGTTTCACTTTATGGGGGTTAAAAACCCTCGCTAATTGCTTTTGTTTTGCAGGTTACAGGATGAAGACGAAGGGCGTGTCAACTTGCTACTGGCCCATTTCAAACCAACGCGCGTTTTTATTTTATTTTTAGCATATACGTTGGTTTACTAATATAATATTTAGTTGTTATTATTATTTCAAATTGAACACACAGCTCAACTGGCTAAGGCGTACAGGAATCATCCCTTGGGACCTGGGTTCGAATCCCAGGTCCCCCAAATAATTTGTTTCCATTTTTTCTTGTATATACCTATGCAGGCTTCCTGAAAGGCTTCATCATACACCTCACCAATCCACGCGCCATATGTCCACCATCATAGATCCAAAGGCCAGGGATGGTTGACCACCATGTTCCCCAGTCAAGCCAGCGTGGACAATTCCAAAAGTCAAACAGGCTTTAATGCTATTGGGCCAGATTCCAGATTCACCTCCCAAGGGTCCAACACCCCCCTAGTTAAATATTTCTTCTTTTGTTTTTTCTTTTACTAATTTCTAACTATTAATTATTATTATTTAATTAACCTAAATTATTTATTTTCATAAAATCAGAAAACCAAATATTTTATTCACTTAGTTTAATTATTTTTGTAAATAAATTCTAACATTAATTAACTTAGTTGTTTAATTAGGTTTAATTTTAATATTTTCACAATAAATAAAATTAATTTAGAATTAGGTCTTTCTTTTGACAACTTTTAATTACTTTTATTTTATTTTCATTAAAAATATAAAAAAACACAAAAACATTTTTTCTTTAATTAAATAATTAATTAGTTAATTAGGTTTAATATTTAATTTAATTCTAAAAAGGGTCAAAGCCCTAAGACGTTCCCGATTCAATCTTCTTTCGCGCTTTAATTTCTTTTGATTATATTTATGTATCTGTACAGAGTATGTAATAGTTAATTAGTATTTTATCGCCTTATTTAAATTCTTGCACTTTATTTTCCAAAACGGGTTTTTGTTTTTGGCGATGTATAGACCCGCGCCTTGTAATAGCTAGATTTATCTTCCCGCATTTTATTTTCCGCACTCCTAACTGTTAATATGCATGAAAGACTGTATGATGAATAAAATTAATCCGTAGCTCACAAATAACATGTACAAGATAAACATTAACATGAAACAACACACATGCACATGCCACTCTTAGGGTACGCCTCACTGGTTGCCTCGAACGTGGTCGTCAAGTATAGGGTGCTTTAGAGGTCGCCCTCCTGTCTAAGATCCAGTTGCCTCGAAACGGTTGCCTCGGATAAAAGGATCTAGGACATTAGGGTTACCACTAAGGTGTCCTACTATTGCTTTGGTGACCACATTGTCCCTTAATCGAATTGACCTGAATAACTCCAACGATGGTGCTACCTACCTCTCAATGGTGGGATAGCACTATCTAAAGGACTCTTACACAGCTTAATTCCTTAGAGTAGGTAGATTCTCATGGGTACTTGCTCTTTCAAACAAACAAAAACATCTTTTCACACTTACACTTTCTAAAAGTTTTCAAACAAATTTTTCATACACTCTTGAGGACAGATACAAGAGTTACTTAGAAATTTTTCAAACGAAACTTTTTTAAAACCCACTCACACTTGAAAAGCAAACATATTTTTGAAAACATAAGAGCAAGTACCTAAGAGCCCGTGGATAACCACGGATAGAAAGGGTGCTAACACCTTCCCTTCCTATAAATCTACCTCCCGAACCGAGAAACATTCTCGAATAAGGAATTTTGCTGTGCTTTTGTCCTTTCCATGTTGGAGAACATAAAAGACGGTGGCGACTCTTGCTTACCGCGACATTTCACGAACCAGCTTAAAAACAGTCAGTTCTATTTCCACCGATCACACTTGCTAATACTGTTTTTCCCTAAATGTGCTACCAAAGGCTAGCCTGATGAAGTTCACAATGGACGACATTGTCATCAGATCTAGTTCTATGGTGGTCAAAGCTTTTAATGGTTCCTAAAGCACTGTGTTTGGAGAGGTATATCTCCTTGTAAAGATTGTCCCGCATACGTTCTACATCACCTTTCAGGTAATGGATATAGAACCGACATATACTTGCTTGCTCGGGCGATCTTGGATTCACGCCGCAGGAGTTATTACCTCAACCCTACATCAAAAACTGAAGTTCCTCGTTGAAGGAAAATTGGTGATAATTGACGGAGAAGAAGACATCTTCGTAAGTCATTTAGAATCCTACAGATATATCATTGTGGAAGAAGACTGTGTGGAGACGCTATTCCAAGTCTTGGAAGTGGCTAAAGTGGTTACACTCCCGGTAGAGAAAGTCTCAAAACCTGGAACCTCTCTGGCATCATGGAGAGACTTACAAATAATTGTGGAAGATCAAACATCTAAAGGTTAGGGAAAACTTGTGGAGATACCTGAGAAGAAAGATCACTTTGGCTTGGGATATCGACCGTCAAAGGCTACTAAAGAAGGAAAAGGAAAATTTCCTCCCATCAAACAAAACCTTCGTCAGCAAAGGAATAGAGCATGGTTGAAAAGTGTCAATATTATCCTACAAAGATGACAACAAAGGGGCGTCTAACTTCATCCGAGAATATGCTTCGGACAAAGAGCTTAAAAATTGGACAACTGTGGAGATTCTAGAGACCTTTTTCTTTACAAAGTAATTTTTCTGTTTTTAAAGAACATATGTCCCGCCAGAGGAATTGGGGTAGCTTGTAAGGGCCCCCATTTATTTTCAAACAATGTTTTCAATTAATAAAATTTGTGTTTGCATTCAATTAATATCCTTGTCTTTCTCTTGCATTTCTCTTTTATTTTCAAAATGGAAATACTTTTTCATACACACTTTCCAATTTTGCATTCTAAAAAGCACTAAAACATGATAAAATGTGTAGATCCACAACTAAACTCACCGATAATGATACTATTACTATCTGATATGACTTTGATGCGCCAATTAACCAAGATGAAGAGGAAGATGAGGAAGATCTTGAAATCTCAGAAGAATTGGCGAGGTTACTAGAGAAAAAGGCAAATAATATCAACCGTACTAGGAATCTATTGAGACCATAAATCTTGGGACCAAAAAGGACCCAAAAGAGATCAAGCTAGGTGCAACCATGGAGGAAAGTTTTAAAGAAAGGTTGATCAAGCTCTTACATGAATACGTGGATATAATTGTCTGGTCTTACCGAGATATGCCAGGTTTGGATACATACATTATGGTGCATAAACTACCTCTCAAAGAAGGTTGTTCTCCGGTTAGACCGAAGCTCAGAAGGACTCGTCCATACATGTCTGACAAAATTTGAGAAGAAGTCCTCAAACAATTCGATGCAGGATTGCTAGCCTTGGTAGATTATCCACCTTGGATAGCTAATATCATGCTGGTACCCAAGAAATACAGAAAAGTATGCATGTGCATAAACTATCGGGATCTAAATAAAGCAAGTCCTAAAGATGATTTCCCTTTACCTCACATAGATGTTTTGGTGGAAAATATAACTCAAGCTTCAGTTTTTTCTTTCATGGATGGTTTTTCAGGATATAATCATATCAAGATGGCACCCGAGGATATGGAAAATACTACTTTCATGACTCCTTGGGGAAATTTCTGTTACAAGGTAATACCTTTCGATTTAAAGAACGTAGGGGAAACTTATCAACGAGTAATGGTCACGTTATTTTATGACATGATCCATAAAGAAGTCAAGGTATACGTGGATGATATGATTTCCAAATCTCTCACAGAGGAGGATAACATCATTCACTTGTAGAAATTATTTGAACGTCTACGAAAATTCTGAATGAGGTTGAATACGAACAAATGTACATTTGGTGTCAGGTCAGGCAAACTATTGGGTTTTATTGTAAGGCAATGAGGTATTGAGGTAGATCCCGACAAGGTGAAAGCCATACAAGAAATTCCAACCCCAAGAACAGAAAAAAGAGGTTCTTGATTTCTTGGGACGATTGAACTACATCTCGAGGTTCTTATCTCACCTAACTGCCACGTGCGAGCCTATATTCAAACTATTCTTAAAAGATTAGTCAGTGGCGTGGAATGAAGACTGTCAAACAACCTTTGAAACAATAAAACAGTATTTATAAGAGCCATCAATTCTGATGCCACATGTTCTTGGAAGACCCCTTATCATGTACTTAACATTTCTTGAAGGATCTATGGGATGTGTATTGGGGAAACACGATGGAACAGGTAGAAAAGAGCACGCCATCTACTATCTAAGCAAAAAATTTACTGACTATGAAACCCGATACTCACTCCTTGAGAAAACTTGTTATGCTCTAGCCTGGGATACTAAACAAATGAGACAATATATGTTAACTCACACCACGTGGTTAATAGCAAGAATTGATCCTATGAAGTATGTGTTTGAAAAGCCATCTCTCACATAAAGAATTGCTCGATGGCAGATGTTGTTATCCGAATACGACATCCAATATGTTACTCAAAAAGCTATCAAGGGTAGTGTACTAGTTAATCACCTGGCTCATAAACCATTAGCAGAATATCGACCAATAAAGTTTGATTTTACAGACAAAGACATCATGGTTATAGGTGACTACGAAATACTAAAACCTGACGAAGGACCTAAACTAGGGGCACGATGGACACTCATGTTTGACGATGCTTCAAACGCAATAGGACATGGTATTGGGGCCGTATTAACTTCTTCGAAGAATTTTCATAAACCTTTTACTGCGAGGTTATGTTTCAATTGCACCAATAATATTGTTGAATAAGAAGCTTGCATCATGGGTCTAGAAGCAGCCATTCATCTATGAATTAAACACCTCTAAGTATATGGAGACTCAGAGTTAGTCATATACCAAGTCAATGGTGAATGCGATACTCGGAATCCTAAATTAATTCCATATTGGGATTATGCTTTAGAGCTAGATACAGAATTTATAGAGATCACTTTCACTCAATCCCCCGAGAAGAAAATCAGATGGCTGGCGCCTTGGAAACTTTGTCAGTCATGTTCAAAGAAACTTGGCCAAATCATGAACCATAAATCACGATCATATATTTCAAAGAACTTGCACATTGCCTCGCAGTTGAAGAAGAACCAGATAAAAAACGTTGTTTCTACGACATCAAGAGGTATCAAGAAAAGCAAGAATATCCAGAAGGTGCCTCAATCATAGACAAGCAAACTCTACAAAAGCTAGCTGCGAAGTTCTTCTTAACTAGTGATATGTTGTACAAAAGAAACTACAACATGGTGTTACTCAGGTGCATAGAGAAACATGAAGCACATACGCTCATGAGAGAGATCCATGAAGGAATCTTCGAGACTCATACAAACGTACATGCCATGGCTAGAAAAATCTTAAGAGCAGGTTATTATTGGTTGACGATGGAAGCTAACTGCTACCATTATACAAAGACATGTCATAAATGTCAAATCTACGCTGACAAGGTGCACGTCCCACCAACTCATATCAATGTACTAAGTTCACCATGTTTGTTCTTGATGTGGGGAATAGATATGATAGGAATGATCAAACCAAAGGCTTCCAATGGACATCGATTCATACTAGTCGCCATTGATTATTTTACCAAGTGGGTAGAGGTTGTGTCTTATGCAAATGAAACAAGGAAAGTGGTTACTCGGTTTATTAAGAAGAACATCATATGCAAGTATGGGGTTCTTAGCAGAATTATTACAGACAACGGGTCCAACTTGAAAAACAAAATGATGAAGGAGTTATGCAATGATTTTAAGATCGAGCATAATAATTCATAGCCTTACCGACCAAAAATTAATGGGGCCGTCGAAGCTTCCAATAAAAATACCAAGAAGATCATTAAGAAAATGGTGAAGACATATAAAGATTGGCACGAAATACTTCCCTTTGCTCTACACGGCTACCGTACTTCAGTACGTACTTCGACGGGAGCAACTCCTTTCTCTCTTGTTTATGGCATGGAGGTTGTACTCCTCGTTGAAGTAGAGGTTCCATCACTACGAGTCCTCATGGAAACCAAGCTTGAAGAATCAGAACTGGTTCAAACACGACTTGATAAGCTTAAACTTATCAAAGAAAAATGCTTAACAACTTTATGACACAGTCAGTTATACCAGAAGCGGATGAAGAAAGCATTCGATAAAAAGGTCCGTCCTTGAGTACTCAAAGAAGGGGATCTAGTCCTCAAGAAAATTCTTCCACCTCGTCTAGATTTACGTGGTAAATAGACACCTAACTACGAAGGTCCATGTATGGTTAAAATAACATTCTATGGAGGAGCTCTTATTCTCACAACAATGGATGAATAAGAACTACCGCATCCGCTAAACTCTGACACAGTAAAAAAATACTATGTATAAAAGGACTGCTAAGTCGAAACCCTAAACAGGCGACTTAGGAAAAAAGGGGTGTCCTGGTGGATTGAAAGCCCTAAAGGGAGATCTAGGAAAAAATTAGGGACATATAAACAAAATCATTATCCGGTGGATTGAAAACCCGAAAGGACGGTCCGGGCAAAAGTTAGAGATGTTTATTTCAAAAAATGAACAAATAGACTGCAGCTCGAGAACTCATTACTAAGACTACGACCAAGGGGAAGAATTAATCTAAATCATCTGACTCAAAAGTAAAGGAGATTTTAGTTATCAAAAGACGTTGGAGAATTAGCAGTATCAATTATCATTTTCATTACCATTTTTCAATCTTGTTAAAAACTTTTGTAATCACCTCTTTTTAGGAATTGCATCTTGTACTTTTGCATGTTCAAAGGTATTTTCATTAATAATACAATTCATTTTTCAATCTTTTCAAATAATGTTCAATTATATTTTTCTTTCTCCGATTTGTTTTCAATATACTACGATTATTTCTTGCAAACACTACGTCGAAATTATTCTGGGGATTTGACATTAAATAAAATCACTTGACAAAGCATCAAAAAAATATCTTGGTTAGAAAAACGTCAAAAGAAATTCATTCCTATGCCCGCGCCTACAATATAATTATCAATAATACATTGACATTGTTCACCGCAACATATCAAATACAAATCAAGTTAGAGATACCGCAACCAGCAACAAACAACGTTGAGAAGTCATTGACTCAAATAACTCAATAATTTAAAGGGAGAGAATTATCAAAGACATTCATAAGAATTTGGTGCATAAACATGAAAAACACTTGGGTATCATATGAATAGCATCATCAATGGGCGTCATATCAATTTGAGCATTATATATACATTATACATTGAATTTTCAAAATTCTTAGACCAAGACTACTGCGAAATATCTTGGGGCCTATTACAAGCCAAAACATCTGCGCGAATCAAAAATTCAAAACCTTAGCACTATTTACATCATCAGCAACAAATACTTCGGTTAAGAACAGACGCAACTGATAAATCAGGATTGTACTAGGTGATATATCTACGATTTATATCTTTGGTTTAGTCATCTGAGACTCAATTATCAAACACAATTTAAAACATTAGTGCCCATGTTATCTGCCCTCTAGGTTGTGGTAGATATGCGAAAATCTGCAATAAATCTCGTTGCGTTAGTCTCGAAGCGACAATAAGTTATCTATTTTCTGCGATATAGTTCATTGTGTTAGTCTAGAAGTGATAATGAGTTATCAAACTTTGTGTTATTTATCCTCTAAGGTGTGATAAATACACAAACCTACAATATAGCTTACTTTGTTAGTCTCGAAGCATTAGTAAGATATTTTCAAACCTGTATCATTCACTCCTTAGGTTGTAGTAGATATACGAAATTTATGATATAACTCATTGCGTTAGTCTTGAAGCGGCAATAAGTTATCTAATTTTTGCGGTATAGTTCATTGTATCAATCTCGAAGCAACGATGAATTATCAAGTTTGTGGTATGTATTCTCTAGGTCGTGATAAATACGCAAAGCTACGATATAACTTACTATGTTAGTCTCGAAGTATTAGTAATATATTTTCAAACCCGTATCATTTACTCCCTAGGTTGTAGTAGATATACGAAAGTTTATGATATAACTCATTGCGTCAGTCTCGAAGCAGCAATAAGTTCTCTATTTTCTGCGATATAGTTCATTGTGTTAGTCTCGAAGCGACAATGAGTTATCAAACTTGTGCTATTTATCTCCTAGGTTGTGACAAATAGGTAAAATCTACGTTGTAGCTTACTATGTTAGTCTGAAAGCGTTAATAAGGTAATTATCAAACTTGTGTTATTTACTCCCTAAATTGCAGTAAATATGCAAATCTGTGATATAGCTTATTGCACCAGTCTCAAAGCAGCCATAAGTTATCCATTTAAGTTCGCGTTATTTACCTCCTAGATTATGATAAATACATGAAATCTGCGATTACTTTTTCTAGGTGTCATACTCCAAATTTGTGCGCCTAATTTTTAAAACATTCAAATTTTAATAAAAATTGGTTTCATAAATTTTTTGGGTTTTACTAACATTTGGATTTAACAGTCATTTATTTTGCTTATTTAAAATATATAATAACTTACTTTAAATTATTTGTATTTTAAAAATAGAAAAATATGTTCACACTCTTCATATGTTTCGATGTGCCTTTTTATCTCAAATAGAATGACATATCACAATTGGTAAGGAGCGAGCTTGCAAATATGAGGTCATTGGTTTAAATCTCACTTAGTACACTTTGAATTTTTTTTCTTCTGTTTATTGTTACTAACTCTATTTTCATTTTTAATTATTTTCAAAATCACAAAAATACATCGGGTCAATAAACCAGCGAGATTCATAGTCTTTGTCACAAAGACTGGAATCAATTCTCAATTAATTTTCAATCTTCAAAATCATGGAAAAAATATACTAATTTCATTTTATTTTTTTTACCTAATTCTCAACTATAAATATCCCACTATTTTTATGGTTTAGGACATCAATAAATTTCTATCTCTCTTTCACAAACATTTTTCTAGGCAATATTCTTTTTGGTTTATTTTTGGATTTTATCTTGAAGAGACACTTAACTCTAATTTTGTCTTGAACAGACATCAACGATCATCCACAATCTTACAATTTTTCACTCATTCACTTTCATCACCACGATTATTTATTTTTTTAAAATTATTTAAATTTTTTTAACTTTAACTATTGATTTCATATGAGGTCCCTCCCTAATATTTTCAACTCTATTTTTTCAATATAATTGGTGTGTTTAACCACATGATAATTATCTTGATGCTTATTTTTAAATTATATTTTTTTTCTAACTATTTTTCCATGAACCACTTTTTTATTCACACGGTACATACACCTACTCTTCACACCAAAAAGCTCATTAACCACATACCAGCATCATATCTATCTTACCACTTTCATACAAAAAATTTGCAAATCAATTTTATACCAAACTAATTAAATTAAATTCATAGGCCATAATAGTTTTGTGACATCAATACAGTTCACGTTTGCTTATTTTATTTTTGCAGAAAACAATAGTCATCTTCTCCGCCGTAAGCACGCCGAATCCCACGGATCTGCCGACGCCGAACATCCTCAATCGCCGCAACTAATCGACGGCGGTCCCACCACCGCGAGCCACCGCGGTCTCTCTTTATTGCTCGTCCCGACCACCAAACCGCAGCGACTACCACATCTTCCTCATCTGCCGTTGTCGATTTTCGCTCTCTATTCGGTAATTTAATTTTGCTCTTTTGCTATTGATTTAAGAGTGTTAATTTTGATTTTTGTGTATGAGAAAGCAACTTACCGTAATGTCAAAAGAGAGATAGATCTAAAGATTTAAAAAAAAATGGTGAAGGTGTGTTTTTCACCATGTGAGAGAAAACTGAGAGAAAGAGATTGATTTTCCCTTAATTTGCTTCTTTTACCTTGTTACGTGTTATATTACTCTTGTTTCATTTTTTATATATATAATAGCGCCACATGTCGATTAGTGAGTGGCTTGTGTTATATGTTGGAAATTCAAAAGTCATTTTAATTTTTTATGTGATATAATTGTGGATCGGTGATTGAGTTTAAGGGGAAGCAACATAATTGATGTCTTCATTATTTATTTATTTTCTTGGTCATCATTTTTTATTGTTTATTTAATTTGATTTAGAGTTTGTACACCTCTATTAACTTATTTAATTTAATATATATTTTTAATTAAGACATTTATAGTTTGAACTAATAATAAAAATATAGAATTGTTTCTTTCTAATTTATTTTAGTTAGTAAGTTATTTAGTTAATTTGTATATAATTTATAGGATTCTCTCCAATTAATTCAAATATTTTATATATAATAGGATATATATTCTCGAGTAATTAAGTGGTTGACTTAATGTTTACTAAGTAATTATTCAAAATCAAACAATTGAAATTCATGCGAAATTTGATTTATGCTTAGAATAATAATCAAAAGCTATCACTCAAAGCGATAAATGAACAAAGCCAAATTTCTCCTCCTCAAGCGAATTAATTCTGATAAATATCAAGATTCTTTATCAAGACTCAATTGAATCAATTACTTCACCTAGAGAGACTATATTCTGATGAAAGAGAGACTTTCTTCGACGATTCAAAATTAATCTAAAATAACTAACCAACAATTCAAACCATTTTTTACTAACATAATTCAAAATTCAAGATCATTTTTCAATAAAGGATTAAGTAGCATTGCTTTCAAATCAAAACTACTAATTGCGTCTATGATCACTCTTTTTACAAATCCCAGACAAGGTTCAAGGATAAATTCGAAAGCAATTCTACGCAATTCTATAAAAAACATCAACTAACCATTCGAACTACGAATTTAGACTCTGATTCTTTACAAGGAGATATGTAGGCACGCGGTAAAAACCAAGGCGAGTTCACAACTAAAAAATGACATCTTATTCTCAACATATAGAAATATTAACTACCAAATTCTCAAATTTACCCTTAAACCTAAAAGTGGAGCCCCTTGAGAATAAGGGAGATGAAGGGTGCCTAACACCTCTCCTTCTTCTAATTCACTTACGAATTTAGAATCTCTGTACAAATTAGGGTTATCTGTTATTTCTCCGTCCTTAGGAAAAAATTAATGGTGGAGACTCTCGTATTTTTTGTCGGTTACGACACTAGGTATTGACGAGTTATCCGCATGGTCACATTTAGACCATTTATGTTCACTTCCAAGTATCAATGAGTTAGTTGCGTGATCACTACCCATTTTCTTTTTGGTTTATCACATAATTTATCATTTCTCAAATCTTTCGGTCAAATTTTAGGATCTTCCATTATTTAATAATCCTCCGGTCTAAATGTGCAAGACCTTCGTATTCTCGCACCTTTAATTAAAGAGTAATTAAATATGAACATCTGTCATACCCCGAATTTTCCTGTATAAGTATAAACAATCAATCTCATCTTTGTTAGAACTATTGGCTTATTTTAATATTTTGTATACTAATTTTTATTTTTACATCTATATTATCTTTTTAAAAAAAATCGTGTTAATATAATGGGGTTCAATTTAGGGGATGAGTGTGTTTCGCAGTTTATCTAATGGGTTCATCATTTACTAGCTAATTGGTCCATTAAGAATTGTTGAGAGGCCCACAATATACTTAAATTAAATTTGATTTTATTATTATGGTATTGACTGAAGTTAACATATGTTTCTATTTACTTTTTTTAATATTTTATTTTATATTATTCAGATATTTAACGAAATATATATTATCTACTATTATTATTACATATTGCTTGTTTTAATTTTATCACTGGAATTATTATTCTATTATTATTGTTAGTATTCATTTTATTATTATTATTTGAAGAGTTTGACTAAGTCAACTTTAGGGTTTCTGAACCCTTTGCTTTGCTGCGCCCAACAGTTCTTCTTCGTCCCTAATAAACATCAAAAGCCCAGATCCAGAAGTTGTAAACAAATCAAGTCTGAATCGAATATTTGATAGGAAAGATTGTTTATTGATTTACAACGAATTTCACATACAAAATAGTTCAGATACAAAATCTTTACAAACCTTAATTTCTAAATAAAATATAAATCTATCTCTAATTTACAAATCAAATCAAATCCTAAATTAATCCAAGACCCAATTGACAATTACAATCAATCATTTTTCAATAAAGGATTGAGTAACATGTAAGTCTAAGAGTGCCTAAGAGGGGGGTGAATTAGGTATATAAAAATTTATTCGGTTTTATGAGAATACTTGTAGTAATTTGTGGTTAAGTGTTTGAAGGTTTTTGACTATATCTTATCTTTTCTTGATTATGGTGATGAAAACGATAAAAGCGGAAAAGTAAAGAACACGGCGATATATCCTGGTTCCCCTCACAATCCGAGAGTACTCCAGTCCCCTTTCTAACACGAAAGAGATTTCACTATAGTTTAGAATGATTGTACAACCTATGCTTACTATCTAACCTATAGGGTGACCAAAGGTTCTTAACACCTTTAAGGTCAAACAAACACTAATGTGAATGAAGAACAATCCTCTTCAAATCACAACACTTACTTCCAACAATCCTGGATAGTAAGGAAATACTTTCTTTTTGTAATACAATGATTTATTTGAAAGAGATGGAGAGCACTATCAATCTTTGATTGATCTTCTTCTTCAAGAAAGAAACAATTCTCAAGAAATGATTATAAATGTTCACAATGAATGTATGAAACTTGTAATGATTTCTTAATGAAAATGTATATGGCAAGTTTCACAAAATTTATGATTTGTAAGAACACTTGAAAGTTTGTAAGAATATGCAAATTTGAATGATGAAAATTGTTAATTGAAGAAGGTTATTTGAATTTGAAAATCTGCACAATTTATAATGTCACAAATACCTCTTCATTCATGCCATTTGATATGAAAAGATGCAATGCAATCATGAAAGAATACCATTTGAATTATGTTCAAAAAACAAAAGAAAATCTGTACTGGTTCGCTGGGAACCGGTTCTTAGTGAACGTTATAACCCAGAATTCAAAAAACAACACGCAGGAATCGGTTCCCCTATAAGTACTACCCGGTTCCTGGTACAAATTCCAGGGAAGTGTTTTTTAAACAAGTTTGGAACCCGGTTCCCTGTTAGATAGGAACCGGTTCCTGAAAGTTTATTTTCAAAAAATCCTTTTGAAAAAGATTTCAAACATAGTTTTTCTTATTGTTAAAAATGTGGGATATGTATATGATTATGAATGCATATTTGTGAACATCTATATTCAAGTTTAAGAATTATTTATACCTTTTGACATTTGTTGTTTCTTTAATAATTCTTCTTCTAATCTTCAAGACTTGTAACAAGGTTTTATATGATATTGATAAACTTTTTGCGCATCCTTTGAATGTTGATATCCATGTTGTCTTCATCAAAACCAATGCTTTACACATGACTTGAGAAGCTTGCAATTACATTCTCCCCCTTTTTGATGATGACAACCAAGTCTTGAAAACAATTCTTGAAATGTTTATGTTGTTTTGTGTAGCAAAAATGTTAAGCAAATGCAAGGCTCCCCCTAAATTGTATGCTCCCCCTAAGTCCATGATTCTTTGAATTTTGGAGTGAGTTTTATGATAGTTATTTTAGCCTGCAATTTCTTTGAAACAAAACAACACATATGCATATTCTTCTCCCCCTTTGTTAACATCAAAAAGGATGGGGAAAAAGAGTGAAACAAATTCATTTAAAAAACACAAACAATATATACACACATATAAAAGAAGGAGTAGAAGCAGAGTGTACTGAAACATAAAATTTTTTTTGAAGAAAAATTAAGACGTGCACCTTATGAGAAACATTTAGAGATCAACTTCATCCAAAATACCAAGTTCTCTTCGGATTTTGAAGAATGGTTCTCGAGCAAGCGGTTTTGTGAAGATATCTGCGAGTTGGTTATGAGTATCCACAAAAGTGACTTCGACATCTCCTTGAAGTACATGATCACGGAGAAAATGATGTCGAATATCTATATGTTTGGTTCTTGAATGCATGACCGAATTCTTTGTAATATTGATAGCACTTGTATTGTCGCATCGAAGAGGAATGCATCCAAGATCAAGTCCGTAATCACGGAGTTGTTGCTTGAGCCAAAGAATTTGTGCACAACAACTACCCGCTGCTATGTATTCTGCTTCGGTCGTGCTAAGAGCAACACATGCTTGCTTTTTACAAGCCCATGATACTAATGCATTTCCAATAATGTGACAAGTACCACTTGTGCTTTTACGATCAGTTTTACAACCTGCATAATCCGCGTCAGAATAACCAATTAAAGTGCAAATACTACCTTTAGGATACCATAAGCCGACATTGGTTGTTCCTTTGAGATACTTCATGATCCTTTTAACTGCCATGAGGTGTGATTCCTTTGGATTTTCTTGAAAGCGAGCACAAAGACAAACACTAAACATTATGTCAGGACGGCTTGCCGTCAAATACAATAAGGAACCATTCATACCTCGGTATTTTGTAATATCAATTGGAGTACCGGATTCATCTTGATCAACATATGTAGCGGAGCCCATTGGAGTATTCATTGCTTTACAATTGTCCATATCAAACTTTTTCAATAATTCTTTGCAATACTTAGATTGGTTGATGAAGATTCCATCTTTTAGTTGCTTGATTTGTAGTCCAAGAAAGTAGTTCATCTTTCCCATCATAGACATCTCGAATTCTCCTTGCATCATCAATGAGAATTCCTCACACATTTCTTTGTTAGTCGATCCAAAAATGATATCATCAACATAGACTTGAACCAATAAAGTGTTACTTTTGATTTTCTTAATGAACAAAGTTTTATCAACCTTACCCTTTTCGAAACCTTTTTCACACAAAAAATTGCTAAGTCTATCATACCATGCTCTTGGTGCTTGCTTTAAGCCATAAAGAGCCTTTCTCAACTTAAAGACATGTGTAGGATGTTTGAAGTCTTCAAATCCAGGAAGTTGTTTGACATAGACTTCTTCATTGATGTATCCATTCAAGAATGCGCTTTTGACGTCCATTTGAAAAAGCTGAAAATTTAATGAACAAGCATAAGCAAGTAAAAGACGTATAGCTTCTAACCTTGCAACCGGAGCAAATGTTTCTTCAAAGTCGATTCCTTCCTCTTGATTGTAGCCTTGGGCAACCAACCTTGCTTTGTTTCGAACAATTAGACCATTCTCATCAAGTTTGTTCTTAAACACCCATCGGGTACCTATGATGTGTTTACCACTTGGTCTAGGAACAAGTTCCCAAACTTGATTTCTCTCGAATTGATTTAATTCTTCTTGCATAGCAATAATCCATTGATCATCTCCTAAGGCTTCATCAACTTTGGTAGGTTCAATTTGAGAAACAAACGCCATGTTTAAGCAAGCATCTTTTAGATTTAATCTTGTTGATACTCCTTGGCTAATGTCACCAATAATTTTGTCAATAGGATGGTCTCTATGAGTTCTCCATTCTTTTGGTAGATCATTGATGTTTGAATCTTGTTGTACAATGTCTTCTTGATTTTCCGGTGATTTCACAACTTGATCATTTGAAAGTTCTTCCGGGGGTAAATCTATAGGATCATCATCATCACACACAACTACTTCCTCTTTAGAGGTGTTAGTTTCATCAAAAGATACATGCATAGATTCTTCAATAGTTAAAGTTCTTTTATTGTTTTGACACCTTTTTGTATAAACTTTTGCATTCTTTCAAGAGTTCATCAATTGCACCTTGAACATCATCATCAAAAAGATTAAATTCATTACTAACCTCTTCTTCATCGTCGGAGTGATGTGAAGCCATCAATGCTAGATTTGCACTTTCGTCACTATTCGAATCGGATGAAGAACTTATCTCATTATCTTCCCATGCAACATAAACCCTTTTGTTCTTGAACTCCTTTTTGCCTTTGAATCCATTTTTCTTGGAGAGTTTTGGACAATCCGGCTTTATGTGACCTTGCTTTCCACATTCATAGCATGTGACATCTTGTGTTGATGTGGAGGCTTCTTTATCTTTATGCTTATAAAATTTCTTTCTTTTGACAAAGTTAGCATTATGAAGATTATTTTTATGACCAAAATATTTTTACAAGAAGCAAGAAGTTTTCATCTTCCTCCGATGCATCTTTATCTTGACTTTCTTTTGAATCAACTTTCAAAGCAATGCCTTTGGATTTCTTCTCATGATTCTCATGTTTTTCAAGCCTTCCAAGTTCCATCTCATATTCTTGAAGCTTTCCGAAAAGTGTTGCGGAAGTCATAGTTGCTAGGCTTTTCTTTTCGGATATTGCCGTCACTTTTGGTTGCCATTCCCTAGTTAAAGACCTAAGCACTTTAAGATTTAATTCATCGTTAGTTAAAGTCTTACCGAGTGCCTTCAAATGGTTTGTCAAGTGAACGAATCTCTTTTGCAAGTCAAGGATGGATTCTCCGGGCAGCATTCTGAATAATTCACATTCTTGACTCAAAGTGTTCAATCTAGACCTTTTGACTTCGGCGGTTCCTTCATGAGTTTCTACAAGAGTATCCCAAATTTCCTTTGCCGTTGTACATGCCGATACTCGGAAAAATTCATCCATACTAAGAGCACTTTGGAGAATATTGATTGCCTTTTTGTCAAAGAGAACTTTTTTCTTGTCATCGTCATCCCATGATGCTTTAGGCTTTGATGACCCAACACCATTGACAACACACACCGGAGTAAATGGACCATTCTCAACAGCATTCCATATTTCTTCTCCTTGCGCTTCAAGATGAGCCTTCATGCGAATTTTCCAAAAGTCAAAGTATTCACCACAAACCAATGGAGGCTTGTTGTTACTACCACCATCTTTGAAAACCGGATTTTGATTTGCGGAAGCCATTCTGGATCTTTAGGAACAAGTTACCTATAACTTGCTCTGATGCCAATTGTAAGTCTAAGAGTGCCTAAGAGGGGGGGGGGGTGAATTAGGTATATAAAAATTTATTCAGTTTTATGAGAATACTTGTAGTAATTTGTGGTTAAGTGTTTGAAGGTTTTTTACTATATCTTATCTTTTCTTGATTATGGTGATGAAAACGATAAAAGCGGAAAAGTAAAGAACACGGCGATATATCCTGGTTCCCCTCACAATTCGAGAGTACTCCAGTCCCCTTTCCAACACGAAAGAGATTTCACTATAGTTTAGAATGATTGTACAACCTATGCTTACTATCTAACCTATAGGGTGACCAAAGGTTCTTAACACCTTTAAGGTCAAACAAACACTAATGTGAATGAAGAACAATCCTCTTCAAATCACAACACTTACTTCCAACAATCTTGGATAGTAAGGGAATACTTTCTTTTTGTAATACAATGATTTATTTGAAAGAGATGGAGAGCACTATCAATCTTTGATTGTTCTTCTTCTTCAAGAAAGAAACAATTCTCAAGCAATGATTATAAATGTTCACAATGAATGTATGAAACTTGTAATGATTTCTTAATGAAAATGTATATGGCAAGTTTCACAAAATTTATGATTTGTAAGAACACTTGAAAGTTTGTAAGAATATGCAAATTTGAATGATGAAAATTGTTAATTGAAGAAGGTTATTTGAATTTGAAAATCTGCACAATTTATAATGTCACGAATACCTCTTCATTCATGCCATTTGATATGAAAAGATGTAATGCAATCATGAAAGAATACCATTTGAATTATGTTCAAAAAACAAAAGAAAATTTGTACTGGTTAGCTGGGAACCAGTTCCGACCCAGGCAGAACCCGGTTCTTAGTGAACGTTATAACCCAGAATTCAAAAAAAAACATGCAGGAACCGGTTCCCCTATAGGTACAACCCGGTTCCTGGTACAAATTCCAGGGAAGTGTTTTTTGAACAAGTTTGGAACCCGGTTCCCTGTTAGATAGGAACCGGTTCCTGAAAGTTTATTTTCAAAAAATCCTTTTGAAAAAGATTTCAAACATAGTTTTTCTTATTGTTAAAAATGTGGGATATGTATATGATTATGAATGCATATTTGTGAACATCTATATTCAAGTTTAAGAATTATTTATACCTTTTGACATTTGTTGTTTCTTTAATAATTCTTCTTCTAATCTTCAAGACTTGTAACAAGGTTTTATATGATATTGATAAACTTTTTGCACATCCTTTGAATGTTTATATCCATGTTGTCTTCATCAAAACCAATGCTTTACACATGACTTGAGAAGCTTGCAATTACATAACATTGCTTTCAAATCAAAACTACAAACTGTGTTACGATCACTCTTTTACAAATCCTAGACAATGTTCAAGGATAAATTCGAAAGAAATTCTACACAATTCTTTAAAAAACATCAACCAACCATTCAAACTACAAATTTGGACTTTAATTCTTCGTAAGGGGATCCGTAGGCACGCAGTTAAAACCAAGGCGAGTTCACAACTAAAAAATTAAATCCTTTTCTCAACATATAGAAATATAAACTACCAAATTCCCTATTTTACCCTAAACCTAAAAGAGAAGCCCCTTGAGAACAAGGGAGATGAGGGGTGCCTAACACATTCCCTTCGTCTAATTGACTTATGAATTTAGAATCTCTGTGCAAATTAAGGTTATATGTTATTTCCCCGTTGATGATACACAAATATATGATATTTCTGGCTTGATATACACCAAATATTTCTCATACTTTAGTTTAAATTAAATTATTTTATAAGTATTATGCAGGTATTTTTCTATTTTTGCAGATATGCACTGAGCCGAACACTTTTGAAGAAATGAAGGAAAAAGGGTGCAAAAAGTAGTAAAAGAGCCTCAGGAGAAGAAACCATCCCAAAAGCCCATCACACATGTGAGCACGTGGCCCACAAGCAACCAAGCCCTGACGACCGTCAAGGGGACGTGACGAACGTCACGCTCCATGAAGACCAAGTGACGATAGTCACTTGCGTGTGACGAACGTCACAACCTATCACCCCACTTTCTCCTCATCCAACGGACAGAAACACGTTCAAGGGTTGATCCAACGAGTTCCTACATTTTCTCACCCACTCAGTCAAAGGAGCAACAAATGTGACAATTGAATGGCCTATTATTTCTCAAAGAAGGAAGTGAACTGTTCCTACATTTTCGAGAGCAACGAATCAAGCAAGCACTATAAATAGAGCCTGAGACCACAGTAGAAAGGGTTCTTCTTTTTGGCGAGCAAGTTTAGAGATTTTATTAAGCAGATATTATTTTCAGCATTATTTCTTTTTAGCATTATTTTCTTTTCCCAGTTATTTCTTTCCAGCATTATTCTTTCAACATTATTTTCTTCTGTACGGTTAAATATATTCACCGATCGAAGCAAAGCCTACAATTTGTGCAGGAGTGCTTCTGTCTTCAGAGTTATTACCAGGTTTATGTTTACAAATTCTTATTGCTTATTAATTAATATAATTATGTTTATTTGTGTTTGTCCTTTAAATTATTCTGCGATTTGGTTTAATATTATGTCAAGCTAGAAATCTTATACCGGTATGTAAAGTCAATCAACCGAGGGAACGAGTAACTTAGTCGGGACTATTTTTACTACGGAACTTTCTTTTCTGGCCTAAGTTACTATTTTTCAAATCATTAAATTGTTTTGTTACGGAAGTAAAAACAGATAGAGGTTAGGGTCAACAAAGCGGAAGTTTGAGATCTTTTAACTGGATAGTAGTAATTAGGCATTGGCTTAAAATACAGCGGAAGCACTTTAAAGTTAATTAAGATTTTGTTTAGTTTCCAAAAAGTGTTTTTAACTCCTGCGGGATGGCGGAAGCGTACGTTAGGACTTAACTGCATAGCCTAGATCAACAAAACGACAGTGTGAGACGAGGGTTTTTAAACTAGATAGGTTTTACTGAAAACTGTTTTGAAAATATAAAGACCCCGACAGGTCACTAGTTCCCGAGGTAAGACTGTTGCATACTGGTAATTAAGCTCATTGATTATTAAAATACAACTTAATTTAGCGATTAGTTTCCCTACAACCCAAATCAAATATTCATTAGCTTTAGATTTACATAGTAACAATAGAAAACGGTAGATCGATTCATCAGTCTCTGTGGTTCGATATCTTTTAAAACTACTCGACAAGACTGTGCACTTGCAGTCTGAATCATTAGATACATAAGTATAAATCCCACGATCAAGTTTTTGGCGCCGTTGCCGGGGACTGACTTAAGTCGATATCGCTACTCTTTTGTTACGTAGTAGAGACTAGAGCAAAAAAATAAATAATTTTTTTTTCTCTATTTCTTTTCTTATCTTCTCTAATTTTGTATGCCAAACACTCGTTCGCAAGACGAGCCGTTATACATACAAATCAATGATATTGAGCGTTATCTCAGACTTAGACGCCGCATTCAAGAGTACCATCTCTTGCATAACACTCAACCTCGTTAATCACTCAAACCGCCCATTTCTCCACCAACCGAAGAAATGGCTGCAAATCCTGCTCCGCGCCCACTCAAATCCTATGCCATACCCTCACAAGATGAACCACATAACAACATTGCTGCCCCTCCGATCGAGGCTAACAACTTTGAATTTAAACCCTCTTTGTTATCCGCTGTGCAACAAAACCAGTTCTCTGGTGGGTCGATGGAAGACCCTAATCTTCATCTATCAATATTTCTACAGTATGCAGATACAATCAAGAATAATGGGGTCAGTCAAGAAGCAATAAGACTTCGTCTCTTCCCTTTCTCTCTAAGAGACAGAGAAAGAGCTTGGCTCCAATCTCTACCCACAAACTCAGTCACTACATGGGACGAGCTGAAGAAAGTTTTTCTTGCGAGATATTTTCCACCAAGCAAAATAGCTATGCTAAGATCTCAGATAAGCGATTTTAGAAAAAAGGAGAACGAATCCCTTTTCGATGCTTGGGAAAGATACAAAGATCTGATGAGACTATGCCCACATCATGGCCTGGAAGAATGGTTGATTATCCACACCTTCTATAATGGTCTCCTCTACAATACAAGATTAACAATAGACGCTGCCGCAGGTGGTGCACTTATGGAAAAATCCTACACCGCTGCCTATGCTCTAATTGAAAGTATGGCCCAAAACCACTATCAATGGGGAAGTGAAAGAGGACACGCAGACAAAGGTACTACAGAGAAAGCACCGAAAAAAGGAGGAATGTATGAGATAAGCGACCTAGATAGTGTCCATTCTAAGGTAGATGCCCTCACCCTAAAGATTGATAATTTGACCGCAATACCTCCAGCCACCGTGGCTGCTATAACTCCCAATTGCAAAATATGCGGAGTACCTGGACATCTAGTCACAGAATGTAAGATCTTGGCAGGAACTCCAGCTGACCAAGTGAATTATGCTCAAGGAAACCCTTACTCAAACACGTACAACCCTGGATGGAAAAATCACCCAAATTTCTCATATAAAAACCCCAATTCGTTGTATGCTCCAAACCAAGCACCTGCCATACCACCTGGATATCAGAAAACTCCCGCAAATGCTCCTAGTGCACCTAAAAAATCAAACTTAGAACTGATGATGGAGAACTTCATAGCTACTCAAGCTCAAACAAATAAAGACGTCCAAAATCAAAACATACACACTAATGAGCAGATAAAACAATTAGCAAACAAAATAGATGCTTTGGCCACCCACAATAAAATGTTAGAAACCCAAATATCTCAAGTGGCTCAACAACAAGCACCTACAGCCGCACCGGCTGATACATTTCCCGGTCAACCACAACCTAACCCAAAGGGGCATGCTCATGCCATCATATTAAGAAGTGGAACCGAGTTAGATGGACCGCCAGACCCAAGACTATCAAATCAAAGTATGTATCAAAAGGCTGAAACGTCAACTGAGAAGGAGAATCAACCAGAGAAACCAGAGGTAGACGAAGAAGATAAAGGAGGAGAGGCCAAAGAAAAAGAAAAACCTTATGTGCCTCCACCGCCTTATAAACCCCAAATCCCTTTTCCTGGTAGATTAGCCAAACCCAAGAATGTAGGGCAATTTAAAAAATTCGTAGAACTTCTGAAACAACTCAATGTAACAATTCCTTTCACAGAAGCTATAACTCAAATGCCCTCCTATGCCAAATTCCTCAAGGAAATCTTATCTAACAAGAAAAAGCTAGAAGACACCGAGTTAAAGCGACCTGTAATTGTCAATGCAGACTTAGGACAACAAGAAACAGACAAATTATTACAAGTCTTAAGAAAATATCCCTCCGCCTTAGGATACAACATTACAGATCTCAAAGGAATAAGCCCTTCCATATGCATGCATCGTATTATGCTGGAGAACGACTGCAAATCTTCTAGAGAACATCAACGAAGAATTAACCCAATATGGAGCACCGTAGTTAAAGATGAAGTTAAAAAACTTTTGAATGCTAGAATCATATACCCCATCTCCGATAGTCAATGGGTAAGCCCAGTCCACTGTGTACCAAAGAAAGGTGGTATAACGGTAACAAAAAACAAAGCAGGCGAAGCTGTAGCGGAACGAACTATAAGTGGAGCTAGAATGTGTATTGACTATAGGAAGCTAAACAAGGCCACTCGAAAGGACCATTTCCCTCTACCATTCATTGATCAAATGCTTGAACGATTAGCTAAGCACTCACATTACTGTTATCTAGACGGTTACTCCGGATTCTTTCAAATCCCTATTCACCCCGATGACCAAGAGAAAACAACATTCACATGTCCTTATGGAACTTTCGCCTACCGACGAATTCCGTTTGGATTATGTAATGCTCCCGCCACGTTTCAGAGATGCATGATGACAATCTTTGCTGATTTCATAGACAACATTATGGAGGTCTTTATGGACGACTTCTCTGTATGTGGAGAGAGTTTTAAAGATTGTCTGGTGAATTTGGAGAAAGTTTTGGAGAGATGCGTAAAAGTTAACCTCGTTCTGAATTGGGAAAAGTGCCACTTTATGGTCAAACAAGGAATCGTACTAGGACACGTTGTGTCCGAAAAGGGGATTGAAGTCGATAAAGCTAAGATCGAAGTCATAGAAAACTTGCAACCCCCTAAAACAGTGAGAGAAATATGCAGTTTCTTAGGACACGCCTGTTTCTACCGACGATTAATCAAAGATTTCTCGCAAATATCAAAACCTCTAACCACCCTCCTTATGAAAGACGTTGAATTTGATTTTGATGACAAATGCCTAAAAGCATTTAACCAACTAAAAACAGCTCTTGTATCCGCACCAATCATACAACCACCCGATTGGAGACTTTCATTTGAAATCATGTGTGATGCAAGTGATTACGCTGTAGGTGCAGTCCTGGGAAAACGAAGAGATAAGAAGCTTCATGCGATATATTATGCTAGTAGAACCTTGGACCCTGCACAGATGAATTATGCAACAACGGAAAAAGAACTTCTAGCCGTAGTCTTTGCACTAGACAAATTTCGCTCCTACCTCGTAGGCGCAAAAATAATCATCTATACAGACCACACAATTATTAGATATCTCTTAACCAAGAAAGACTCAAATCCGAGACTTTTGAGATGGATTCTGCTTCTACAAGAGTTCGATCTAGAAATTAAAGACAAAAAAGGTACCGAAAATGTGGTAGCCGACCATTTATCTCGAATGGAACAACTGACACCAGAAGAAGTACCTATTAACGATGATTTCTCGTATGAACGTCTGATGGCTCAGATGGACTTAGGAGATGCCAGAAAAGAACCGCCTGAATCAAATCCAAATCAACTGCTCTTAGGACTTGACACACAAGCTGCTAACAGCGATTCACGAGAAAGCCAAGACCAAATAAATAATGCTATATAAGAAGCCGTGGTCTCTATCCAAACCATACCATGGTATGCGGACATAGCAAATTACTTAGCTGCCAAAATCCAACCCCCTGATATGACTTATCAACAAAAGAAAAAATTCTTTCACGATTTGAAACATTACTTTTGGGATGAACCTTTACTATTCAAGAGGAGTGCATATGGTATTTTCCGAAGATGCGTCCCGGAAAACGAAATAGAAAGCATTATTTCTCATTGTCATGATGCCCCTTATGGAGGTCATGCAAACACATCAAAGACATGTGCCAAAATTTTGCAGTCTGGCTTCTACTGGCCAAATTTGTCGAAAGATGTGCATATAGCCATCCTAAACTGCGACCGATGCCAACGCACCAGAAATATATCCAGACGCGATGAGATGCCTCAGACTAGCATCCTACAAGTGGAAATCTTTGATGTATAGGGAATCGAATTCATGGGACCATTTCCATCCTCATTCGGAAACAAATATATACTCGTGGCTGTAGATTACGTTTCAAAATGGATTGAAGCAATAACTTCTCCAACAAACGATACTAGAGTCGTGATTAAACTCTTCAAAACCATTATATTCCCAAGGTTTGGTGTACCCAAACAAGTTATAAGCGACGGTGGCTCCCACTTCATATCACGAATCTTTGATAAACTCCTAACTAAATATGGGGTGAGGCACCGCGTCGCAACACCATACCACCCCCAAACAAGCGGACAGGTGGAAGTCTCAAATCGAGAAATAAAACAAATACTGGAAAAAACTGTTGCCACTTCAAGAAAGGATTGGTCAGCTAAGTTACCTGACGCATTATGGGCCTACAGGACGGCATTCAAGACACCAATAGGTACAACACCCTTTAAACTCATATATGGAAAATCATGCCACCTGCCAGTGGAAATTGAACACAAAGCTTACTGGGCAATTAAAACTTTAAACCTAAGCTACACTGCGGCAGGAGAGAAAAGGATCCTCGACATAAATGAATTAGAAGAACTAAGATTAGATGCATATGAAAATGCAAGGATCTACAAAGAAAGGACGAAAAAATGGCATGACAAACGTATCTCAAGGAAATAATTCAATGAAGGAGATGTAGTACTCCTATTCAACTCTCGTCTGAAACTGTTCCCTAGAAAACTCCGTTCACGATGGTCTGGACCATTTGAAGTAACCAAAGTTTCCCCCAGTGGTGCCATAGAAATCAAAGGAAAATCCACGAATCCATTCTTAGTAAATGGCCAACGCCTAAAGCATTATTACAGCGTCGAAAATAAGGATTACACCGCGAGCTTAACGCTATTAGAGCTACCGCACCAATTTGAAAACTAATTCACGTCTAACAACAAATGTCAAGCTAACGACATTAAACAAGCGCTGTGTGGGAGGAAACCCACAATTTTTTATTTTATTTATTATCTCTCAAATATCTTTATCTTTTATTTTTATTTTTATTTTTATTTTTTCATTTCTGCATTCTGATTTTTACTTTCCGATTTTTTTCCTTTTCTTTCTTTCTCCCACAACATATTTTACTTATTTGCATTTTTCTTTTCCAAATTTTAGTACCGATTCACAGGAACCTACAAGCTAAAATTCATGGATACTATCATTTTTGCCTCAGAGACTCAGCAGAGATGATATGAGATTCTGGCTCAGCGCCAGATAAGTATGACCACATATGTGCATGATCCCACCTTGACAGCCTTAGGAATCAGGGAAAGTGTCTACTTCATGTTTAACCAGATAGGATGGGAGGGGTTCCTAGCCCATAAACACCCTACACACCAACGCCTCACCTTGGAGTTCTTGAGCTCCCTCATCTATAAACCCAAACAAGGCTTAGGGCATAGTAGAGGTCAGATGTCCTTTATATTGTTCGGTTTCACCCACCAGTTTACAGTTTGCAGTCTAGCTCAGTTGCTAGGATTCCTTAGCTCTTTAGACGCCCACATGGAAACCCAGGCGGATGAGTACCTCAACTTTGAGCTTAATCACTTTTGGAGAGACATAGTGGGCCAATATCCCGAGGACCCCGACCACCTTGATGCCACTGAGATTCATAACCCTGCTATTCGGTATTTCCATCACATTTTAGCTTTCACATTTTTTGGAAAACCTATTAATCAACTCTCGGTTTCTAGGGATGAGTTGTTCATCATTTACTGTGCTTTTCAGACCAGACCAGTCATTGGCGCATCATTCATGATCGCCCACATGTCAGCTATAGCTCAGTGTACCCATGGCCCCATCTGTGTCGGCGGGCTAGTCACTATGATAGCCGAGGCCCTATCCCTACGGTCATCTCTGTCGCGCCTTACACCGTACGCCATATATTATACCATGGACATCCCTTTTTGCTTTAACATTTCTTTGATTGGTAACCTCAGCCCACCTCACTTTCAGCTGCTTGTCCAACGTAACCCTGTCTGTTGCTTCAAATTTCCTAGCCCCGAGCATACCAGTGTCTATACCAAGACAAATTGGCTATATCCCCTAGAGAAGACAGACGAACACGACCCTGAGAGGGAGGAGAGCGACCCATCTACACCCACAGGTTACCACGATTATACACCTTTGGATTATCCTACACTACCCCTTGTTTCTACAGCTAATGACATACCCATGCCTGATCATGCACATACGATCAAGACTCTGCAGACAAATGTTACCACACTCCGAGGAGAGCTCGACACTGTTAAAGAAAATGTCAGCACACTTCGGCGTGACTTCTTTCATTTCATGGACGTCGTCACGGAGCAGTTTGACCACATTTATCAACATCTGCACGCTTCTGCACCACCTCCAGGAGGCCCTCATGCTTGATAGTTTTTCTGTACCGCCCCAGTGAGGACACTGTTTGTTCTTAGTATGGGGGGGGGGGGTTCATTTTTTTTCATTATTATTATTCTCAAACTCATTATGGTTTTAATTATTTTCGAATAATACTTTTCGGTCCTAAAATTTTATTCATATCCATTTTACTTATTTCTATTTACAAAGTATGCATTCATTTTTTGCAATTTCCGTTATTATTTCTTAATTCCTATTATTATTATCATCTGTTTTTTTTTTTTTATTTATTTATTTTTGTTACCATCTTTATTTGCCTCTTATTTACCATATCATTTTTCCAACTATACCATATGCTACTAATCCCTTGCAATACACTTCTCAAAATTGAAATTAATTAATTAATTTAGTGGAGCACGCATTCAAAGCAGTCAAAGAGACCAACATCACCTGACTCTGACGAACGTCAGTATGCATGTGACGAACGTCAGGGAGTGTCTTTGACTCCGACGAGCATCAGGAAGCGTGTGACGGGCGGCAGGAAATGTCCCCCACGCTTTTCAATCCCGTGACCGTTGATAGCATTGATGCACGAAAAATTTGTATTAAAATTCCACCACCCCATTTACTCCACTTACCCATAACCTCCCAAATTTCAAAATTCTCCCATAAACACCATTAAATTTCTTACTCCACAAAACCATCTATATAAACCCTACCCTTCCATCCTTAGTTTCATCACTATCACTCCCTTTCCATCTCTCTACCACATATACATTTTTTTTCTATCAAGTTCAACACTCATGGCCAACCAACCCGAACCCGACATGCGACATCTCGTGCTCCGACAAGGAGAAGCCGGTGAGCTTCAAAAATAGAGGTACATAAAATTACATCACCGAGGGATAACATCCACACGGTTCATCGACAACACTTGCTTGGAAAAATTAGGCTTGCAACCTCATATGGAAGGCTTGCTGAATAAAGCTGGCCTAAGATTTATTAGCACGATGAACACACCAACTTACGAAGCTCTCACGTTGGAATTCTTGAGTTCCTACGCATATCACACTCGAGAAGATGCAGACACACACCTGACGGGAGCCGCTCATTTTCGGATGTTCAACAGAGAGTACCAACTCAACCATGAAATTTTGAGCGACATATTTCATTTTCCCCGAGGGAATAATATGCAATACCACATACCCCCAGAATTGGATTGGAATGGAAGTGCATACGCACTATGGGAGAGAATAACCGGCGAACCAAATGTTACACCCGAAGCACGGTACGCCTCTCACATCCACAACCCGAACATCTGCTTCTTACACCGTGTTATGGCAAACACAATATTCGGAAGGGAAAACAACAACAAGGTAAACACTAAAGAATTATATGCTCTCCGCTGTACCTTTTCGCAAAACATCCGTCTTAATCCCGTCACTTTGATGATGGCCCATATTCAAAACCTCGTTGCAAGAGAAGGGACCACACCTTTTTGCATCGGAGGCATTGTCACCGCCATCACAGTTCACTTGAACTGGGGGGAAATGATCCAACTCCTACCTCCGCTGCCAGCAGTTTTTATGGACATTGATAACTGTAGAGCTGGCTGCCTGATTAAAGTACGAGAAGCTGGAGGATACTATCTCATGGTTAAGAATGCAAGAGTTTGTAGTGTGATCATGCCAAATCATAATCGTACTTACTTGGGTAATCCGGATAACTGGCTTTACAACCTGAACGCCCCTGAACCCAAAGAAAATGTGCAAGGAAATCAAGGTCAGGCTAACAACGCTGCCGCTGACGAAATCGAAGAAGAATTAGAGCAGCAAGAGCCCCAACCACAGCAAGCCAACAATCCCGCCACCATCGACGCAATATATGCCGCAATAATGCAACAAAACCAGCTGTCCACTCAACGCCACCAGAACCTCGAGACACGGAAAATGAGATGATGGCTCTCATGCAACAAATGCAGAGAGACCAAAATGACTACGCTCTCAGGCACGATCAAAGTATGCTGGAATTCACCACAGGAATAACGACAGATATACGAGCCTTAACACTCCGTGTTGACGACTTGCATAATATAATATCCCAAAGAGATGGCGGCGAATCTTCCAGACATGGCGGGCAAGCACGTCGAAGAGCAAGGACACGTGGCCGATACCAAAGACAAGAGGAGGAAGAATGATTATGTTGTTATCTTTCCCCTTTCCCGCTTCTATCAATACATTGAGGACAATGTATGATTCAAGTATGGGGGAGGAAGTATTTCCCTTTTTTCTAGTAATTTTTATTTTCTTTGTAATTTCCCTTCTGTTATCTTAAATTCAATAAAAAAAATTTTCAAGTCATCTATTGCAGCAATTTGTGTTATTCTTTTAGACTCCCCTTTCTTTTTTGAGCCCATAAATTTTTTTTCTCACTCGACAAGTAAATAGACTGCAAAATCTTTAATCATCAGGAATTGGGGCGAGATTAAGCGAAATTTCTACCGTTTAGACACTCTACAACCCCAGAGTATGATAGATCAGTTCAAGTACCCGTTGTTTCCAACACCCTGAGTTTAGTCTTTATAGTAACCTTGAGTAGTTTATATTAGCAGTCAGCACCGTCTTAAACACAAACTACGCAGGAAGTCGATGAATATATGTGGATGATAGAATATTTCAGCAAAATGTTGCAAGGAAACACACTAATTAAATTGGATGATCCTCACCCGATCGCCTAATCCAAAGGATGTAAACCTTACAAAGTAACATGAAAATTCATTTGATGGATGGTTCAGGAGCATCTGGTACTGAACTCGGTAGGGCAGATTACGATCTGATCCCCCGCATCCAACATTTGAATTAAAGGTTGCCACATTCATGTGCCAGAAACCTCTAAAAGTTTAAAAGGATCATAACCACTAACCGAATGTTCTGCTATGTGCGTGTGAAGATAAAGGGCTTAATGTGATTGAGCTAGAATGAAAAGGGAAAAACAAGACAAATACTCGAGGTAGGCTATGATAGGACCTGTAACTAGTTTACGTAAGATGGGATTGTCTAGCGTCGCCGAAGTAGTTATGGAGCACGAATCAAACCACCGATTTTTTGACAAAAACACAACGCAGCTATATATTAGTCGGTCCGAGTCATAACCATGTTTAGAAAAACATCGTACTTAGCATTTGCTTGAGGATAAGCAAAGTTTAAGTATGAGGGAGTTTGATGACACACAAATATGTGATATTTCTGGCTTGATATACACCAAATATTTCTCATACTTTAGTTTGAATTAAATTATTTTATAAGTATTATGCATGTATTTTTCTATTTTTGCAGATATGCACTGAGCCGAACACTTTTTAAGAAATGAAGGAAAAAGGGTGCAAAAAGTAGTAAAAGAGCCTCAGGAGAAGAAACTATCCCAAAAGCCCATTACACATGTGAGCACGTGGCCCACAAGCAACCAAGCCCTGACGACCGTCAAGGGGACGTGACGAACGTCACGCTCCATGAAGACCAAGTGACGATAGTCACTTGCGTGTGACGAACGTCATAACCTATCACCCCACTTTCTCCTCATCCAACGGACATAAACACGTTCAAGGGTTGATCCAACGAGTTCCTACATTTTCTCACCCACTCAGTCAAAGGAGCAACGAACGTGACAATTGAATGGCCTATTATTTCTCAAAGAAGGAAGTGAATTGTTCCTACATTTTCGAGAGCAACGAATCAAGCAAGCACTATAAATAGAGCCTGCGACCACAGTAGAAGGGGTTCTTCTTTTTGGCGAGAAAGTTTAGAGATTTTATTAAGCAGATATTATTTTCAGTAGAATATTATTTTCAGCATTATTTCTTTTTAGCATTATTTTCTTTTCCCGGTTATTTCTTTCCAGCATTATTCTTTCAGCATTATTTTCTTCTGTACGGTTAAATATATTCACCGATCGAAGAAAAGCCTACAATTTGTGTAGGAGTGCTTCTGTCTTCAGAGTTATTACCAGGTTTATGTTTACAAATTCTTATTGCTTATTAATTAATATAATTATGTTTATTTGTGTTTGTCCTTTAAATTATTCTGCGATTTGGTTTAATATTATGTCAAGCTAGAAATCTTATACCGGTATGTAAAGTCAATCAACCGAGGGAACGAGTAACTTAGTCGGGACTATTTTTACTACGAAACTTTCTTTTCTGGCCTAAGTTACTATTTTTCAAATCATTAAATTGTTTTGTTACGGAAGTAAAAAACAGATAGAAGTTAGGGTCAACAAAGCGGAAGTTTGAGATCTTTTAACTGGACAGTAGTAATTAGGCATTGGCTTAAAATACAGCGGAAGCACTTTAAAGTTAATTAAGATTTTGTTTAGTTTCCAAAAAGTGTTTTTAACTCCTGCGGGATGGCGGAAGCGTACGTTAGGACTTAACTGCATAGCCTAGATCAACAAAACGACAGTGTGAGACAAGGATTTTTAAACTAGATAGGTTTTACTGAAAACTGTTTTGAAAATATAAAGACCCCGACAGGTCACTAGTTCCCGAGGTAAGACTGTTGCATACTGGTAATTAAGCTCATTGATTATTAAAATACAACTTAATTTAGCGATTAGTTTCCCTACAACCCAAATCAAATATTCATTAGCTTTAGATTTACATAGTAACAATAGAAAACGGTAGATCGATTCACCAGCCTCTGTGGTTCGATATCTTTTAAAACTACTCGACAAGACTGTGCACTTGCAGTCCGAATCATTGGATACATAAGTACAAATCCCACGATCACCCGTCCTTAGGACAAAATTAATGGTGGCGACTCTCGTATTTTCAGCTGGTTACAACATCTGGAGACTCTACAGGGGACATAACCATATGGTTTAAAGTCTACCCCTCCTTTTAGGTCTAGGGTTTTCTTGGGTATTTTCTATTTTTGCTATGTTTTGTTTCTGTATACGAGCTTTTGTGACGACTTCGCCTAGAGTCAGTTGAATTCCAAAGAAGGAATATATTTTAGAAGGCTAGACTCTCTAGAAGGTAGGACTTCGGAATTTGGCCAATGACACTTAGTATAACTCTAAAACAAAATCTCACGGTGAGACCTTATACGACCTAAGAGACGAAAGTTTCTGTCTACAATGAGGCTCCACTTAAGGAAGGCCCTTGTGCCTTTATCTTTTGGTGTTATCCATGATACCCTTAAGAAATCCATCTTTGAGAAAGGTATAAAAATCCGTAGAACGAAATTATGAACCTACGTACTAAGGAGACTGTTATCATCCCATCCTGCATAGGAAGCCTTCCCGTGAGGCACATTTTTTATAACCCTAAACCTAAGTAGGGTTATCTCTTATAATTATTATACCCTAAACTAGTAAGTTTATTCTTTTGTTTAGCCCGTAGGGTTTTCTTTTGAGTCACAATCCATAGCTTGTAGGGATTTCCCATGGTATATCATAATACCTAGCCTGTAGGGATTTCCATTGTTTATTATAATCCCTAACAGGTAGGGATTCCCCTTTGTCCGTCATTGTCCTTATAACCCTAGGATCTTGTTCTCCATATGGAACTTTCCCTTGAAGGACGTCTTCGCTGATGCACGCCACGTGGCCTCTAGAAAACCATGGGATCTGGTGACTGTTGAATGTTCACGATGTGCCCTCTTCCATGATATTCCCTCAGTCAAACATTCATCTCAACTGTCCATTGGTCTATCATAATTCCTAGCCTGTAGGATACCCAGTTGTACATCTTCGACCCTTAACTTGTAGGTCCTTCCTTTCAATAATCATAATCCCTAGCTTGTAGGGATTCGTCTTCGTCTTTCATTATCCATAACCCTTAAGGAGTTCCTTGTGTCCGTCACAATATCTAAGTCAGTATAGGGTGTCCTCCTTTTCGATTAGGCTTCCTTTAGTTTATCATAATACCTAATGCTAAGGTTAATCCCTCAACTCATGTAGGGTACCCATATGTTTAATTTCATACTACTCCAGAGTTGCATTGCATTTCCATTTACATACGTTCATACATACACATTTCCATATTAGCCCTTGGTCGTTATTATCAAGTTAGCAGATTTCCCGATGCTCAAGAGAAAATTCAAAGCGTGCTTCAAGAAAGTTGTGAAGGAATTCTAGAAAATCCTAGATTAGTGAAGGAGAAGTCAAACATTGGAGATTTAATTGAGTTTGGTCCTACAAATTTTATTGAGGAGAGAAGGAATCCCTTCTTCATACAAGCCAAAGGCCTACACAACGCCTCAAATGAAACTATCATTGGTGATTCAAAAGCAACGATAACAACAAGGGCCAATGCCTTCACGAAATAGGTATGCCCGAGAAAAGTCAAATATCACCCCCACTACAAGTCTAAGAACTAAGTAGTATATCTCTTAAAGTCAAGTGGATCAACGAAGAAGCTCTTCCATATGATCATTAGACTTTATCAGTTTTAAATTGTATTTTCTTTGTTGCTAAGTTGTATTTGGTGTAAACTTGTATCTTTGGATCAGTAATTCTAATAAAAGGAGTGTGCATGTTTTTGAAATCAATTCATTCGTTTCACTCTTCATTTGCTACCAGTTTCCATAAATATCAACTGTTCACTTACATCTTCCATTTCACAGCTTTACAAACTTGGAGGGAGAATGATGTAAATACAAATTAATTAAATCTGGACGACGTATGCTTTCAATGCAAGACCGAGCTGACAATGTAAGGTATTGTTTCAAATCCTAAATAGTGGAGAAATAAGAAAGTTAATCTGTAGTTAACCACCTTGAGCAAGGAGTTGGAGTTTTTGTTCTATTAAAAAAAAACTTAATTTCAACCAGGGGCAGGGTAGATTTCAATTAATTCAATGGTGCATTCTAATCTTAGGAGAATTAAGTCAATCTAAGCAAAGGTTCAAGCACATCCTCTTCCTCTCATTCATCATCCAAGGTTGATAAATCAATGAAGATAAAGCCCTCAAAATCTTCTTCCTCATTACATCATACAAGATCGATGAAGTAATGAAGATAAAGTTTACAATATCTCTTTCCTCACATGCATCATACAACATCAAGGAAGACGAGGCTTACAACAATCGGAAGGGTAGTCACATAGGTTCAAAATAAAAAATAAAAAATAAATTAAAAAAAAGAAGAAAAGCCCGCTAAGACAAAGAAAAGAAATCTAAAATTTCCGATTTAGGCAAAAGTTACGGCATCCCGATGGACCACAAATTCAAAAGAATCGGCCTATACAAAACTAAGGGTTTAAAAAAATTGAAGAACAATCTTGTGACTGCCACTTCATGAATCAAAAGTTCTTCTCATCAATTATTGGATCTTACCAAATGCTTATCATCATCATTACCACTACGAACATTCTCTTGCAGACTAAATGCATTTGTTGCATTAATTGAACTCGGGATTGGAGAACATCAAGGATAATGG
Source organism: Vicia faba (assembly GCA_948472305.1). NCBI lineage: Eukaryota > Viridiplantae > Streptophyta > Magnoliopsida > Fabales > Fabaceae > Vicia > Vicia faba. The sequence goes on along the minus strand of OX451737.1, from coordinate 1,624,937,683 downwards.
GGTGGGTTTAAATCAACATTGGGCCTTTTATCAATTGTTTCTTAAACCGTGAACTAGGCCATGTTACAACCTTCAAAAGTCCTAATTGAAGCAAGGTCAACTATGAAATCATGCTCGGGAAAATTTGTGTTAAACTGACTCCTATGTTTGTTAAAATTATTGCCTACCACTTTGCTTCTTTGAATCTTCATCTCTAAATCATCCATTTCTATTCCATAACAAACTTAGATTTCAAAAAGTTGCATGTGAATCAAATAGAATTACTTTTCAAAATGTACAATTTTATCTACGAATAGACATTTAGCATCAAGGAGATCTTAAAATTTGGTTTGATAAAAATGCGATCCTTTCCAAGAATCTCCTAACAAGGGGCAAAGAATCTTAAGAAGAGCCCTATAATCATAAGAAGGACTAATGATCATAGTGGTATATCACATGAAGATCCTATTGACTAGGGGCGATCATTCTAAGATTCAATCAACTTGGGTCACATTTCAAAGCACCGTTCAATCAGGGGCATACATTTCCAAGTGGCATTCCTTAATCAAGTTTATATCACAATATGGTGGGTCTCAGTTTCCTCTTTAGAAAACTTATCAAGGCCCTAATAATCAGGGGGAAACCTTTGAGACTCATATGTAGGGGCAGTGTATATCAAGTTCATCCTACTGCATGTAGAATCCAAGTTTCCTTTCAAGAAATTTCAAGTACAAACTTTTCAATGATTCAAATCTTTGGGAAATCTATATCAAGTTCACGGTGAGGTCCAAGTTCTGAGGGTAATTCCTATAGATCTTGGAGATTGGGAGCATATGTTTCGAAATTCAAATTTTGGGGCAAACCACTGCGAGGCTCGATCAAAAGGAGTTGATTCAAAATGGTTCATCAAAGACAAATATCTTCAAGAGTTCGTTAATCAGGGGAATAATTCAAGATAGTGGGACCGTTCATATTATGATCAAACTACCTATGAGATCATATCAAGGAAAATCTCTTCAAAGACCCTACCAGCATATTGGGGAAAGACATTCCACAAAGGGGCAAGCTCTCTGTGTACTTTTGCAATCCCTAGTGGATCATTCTCCTACGTCAGCAATCTACAAGTTCAAAATAAGTATCAGGAAATCATGTCAGCATAACACCCTACCACCATATGACAAGCAACCTTTTTACATTAGCAACTATTATGCGCCTTAACCATCCACGACCTACCATAAGGGCATCCATCAAAAGCATACAAGTCTGCATATATCATTCATTAGATTACTTCGATCCAGAAATGGACCATACCTATCATCCCATCCATCTGATGAACTACAACAACATAGATCGAGCATATACCAAGTTTGATCATTCATTGGCATTTCAAAATTTCCAACATCCATTGATGCATATCCAAGTCGTTTATTACATGAAATGGTCAGTCATTCTATGCATTAACACTTGCATCTACATGCATACATGACATATCATAGACCAAGACTTAGGACCCCTCGTAAAGATCCAGAGTCAATTTCCAGGGGAGTCACTATTCTCAATCCACGTGCAATCTCTAGTTAAGTCAGTAACATCTCTTTGACTATCCCTTTCAGTGTGTGTGTGTGTGTTGTACAAGCATTCTTTGTCAAACTGAATCGTAAGAAACCTTTTCGTATGATCGTCTAAGACGTGAGCAACCTCATGCATTTTTATCATCCAAAGATATGAGCAGCCTCACGTACTTCAATCAAAATAAGACGTGAGCAACCTCATGCATTTTTTCATCATCCATTTAAGACGTGAGCAACCTCACGCCTTTTCCATTAGCATAAAGACGTGAGCAGCCTCACACATTTCTTTATCCGTATTTCACATAAGACTTGAGCAACCTCATGCAACCTCACCCATTGTTCATTCATAGGCATCCCTACGAACCATGAGCAACCTCATGCATTCATCAACCATTCATACGTAAGCAACCTTACATAAAATTTGTGAGCGGCCCTTCACTTCCCAATCCTCTGATTAATGTCACCCAGTAACCTTACCGATATTATCAACCTTGTTGTCTGTTTCACCTTTCCAAGCCACCAAATTGATACTATTCCAGTAACCTTACTGATGATTATTTCTCGAAAAGTCGTGTTCCCGTCTAGCATACCATCTTAAGCTCAGTTTTGGCATATCACCTAAACCAGTTCTCATCTGGTAGTGTTCCAATTTCCGTTTGGAAGTTAATTCTTATCTCTGGTTCCTGTCTGACAGCTTATCTTGACATCCAAAGTTCAAATAATATGGGCATTGCATTTATCAATCATCATATCATTTCAATTTATGACAATATCATATCAAATATACATACCATGCATCATGCATACATCAAGCATAATCATATCAAACATGCATACATGCATTACATCAATCATATATGCCCATGAAAACTGTGGAAAATCTCAAGGCATGCTTACCAGCTATGACGCACTCAATTTCGAATCCAAGCTCAATGCTATCCATTCTTCATACTATCACTTTAGCCGCCTTGGTTGAGAATAGACACAACCGTCAAAGGTACCGCTATCAAAATTTCACTAGGAAGCTTACCTATGATTCATATCCAAGGCCTAGTCATCACCAGCCTTCGGGCGTTATACTTTTAATTATCAAATTTAAACTTTTCAAATTCAAACCTTTCAAACGTTTAACTTCATTTGGTTATTGTGATACGGTGGGAGAACTGACTTGAGGTTTTGCGTTTGTGTTCGCAAATGTTTCGGTTTAGCAAGAGTCACCATCGACTTTTTATTTTATCCTAAGGAAAGGTCAAAAAGCACAGGAAAGACCTTTGAGATGTTTTCTTGGGTTCGGGGAGTAGATTATGAAAAGGGAAGGTGCAAGCACCCTTTTCATCCATGGTTATCCACGGGCTCTTAGTTACTTGTTTAGATCACTTGCTTTTTCTTTTCAATTGTTTGAAATGGTGCTTTGTGTGTGGCTTTTAAAGATGTTTTGAAAAGAGGCCATCGTTGTGGCAACCTTTGTAATGATTCTTGTTTGAATGTATACAAAGGCGTTTTCGTCTTTTGAAAAGATTTCAATGTTTTGAAAGCTTGATTTGGGAAATGTGTTGTGAGGGGCGTTTGAAAATAGCAAGGATGTTTTTGCAAGTTTTGATCAAGTAACCAAGAGTTATCTACCCTATTTTTCTCAAAGATCTTTCCTATATGCTTTTAACCCTTTTGACAGTGTTGTTTTACCATTGCATTTGGTAAACAACCTTGTATTAGGATGTTAAACGGGACAGGCGTGGGTCATCGTATTGACCATGATAACAATTGTGCTAAGTATCTTTAGCAAAATTTTTGAGGGACTAGATCATTTTAGTTAGGCAACCAAGATAGCGTCATCGAGGGACTATGATCTTTTTGTTTTGTTTTTGTTTTGCCAAGATACCTAGCATGCATACCATGGCCATTTGTTTAGGCAATCAAGTGGAGATACCTTAAGGGGTGTTTGTGTGCGAGTGTGTTTTATTGCATGCATGATTTTATCTTGAATTAGGATTTTCTATTTCATTGATTTTTATCTTGTCATACATATCCTAATTACTAGCATTTACATTTTAAAGAAATAAAATATGGAAATGTAAAATCCTACGCTATTACAACATTTAGGGGATGGGGGATACGCACTTGTACATGGGGGTGGTTCAACAAGAAAAATAGATAAGAAAAGAAAATAACAAGGGGAAGAAAAAGAGAAAGAGAGAGAGGGCTAGCGCGCTGCTGAGAGGAAGTCAAAAGTTCTGACCCAGGCCTGCTGCAGGATTATCAACCTGTTAGTGAAAATGTATGAGTCAGAACTTCTGACTCTGGTGCCCTGCAAAACAGAAACCTGTTAGTGGGAAATTCAGAAGTTCTGACCCTGCTGGAAACACAATAATTTTCAGAAGTTCTGATATTATTGGCAGCAAAACAGGCCTCAGAAGCGCTGGCGTCAAAGTCAGAGCTTGATATCCCCCTGTGCTATCCAGAACATCTGCAGTTTTATTATTTTCCCACAAAATATAAGGCATGCCTAGGATAACCTCAGCAGGTGTCAAAGTGTTTCAGAAGGCAGAACCAACAAGGTCACAAACAGGTTCTACACTGATTCACTTCCTACTTAAGCATTCAGAGGTATGAAAATCCTCAGAACGCATACAACAACAACATGATATTTACATTGTGTTTATTGAGCATGCAAAGCTGATGATGCTTAGCAGCGCGATGAGAGTCAGCAGGTGCTTACCTTGCTGTTGGAAGAAAACTTGTGAGTTGGAACTAACTTTAGCTCTGATGGTGTTCTGGACAGGTTTTTTTAGAATGGGTGGATGGAGAAGATATGTGTATGTATGGTCAAAAACTGTATGGGTGTTCTCTAGTCAGGAAGCAAACTGAGTATCAATGAAGTTTGGAGGGAGGAAGTTCAAAGTTATGAAACACTGGGGATTTTGGCTGGGTTTCACAAGGTTTCCTTTACTAGAGTTTTCTGTTCCTCTTCTATCAATTTTTTCTGGATGTTTCCTCACGTTTTTTTTGTGATGGACAATGGTGTCCTATTTATAGGCAAGGCTTTGTGGATTTTTGAATGTTAAATGGCGCCAATATTATGTAGTAGAGGTTAACTTGTTTTTGAAGGAAGTCCATGAAAAGTTGTGATGATGGACAAATTTTCAGCCTAGGTTGGAACAATAAGCGAGGATTAAGGAGAAGTGACACCTATAAGCGAAAAGTGGCGCATAGACCCATGCCTAAACCTTCACAAAGGTGTTTAACAAGAAACACGTGGAGAGACCCCTTGGATGAATGCTCAGAAGTGGTTGTGAGCATTAATGAGCATTAAATGGTGATGAGATTTATCAACATCCAAAATCTTGTAATAGAAGATTTTGCATCATTACCTAAAACCTGAGCCAACAGTTCTGCTTTACCAAAAACAACGTAAACCAAGCTCTGACCTTGGTCTCTTGCTACCTCAGCAAACTCTGAGAGTTTTCTAGTATGCTCCTTTGACCTGCCTTTAAAGACTCTGGACTTAGTGGTCCTACTTCAGTATTTTACCCAATCTGCTGATCTCATTACCTTTTGATCCTAGTACGTTCTGAAGGAGTTTCAGGCTTTGTTGCCTTCTTTACACTTCTTTATCAAACTCTGGTTGAACTTTTGCGTAACTGCTGAAAGAGCCATGTTCTGTTTAAAGATCACGTGCTGAACCACGTTTACAATCTCTGACTGAGCTGGTGTAGCTGCTGAAGAGCCACCCTCTGACTAAATGTTATGTGCTAAGCCAAATTTGCAACTTCTGACCGTTTCTGCCTGGAGGTTGGTTCAGAAGCTCTGAGGTGCCACTTTCTTCTTAAACACTCTTCCCCTTCTTTTTTTTAGAAAAATTCTAAGTATTTATAATTTAATTTTTCCAAGGTAAAAGTTTCAACTCTTGAGCTTGCAAATGACCATTTTGCTATTTGTGAATTGTTTACTTGGAAAGGATGATAATAAAGGGCTTGGATTTATTTTAAGAGAAAATCTGAGAGTTCAGGATGAATTCCTGAATGATGAGAGGGCAAATTTTGGGGTACAACAGTTATCATATTATCAAGCCTTGGTTGAAAACAGACACAACCGACATCAATATTAAAACCTAAGTTTCAATCTTTAAACCTAGCATTCTTCATGCTAATCGAGTCTTGGTTGAGAACAGACACAACCGACGTTGTTATTTCGAGTTCCTGATATCCAATTTCTAACCCGCATCATTTATCCCCTAGGTTGTGGTAAATACAAAATTCGCTATATAGCTTACTATATTAGTCTCAAAGCGTTAGTAAGCTATTATTTTCATAACTTGTACTATTTACCCCCTAGGTTGTGGTAGATGTACAAAATCTATGATTTAAATCATTGCGTCAGTCTCGAAGTAGAAATAAGTTATTTATTTTCTACGATATAGTTCATTATGTTAGTCTCGAAGCAACAATGAATTATCAAACTTGTGTTATTTATCCCCTAAGTCGTGATAAATAGGAAAAATCTACGTTGTAGCTTACTATGTTAGTCTCGAAGCTTTAGTAAGTTATTTATCAAACTTGTGATATTTACCCCCTAGGTTGTGGTAAAATTTCCAATATAGCTTACTATGTTAGTCTCGAAGCGCCAATAAGTCATTTTTCAAAAACTTGTGATATTTACCCCCTAGGTTGTGGTAAATTTTGCGATATAGCTTATTTTGTTAGTCTCGAAGCGTCAGTAAGTCATTTTTCAAAAACTTGTGTTATTTACCTCTAGGTTGTGGTGAATATGCAATACTTGCGGTATAACTGGTTGCGTTAGTCTCTAAGTAGCAATAAGTTAGCTATTTTCAAACCTGTATCATCTACTCTCTAGGTTGTAGTAGATATACGAAAATCTGCTATTTAACTCATTGCATCAGTCTCAGAATGGAAATAAGTTATCTATTTTCAAACCTGTGTTATTTACCTCATAGGTTATGGTAAATATAGGAAAACTACAATTACTTTTTCTAGGTGTTGACGAGTTATCCGCGTCGTCATATCTAGGTCACATTTGTTCATACTCAGGCATTGATGAGTTATCTACGTCACCCTTGTTTGTCTGCTTTTTGGTTTATCTTACATTTTATCCCTTTTCAAATCTTTTGGTAAAATTTGAGTTCTTCCATGATTTAATAATCCTCTGATCTGAATGTGCGAGACCTTCGTATACTCGCACGCTTCACAAGATGAAGCAGAGCCAAATTTCCTTGCTTTCTTCAGGATGAAACCACTAGAGTTCTTGGGGGGGCCTTGACCCGGTAGCAGCTCATGACTAGCTCAATGGCATGGAGAGAGTATCTCAAGCCATTCATTGCACTAAGGAAGATAAAGTGGTTCTTGCTGCTCAGATGATGAAGGGACCAGTTGGTAGAAGGTGATGCATTCACAAGTGCACGAAAATATCGAAGTAATATAAAAGATTATCGAACCCACAGAGACCAATGTCAACCTACTGTAATCTATTGTCGCTTTGTAAAGCTAAGGCTAATGAATGATTGGATTTGGGGAAACTAAGAACTAAAACGAAAATAAAATAAAGATTAAGACAGATATAAGAAAAGAGTGACCAGAATGCGTATTCCGCGTATCTCAGGGACTCTGTAACTCGTTGGCTTGTACTGATGTTAAAAATGTCTTTAGTAGAAAATACCAATTTAAAGACAATATCTCACACTCTCGTGATTTTTAATAAAGTCACGTTCCTTAATCGTAGGATTTTTCTCTGGCTCGCTCACTTGAATCAAGGAATGCATTTTGAAAACTGAACAAGTTCTAATTAATTCTAAAGCGCTCTCCCTGTGTTTAGGATTAATGCCTAGTTTTTACTATCTCGTTTGATCCCCACGCTCTTGCAGTGCCAACTCAAACCTTAATTAATTTCCCACTCTCGTGGCAAAATCATGTTAAATAACCTCCCACTCTCGTGACAAGGCTATTTAAATTAAGTTTAAAAACAAAGACCAAAACATAATTTCTAAATAAAATATTAAGCCAACATTTGTTACCGAGTGTAACACGGTGGGAGAACTGACTTAGGAGGTTTTTCTTTTTATCACAATTGTTGCGGTTAGCAAGAGTCGCCACCGACTTTTCTTTTATCCAAAAGGAAAGGTGGAAAAGAACAAGAAAGAACTTTGAGATTATTTCTTGAGTTCGGGGGGTAGATTATGAAAAGGGAAGGTGTTAGCATCCTTTTTATCCATAGTTATCTATGGGCTCTTAGTTTCTTGCTAGATCACTTGCTTTTGTTTGAAAATGTGCTTTGTGGTGGTTTTTGAAAGTATTTTGAAAACGTCTTTGTAATGGTTCTCGTTTCTATAAGAATGCGTGCAAAGTTTTGTTTGGAAAATAGTTCAAAGAAGTGTTTGTGGAATGTGATTTTGAAAAGGTGTTTTTGCAATGGTTCTCGTTTCTATAAGAACGCATACAAAGTGTTTGTCTTTTGAAAATGTTTCAAAATGAAAGTGTTGGTGTATAAAATGTTTTTGTTGTGAGCAAGTGAGAAACTAGGAGCATCCTACCTACTCAAAAGGTCTTTAGTGTTCTTTTCCTCCTCCTTTAGATGTTGCTATCTTACCATTGTTTCGGTAAGAAGCCCCATCGTTGGATGTGAAGGGACGGGCGTGGGATATTTTTGTATAGTCATAGAAAGCAACCTATAGGACGTTTTAGCAATGTTGTTTAGGGACTAGATCGTTTTACCGAAGGCAACATTGAGGGTCATCGAGGGACTATGATATTTTATCGAGGGTCTTTGCTAAAAATGCCCATGTTCGAGGGACATGACTATTTTCCGATAGGCAACAAAATGGGATTACCCTAAGGGTGCAAGTGTGAAGGTGTGTTTGATTTTCATGAATTTAGTCTTGATTAGGGTTATCTATTTGTTGATTTCACGTCTTTCCATACACAACCTAATTACTAACAATATATGAAAGCAATAAAAGTGCGGAAAAGTAAACCCCTACGTTATTACATCATTAAGGGGATGAGGTGTAAAAATTTACAAATGGGGATTGCAAGAAATTAAAGTCCTAATTATAATAAATATAAAATGGACTTATTTTGTTTAAGAATAGAAATAAGTTTGCTTAAGAAAATATTTTTGATCTTTTGGTTCCAAAAGAAATAAAATAAAATATGTGAATATAAAATATTTTTGGTGTTTTTGGTTATTAAAGCTAAAATAAAATAATAAGAGAAAAGGGAGTCAGAATCAGCACGTTGCTAAAATGAGAGGGAGTATAAGTTCTGACTCTGATACACTGCAAGAAAGAAAATGTTAGTTGGAAAGTAGAAGGTCAGAAGTCCTGGGTCTGGGTATACCAAAATTCTAAGGCTGCTGGGAACGAAGGAAATCCTAGAAGTTCTGATTGCTGAGAGAGTCTAGGAACTCTAGTACAACTAGGAATCTAAAAGTTCTAATATCACTGGAAAGTCAGAAGTTCTGGTTGTTTGAGAGAGTGAGGTGATAATGCTGTTGGGTGAGGATATCTAGAAGTTCTGATCTAGGAATATTGTCTGACAGATAAATGGATAAAAATGTCAATAAATGAACCTAAAAAAAAAGATGCTTCTGGGGATAGAACCCAGGACCCTTAGCACTAATGTCTTATGCTCATACTCTCTACCACTGGGGTGGCTATACACCTGGTATTAGAAGCAAAAGCATAAACATGTATCACAAATTAAACTCTAATGATGAGTATCATCTCCTTCTCCATGCTAATCAGAACATCTGCAGCTTAGTCATTTCTCAACATAACAGAAAATGCACACATAACAATCATGGCAGGTTTCATCATGTTTCAGAAATACAAAAAATATCAAGACTGTAAATCAGAAACAAGCATGTATCTGTTAATCCTAATTTCCTTAAGAAGTTCTGAACTAATATTCTCCCTACTTAGGCAGAAAGTACATGAAACCTCAGAATATGTACATCATCAGAATCAGGATGTCTACATTGTATTTTGGACATGCAAGTTTAACAATGCCTAAGTGATATGATGAGAGTATGCAGAAGCTTACCTTGCAGTTGGAAAAGGTCTTGTGAACTAGGGCCTGGTTCTGACTGCTTGTAGTGTTCTGATCAGCTTCCTCACGTGCTCATCAGGCTGGAACAACCTTTAACTTGGGCTATGAATGGCTGGAAAATTCTAGAACAACCAAGAAGAAAAGTTCTGAATTTTTGAAGTGGAAACTGATGGAAAATGTGTTAGTCTGAAAACAGAAGTTGAGACAAATTCTAAATGTATATAACAAGCTATATGGATGATTTGGTCAAGAAACACTTGAGGGAAATTGGAGTTTGAATGCAAGAATAAAAAACTAGCAGGTTTTTATATTTGTGTTTGCAGTTTTAGATTCCTGGAATTTTTAGCAAGGTTTCAAAGATTTTTCTTTTCAATTTTTCGACCCCTTTACAGTTGCAAATGGATTTCAATTTATAGGCAAGGATTTAGTAGCTTAGAGAGGTCAAGGGTACAACCATCATGCTAGGGCTCTGACTTGTTCTTGAAGCAAGTTAAACAAGTATGGTGGTTAGCAGCTTTTAGCCATGCCTAAGCTGGATTTGTCAGCATGAATTAAGGAAAAGTACCCTCAGAAGCAAAATCCAAGCATGGGCCCAACATACTCTTGTACAAAAGTTTGCTTTTTCAAGGACAACAATGTACTTCTATGCCACACGTGGGGAAATCCTTTGGATAAAAACTCAAAAGTGGTTGTGAGCATTAAATGGTGATGAGATTTATCAAACCATAAGTCCTGCAATATGAGATTATGCATCTTAGCTTAATTCTGGGTTAGAAGTTCAGCATCAACGTAACTTAGAACAAACATCCAACTTATGATCTTTAAATCTCTTTGCTCCAGCATGTTCTGAGGGAGTTCTCAGACTTTCCAGAAAGCTTGTAACACGCTTTGTAGACCCTCTTTGAATTACTCTTGAAAATTCTTACTGGACCTACATGAAAATTGGCCAAGAAGTTCTAACTAAATCCTATTTTGGAAAGGTCTAGAGTTTACTGAATGTTTCAGTTCAATTGACGTGTCTTTGAAGATTTATAACTTGAAATCCCAGCATTTCCAGGAGAAGTTCTGTTATGCAATGTTTTAGATCTCATTGGAATCTTTAACTCTTGTGTCAGAAGTTCTTCCAGAAACAACTTGCATCATGGTGAAAATTTGGCCAGAAGTTCTAAACTTATCATTTTTCCTTAAACACTTAGAAAAATTTATAAGTATTTAGAATTTTGACTTTTGACTTTCTTAATGAAACAAACTTCATATTCCAACCTGTCTTGATGAAATATGATTCTTGAAACTTGATTTTAACCCAAAAGTTAAAGTTTGACTTTTCAGTGTGTAATTGACCATTTTGCCCTTGTGCCAATTCCAAACCTAAATTGATGTATCAATGCTGCAAACTTGGTCATGGAAGATCTTATGAGAAAATCCTTGAGAAATGAGAGGGAAAATTTTGGGGTACAACAACTGCCTCTGCTCAATCTTCTTAAGCTTGAAGAGTTAGATTGGTGAGCCCGCCAATCGTAACTCGAAGGTGGAAGATGATTGAACACTAGAGTGCCCAGAAATTTGCACTCGATGATGTGTTAGTTGACTGTGTAAGGAATGGGCTTAAAGATGCCATTTGGAGGGATGGTGGAGAGTTTTCGAAGATGGGCTTATAGATGCCATCTGTTGTACCCCAAAATTTGTCCTCTCACTTATCAAGAATTTACTCACAAGATCTCCTTAGGCTCAAGACTGCACTAGGGTTTGATCAGCTCAAGACACCTCCTTGAGCACTGATGACCAAAATTAGGGTTTGAGATTGCACAGGGATTTTGGAACTTCTAATGCCTCATATGACTTTCATGGATCATTATGGACCCCCAAGATTACTCATGTCAAGTTTCAAGCTTTGGATTACATTTTTAATCAGTCAATTGAGCAGTTGACCTAAAAATCACTTGTATTGGGGAAAAGTCAACTATGGCCAATTTAAAGTCAAACTTCATAATTTTTTATCCACATCAACATTTTAAACTCATATTTATAATTTGATCAAGTTTGGACCACAACTCCTCAAGAAATTTGATCAAATCTCCAAAAGGGCAAAATGGTCAAAATTAGGGTTTTGACTGGGAAAGGGCAATGTCTAATTTTTGACCTAGCAAATGGTCAATTGGTTTAAGGCATGATATCAAGATTCAAATTTCATAATTTTGACCTAATGACATGGTTCAAAACATTACAAGTCCATTGGAATGACAAATGAATTTTGCAGTCAACTGATCAAAAGTCAATTGTACACTAAAAAGTCAAACTTTGACTTTTTGGTCAAATTCAAGTGCCAAAGATCATAATTCATCAAAACATGTCAAAATATGAAACTTATTCATCAAGAAATCAAAAAGTCAAGATTTCATTTTGAAAAGTCAAAATTTCTAAACTTAGAAATTTTTCTAAGTGTTGGAAATTTCATGTTTTTTCATAACTTTGAACAAAATTTTCACTATGATGCAAGATGATTCAAAAGAAAATTCCAACATGAAAGTTGTAGATCTCCATGAAATATACAACTTTGCTTTACACAACTCCTTCCAAAAATTCTTAGATCTCAAGTTATAATTTTATGAACATGTGGTCATGAAACTAAACACTTAGTGAAATTTTGCCCTAATCTGGTCAGGATTTTGACCCAACTTCATGGCACTTTTTCATATAGTTCCATGGGGAATCTTCAAAATCAATTCAAAGATGGTTTGTAGAGCAGATTTCAAGCTTTCCAAAATGTCCAAGAAATCCTTGAGATCATTCTTGAGTAGGGAGAATCGAAGAGATGAAGTTAGGGTTTTGTCACTTGAATTACAAGTCATTTTTTATGAACACATGAACCAAATCCATGCTAGGCTGCATAATCTTTACTTTGCAGGCCTCAAAATTATTTGTCACTCCATAATTAAATGTTTACACAGCTGTTAGGGCTTTGATCCAAGCAATTGAGCTATTATCCAAGTTTAATTTCCATTAATGGCACAAAGTTAACATTGCCATTCTTGTAAAGCAAGCTTTTTGCATAAAGTTCATTCTTGAGCCTCTAACTTGTTCCCTCTGATCACACTCCATTCACAAAGTCATAAGAAAGCTTTTCTAAAGCATAACCACTCCATATTAGCAAGTACACAAGGCTTTGAAACTTGAATTTCTCAAAAATCACATGTTATACATAAACTTGTGATTTTGAATTCTGATCAACAAGAGGTATCCAAACTTGTTGCTTATAAATAGAGTCACTATTTATGAGCTAGAGAATGAGCTTAAGCACCCTGAAATACACCAAAACTCTCTCAAATCAAAAATTTCCCAAAAACTCCATTGTTGCACAGTTTCTGACCTTGAACATCAAACTCACATTTCCCTCGTGTGTTTCTTGGCCTTTTAGTTTCTAAAGCTTCCTTACATCAAGTGTAACCCATCCCTCTCCCTGTTTCATTACTGTAACATCATTCACCATATCCTCCATAACCAAAAACAGAGCATTGCATATTGACTTCTCCAAGTTATTTCAGCCATCAATTGTTCAAGCTAATCATTGCATTAGCTTCCTATGACCTCAAGGAAGCTAACCTGATCATCACCATCACTTGAAGCAAGCTCAAACTCCAAACACGATTTCCAGTTTTGAGGTAAGTTTTTTCAACTCGGAACTCTTCATACAGGCATCATCAATAGTTTATTTGTGAACAAAACATGTAGATATAATTGCCCTAAAGCTAACCATGTCCATAGTTTCCATTAATTTTGCTTGAGCTTAGAGAATTCTGAAACTGAAATTTCTGAAATTTTTAGGGTTCAAATTAGGGCCATTAAAATTCATGCTTATCTTTGATATATTGTTTTAATACTTTACATTTCTAGAATCGTGAGAAAATTTGCTACAAGTTTCATGTTTACAGTTTTCATTTTTGATGAGAAATGAGCAAGTTACAGTTGGTCTGGCTGGAGGTTGAAGATGAAGTCTTCATGGCGCGTTTTACCTTACATATTTATTGATTTACTTATGTTAACAGATGTATAGCCACCCCAGTGGTAGAAGCGCGCTCCTGTAACCTATGGGACCTGGGTTCGAGCCCCAATGGTACCCTTTTGCATTTATTACATGTTTTACAATTCTGACTTTTTTTGTTTGCAGGGCGCTGGGCCTCTTTGAGCCTGGCTTATTTTTTTATTCTACTAGTTAACCCCCTGTTTTCTATTGACACCCCTGGCCCAAATTTATTTATTTATTTATTTTATTTATTTTCATTTTATCTTCTTAAATATATTTTCTAAATACTAAAAAAATCATAAAATACAAAAAATAATAGATTTATATCTTGACTTATTTTATTTTATTTTTTCCATAAATTTTTATTTATTTATTATACATTATTTACTTTATTAACCAATCTTGTAAACTTAATTAATATTATGTTTTTATTTATTTATTTTTCACACCATTAAAAATACATCATTTTTAATATTAAAAGGCCAAAAATATTTTATAATACTATAAATATTTTTTAAGATAAAAATACCAAAAAATAATTTTCTTAAACTTATTTTATTTTGATTAATTAATAGAACTAGGGTTTACTTAAAATCTTTTCTTAATAAAATTCAAATTTTATTAATTATTTTATTTATTTAATTAGGTTAAGACAAAATCCCTTTTTCATGAAAAAATCAAAACAAAGATACATTTTTTGTACATTCATTCTTTTTGTACTCTGTATTTATTTATTTCCTCGTACATTGATATCAATTAAATGTGGTTGTAATAGACTAATTAGGCTTTAAATTCATGCAATCCCCATTCAATTTGTACACCCCTCCCCACAAAATGTTGTAATAGCGTAGTAACTTTAAAATTCCGCAATTTATCGCTTTTATATACACATGCTAGTAATTAGGGTTTGTATGGAAAGACTAAAACTAATACTTAGAAAACCCTAATTCAAGACAAAAATAAGCATGAAAATAATACACTTGCACACAAGCACCCCTAGAGTTATTCCACTTGGTTGCCTTGTACAAAATGGTCATATTACGCATGTAAAGTATCTTAGCAAAAACATACAAATACAAGATCATAGCCCCTCAATGACGCTATCTAAGTTGCCTTACAAATGATCATAGTCCCTCAAAAAGAATGCTAAGGTACCTTGCAACATTGCTAATCATGGTTATATGATGACCCACGTCCGTCCCGTCTACATCCAAAGATAGGGTTGCTTACCAAATCAATGGTAAGACAACAATGTCAAAGGAAAAGAAAAATGAACAAGAAATACTTTTGAGTAGGTAGAATGCTCCTAATTACTTGCTCAATTTCAAAACAAATATCCTTGCTATTTTCAAAACAAACACATACACTTTCAAACATATTACAAAATTGAAAACATTTTCAAAAGATCAACATCTTTGTATACATTCTTACAAACAAGAATCATTACAAAGATTGCCTAAACAATGGTCTCTTTACAAAATACTTTCAAAAACCACACAAAGCACAATTTAAAACAAAATCAAGTGATCTAGCAAGTAACTAAGAGCCCATGGAAAACCATGGATGAAAAGGGTGCTAATACCTTCCTTTTTCATAATTTACCCCCCGAACTCAAGAAAAAATCTCAAAGGTCTTTCCTGTGCTTTTTCACCATTCCTTTTGGATAAAAGAAAAGTCGGTGGTGACTCTTGCTAACCGCAACATTTGCGATCAAATGCAAAACCCTCAAGTCAGTTCTCCCACTGTATCACATAATTAGCGACTCTACTGGGGATTTTTCTAAAAGTGGGGTTACCTTAGGGATATATCACATTTACTTGCTTACATTGTTTGACTTATATGCTTTACATTATGGTTCTTTGTTTGTGTTTGAATCCTCTACCCGGATTTAGGATACATTATAGGTAAGTAGCAATACATTGTAGAAACTATGCGGGGTATACCAATACGGTCTAAGCAATAGCTACGTTAGTGCGACATATTTGTGAGTACCGGTAGCCTTTGAGTTAATCAAAGAGAATACGGGGCCGCTGAGTGATGTCATGAAGCACTAATGAACTTCTAGAACCTTTACCTGACCAACTTGGCCTTTAGGATGTAGTGAGATGTCCGACTTTGGTGCAGGCCGAAGTTGGTAGATACTCGATACTACACTCATTGAGGTTTGGTTTCTTGGGATATTTTGGTTGCCATTTAAGAGGCTTATGCTGAAACAATGACCAAGGAAACAAGCCAGTGATATTGAGCTCCTTAGAACTCGGTTACTATTGCTAGGACAGGTTTGAGCCAACTAAACTTCAAGAGGGTACTTACCTATAAAACTCCATGCAAGCCTAAACCTAAGGATTTATTTGCTTTATTTGTATATACATACTTGTACATAACATCATGAACATCATAAACATCATACACATCCACTAACCATTTCAAGAATTTTGGATTTATCTTTGTTCTTGTTTTGTAGGATATGGATTCTCTTTGCAGGAAAACTATTCAAGTCAATATTGTGAGGATCCCTCCACAACTTAAGGAGCTAGCATCAAGGATTCCAGAAAACTCTCCATTTACCGAGAGACATGGTCTCCTACTCAACTTGGTCACCTCTAACACAAATGAGGACATAATGAAGGTGCTCTTTCAGTTCTTTGATCCTTTACACTATTGCTTCACATTTCCTGACTATCAACTTGTGCCTACTTTGGAAGAATTCTCCCGACTCTTGAGGATTCCCATTCTCAATCAACTACCTTTTAATGGTATGGAAAGAGACCCAAAGCCAGAGGAGATTGCTCAAGCTCTGCACTTGCACTCATCTGATGTCACAACTCATTGGGAAACAAGGAGTGGTGTCAAAGGTTTCCTAGCAAAGTTATTGTTTGAGAAATCCCAAAACTATTGGAACTCCTTGGATTTGCAAGCCTTTGAGGAAATTGTGGCTCTCCTCATCTATGGGATGGTTTTGTTTCCAAATCCTGACAAACTCATAGATGTGAACACCGTCAAAATCTTCATATCCCACAACCCGGTGCCTACATTGCTAGGGGTTATCCTATACTCTTTTCACACTCGCACAATGAGGAAAAGAGGTGCCCTTATGTGTTGCAATCCTCTCTTGGCAAGATGGTTTATTTTGCATCTTCCCCAATCTGTATTGAAGAATGAGCAGGGTTCAAGGTGGTCACAAAGGTTGATGACGCTCAAACATTCAGACATTCATTGGTGCTCCCGATCCATAGAGAATGTTACTATTGTCGATCGTTGGGGAGAATTTCCTAATGTCCCATTACTTGGAATTAGGGGAGGTATCACCTACAACCCCTACTTAGCTTTAAGACAGTTTGGTTATGCCCGAAGGGATGGCCTGCATGAGATGTTGATTCAAGGTTTGGTATTTGACTACGACAACGACGATCAAGGTCTTCGCTAGCGATTTATCCGAGCTTGGAGGATGTTAAACAAGGTAGATAGCAAGACTTTGGGGCACAAGAATTCCATCTCTCTTGAGCCTTACCTCAAATGGGTACGAACTCGTGCTCAGAGTCTTATGATGCCTAATCCCTCCATTATCCCGGTAATCATAGAGCCTGTCATGGAAGGAGATGTTCCATACACTATCCTACATCCTGACATGCCCACCTCTCTCGAAGACCTACAAAGGGATTGGATACAACTTAAGGGGGAGCAAGATACTTTCGAAGCCCAATTCTACGCAAGAGAGAAGAAGGTATTGGAACTCACTAGACTACTTCATGAGGAGAAGACTCTGAATGCCTACATTGCACCAAAGAGGATGCGTACTACCTTTTTATCTTAGATTTTTTTGTATTATTTTGCCTAAGAAGACATTGATGTACTCAAAATTTTAATTTATTAATATAACGTGTGTTTCCTTTTTGTCTAAAACAAATTTGAATCTTAAAATCCTTGAAATCATTGCATACACATTTATCATTCATCATAACATAAGTAGGTTTCTTGCAACAAGTCTCCTCATCTATCTACTGTTTATTTCAGTAAGATGAATCTCGAGCAAACGGTAAAGGACCTCCAAGCTCAGAATGCACAGTTTCAACAATTGTTCTTAACTCTAGCCAAAGGATAAGAAGAGTTAAAGAACTTGCTGGATGAGGAGAAGAAAAAGAAGACAAAGAAGATAACCAGAGTTCTAAACATGGGAAGAAGATTCCAAGGGCAGACAAGAAGGGCCTTAGACTTTGCAACGACATCCGGTGAGAAAGACAACCAAGATGGGAAGACTAAAGAAACAATTGTCTAGTCAGAATTATAAGAGGAAGAGGAAGAAGAAGACTATTCTAAAGAACAATACCCTCCAACTGATGACAAGTATAAGCATCTAGAAGAACGGTTGAGTGCAATTGAAATCCAAAAAGTACCTGGGTTGGACTTTGAGGAGTTGAGCTTAGTGTCAGGGATTATCATTCCTCCAAAATTCAAAGCACTTGTGTTCGCCAAATATGAAGGAGTTTCATGCCCTAAAATGCATCTCCGGTCATATGTGAGGAAAATCTAGCCCCATACCACTGACAAATATTTATGGGTACACTTCTTCCAAGACAGTCTATCTGGAACTCAACTTGATTGGTTTTATCAGTTAGAAAGAGCCAATGTTCATAATTGGGAAGATCTTGCTGCATCCTTTTACAAATAATACCAATACAATGTTGATCTTGTGCCTACCCATACTCAGCTCCAGAGTATGGCCATGGTTTCAAGTGAACGCTTCAAGGACTATGCGCAAAAATGGAGAGACTTGGCTAGAAGAGTTCAACCTCCCCTATCTGAAAGAGAATTGGTAGACATGTTTTTGGGCACCTTGTATGGTCCCATCTTCAATCACCTAACTGGGAGTTCATCGACAGGTTTTACTAAACTGATATTGACCGGAGAGAGGGTAGAAGCCGGGATAAAGAGTGGAAAGATTCAAAAAGATGCATCCTCTGCTGCTGTAAGGAAGCCATTTATCGGAAAGAAAGAAGTGATTGCTGTTTATCCTCAGAGAAATCAAGATAGGGCCGAACATCGTCCAATGGTGGGGGCTGTTATGATTCCTAAACCTACGCCTGATCAGCAAAGAAACAACCAACCAAGGATGGAAAGACCAGTCAGACAATTCACCAGAATTAACATGACCTTATCTCAAGTATTGCCACACTTGCTAAGATCCAACCTAGTGACCTTGAAAGAAGCTTTAAAGAACCCTAACACAACCTCTCCTCACTATCATCCTAATGCCCGCTGTGCATACCACTCTGAGAGTCCCGACCATGACACTAACACCTGTTGGGCTCTGAAGAACAAAGTACAAGACCTCATTGAAGCCAAAGAGATTGAATTTGATGCGCCCGAAAAGCCAAATGTCATTTCTGCCCCTATGCCCAAACACGGCCATAATACCAACGCCATTGAGGAAGATATGTTTGTTACTTCAGTTAATGAACTTATGACTGTTAGAACAATGTTTGAATCTAGTACCCTATATTTAAGTTTTGATGATAACAAAGTGAAAAGATATAGTATTTATATGTTTCATGTTTGAACTATATACTACCTAAAATTACTATGCTCTGACTTGCAGATACGCTGATTAAAATAAGCAAGATCACTTCTTCAGCATCAGAATTTGATTTGATACACCAGCATCAGAAGTTGCTGAATCAGAACGTCAAGATCAGATGATCAACTCACGTACTTGCTGAAGCTTGATGAACATAACTGCGCGTAAACACTCTGATACAGAAACAATAAGTTCATCAGCAGCGAAGCAGAATCAGAATGAGCCAAGCCAGAACGTGCATTGAAGAAGCAACGGTACTGTGCATTGAACGCTAATTAATTCCAACGGCATCATTCTAGACAAGATCTGCTCAAAAAGGAAAGCTTGTTATTAGCATTGAATCAAGAATATTGCATTCAATGTTCATCTTCTCAAGTGCTATTTAAACAAGGCTTCGAAGATTATAATGGCTAATGCTTCCAAATTCTCTACACGCACAAAGCTGAACAATAATCTTCATCTACCAGTTTTGCTAAACCAACAAACTCTGATACTCCATTAGTGTTTAGCAATCTAAGTTTCTAAGCTTAATTTGTGTATACATCACAGTTGTGATAAAGTTTTGTAGAAAACATTCACACACATTGTTTTATACCTTTGTAAGAAAGTGTTGCCTTGACAAACTGGATTGTGGTTTGAATCAAGAAGGCTTTAGCAGTTGTTAAAGCAGATTTGTATTCAGTTGAATATAGTGAATTAAGACCTCGTTGGAGAGAGGCGAAATCACCTTGACGGGTGGACTGGAGTAGTTTGAGATCAAACGAACCAGGATAAAAATATCTTGTCAATTGCTTTAAGATTCCAGTTTTACAATTCAACCCCCCCTTCTTGTGTTTTTCACCCCTTCAATTGGCATCAGAGCGCCTGGTTCTGAGCTAAAACACTTAACCGTGTCAGTACAAGATCCAGCGTCAGAAAAACACAATGGCAGGAAACAACTCTCATTTCAGCAATGACAACAATGAGGATAGAGACAGATTCAGCGGCAAACCTCCAGTCTTTGATGGAGAAAACTTTGATTACTGGAAAGACAGAATTGAAAGCTTCTTTCTAGCACATGATGCTGATTTGTGGGATATGGTGACAGATGGATACACGCACCCTGTGAATGCAACTGGTCAGAAGATTGAAAGAAAATCAATGACTGATCAACAAAAGCGTGACTTCAAGAATCACCATAAGGCCAGAACCATCCTCCTCAGTGCCATCTCCTATACTGAGTATGAAAAGATCTCCAACAGAGACACAGCTAAGAACATCTTTGATTCTCTCAGAATGACGCATGAGGGCAACGTTCAAGTCAAAGAAACAAAAGCTCTGGCGCTCATTCAGAAGTATGAGGCGTTCAAAATGGAAGAATCTGAATCCATTGAAACTATGTTCTCTAGATTCCAGATTCTGGTAGCTGGTCTCAAAGTTCTGGACAAAGGATACTCTACTGCTGACCATGTCAAGAAGATAATCAGAAGTTTACCCAAGCAGTGGAGGCCTATGGTTACTGCTCTGAATCTAGCGAAGGATCTCAACAAAATCACTCTGGAGGAACTTATAAGCTCCCTCAGAAGTCATGAGATAGAGCTAGAAGCTGATGAGCCTCAGAAGCAAGGTAAGCCTTTAGCTTTAAAATCTAACAGAAAATCTGAATCTAAAGTTTTGCAGGCAGTTGAAGAAACATCTGATGGATCCTCATCAGAAGAAGACGAACTTTCCCTTCTCTCCAGAAGAGTAAATCAACTGTGGAAGCAAAGACAAAGGAAGTTCAGGAATCCCAGAAGATCTGATCAGAACGAGTCTTCTTCCAGATACAGAAGGACAGATTCTTCCTCTGGATACAGAAGATCTGAAGGCTCCTCCGATAGCAAGAAGCCAAACACAAAAGACATCATCTGCTACGAGTGCAATGAGCAAGGACACTACAAGAGTGACTGCCCAAAGCTTCAGAGGGAAAAGCCCAAAAAGAAGTTTGGAAGAGAGAAGAAGAAAAGTCTCATGGCCACATGGGATGACTCTGACTCGTCTGAAGCTGACTCAGAATCAGATGATGAAAGGGCAAACATAGCGCTCATGGCTAACATTCCAGATGACAGTGAAGCTTCTGAATCAGACTCAGAATCAGACACAGAAGAGGTATTCCCTAACTTCGCTGTTAATTTTACAAAGGCTGAACTTACTGAAAGCCTCTATGAAATTCTGGAACGTTATCAGCAGATTAGAGCTAAATTCAGAGACCTGAAAAGGAATCTTGAATCTGACTCTAATAAGTCTGAGAGTCTCAAATTGGAAAACTCTGAGCTGAGAGATAAAATTTTAAAATTAGAAAACTCTTTACAAAACTCTCAGAAGGAACCAATTTCTGAAACTCCCAGCAACGCTGATGAGATCATAAAGGAGTATGATCACAGTTTCCAGAAGTTCCTTGCTAAAAGCATAGATAGAAGCAGAATGGCTTCAATGATCTATGGAGTTAGCAGAAACGGAAGGAAAGGAATAGGATACCAAGGTAAGGTTCCTACACCTAAGAATGTCATGGATTTAACCATTAAACACACTCCTCTAAATTCACACTTTGTGTATGGTCACACACATGACATCAAATATACTAGTAGTAAGCACTCTGTGAAACCAAAATTCAACCAGAGTTTTGGTAAAACTAACAAATCAGGACCCAAGAAGATCTGGGTACCTAAGGATAAAATAATACATGTTGCAGATATCTTTAGCAGCAAGTCAGAAACACCAGTCATGGTACCTGGACTCTGGCTGCTCACGACACATGACGGGAAGAAGGCATATGTTCCAAAGCCTGGAACTTAAGCCTGGAGGCCACGTTGGCTTTGGAGGCAATCAGAGGGGAAAGATTATTGGCTCTGGAACTGTAGGTAACGGAAATCTTCCCTCTATTAATAATGTTCTGCTAGTTGATGGATTGATGCATAATCTGTTATCCATAAGTCAATTAAGTGATAACGGTTATGATATAATCTTTAATCAAAAATCATGTAAAGCTGTTAGTCAGAAAGATGGGACTATCCTGTTTAATGGAAAGAGGAAAAACAACATTTACAAAATCAAACTTTCTGAACTAAAGAGTCAGAACGTAAAATGTCTTCTGTCTGTTAACAACGAGCAGTGGATCTGGCACAGAAGATTGGGGCATGTTAGTATGAGAAGAATATCTCAGATTAACAAACTCAATCTGGTCAGAGGACTTCCTAATTTGAAGTTCAATTCAGATGCTCTGTGTGAAGCATGTCAGAAAGGCAAATTTGCAAAACCTTCTTTTAAATCCAAAAATGTTGTTTCTACCTCTAAGCCATTAGAACTTCTGCACATTGACTTATTTGGACCAGTTAAAACTGCTTCAGTCAGTGGCAAGAAGTATGGGTTAGTAATCGTAGATGACTATAGCAGATGGACATGGGTAAAGTTCTTAAGACACAAGGACGAGTCACACTCTGTGTTTGTTACCTTCTGTAACCAAGTTCAGAATGAAAAAGATCTTAGAATCGTTAAAGTCAGAAGTGATCATGGTGGAGAATTTGAAAATAAAGATTTTGAGTCATTCTTTAATGACAAAGGCATTCTGCATGATTTCTCTTGTCCTAGAACTCCCCAACAAAATGGAGTTGTAGAACGAAAGAACAGAACATTGCAAGAAATGGCCAGAACCATGATCAACGAGACAAACGTTGCTAAGACTTTCTGGGCAGAGGCAATAAACACAGCGTGCTACATTCAGAATAGAATCTCAATAAGACCTATTCTGGAAAAGACTCCATATGAATTGTGGAAGAACAGAAAGCCCAACATTTCGTATTTTCATCCATTTGGATGTACTTGCTTTATATTGAATACAAAGAATTATTTGAACAAGTTTGATTCTAAGGCACAGAAGTGTATTATGTTAGGATACTCTGAACGCTCAAGAGGGTACAGAGTATACAATACAGAAACACAGATTGTGGAAGAATCAATCAGTGTTCGTTTTGATGATAAGCTTGACTCTGAAAAGTCAAAGCAGAATGAAAATCTTGCAGGTATAGAAATTGAATTTGCAGGTTCTGAAGACAAGTCATCAGAAGCTCTCAACACAGACATTCCTTCAACGTCTGAAAGAAGCAATGCTAGAAATCCTACAACTGCTGCTGATCAACCTCAGAAGAGATTACCCAGAAGCAGTTTGGATCACCCAGAAGAGACTATCCTAGGAAGAAAGGAAGATCCAATCAGAACAAGAGCAAGCTTCAGAAACTCTGAAGAAACTCTTATGGGACTTGTGTCTCTGATTGAACCTTCTTCTATTGATGAAGCACTTCTGGATAATGACTGGATTCTGGCAATGCAAGAAGAGCTGAATCAATTCACCAGAAACGACGTATGGGATCTCGTTCCCAGACCAAAAGGATTCAACGTCATTGGAACAAGATGGGTGTTCAGAAACAAGCTTAATGAACAAGGTGAAGTCGTCAGAAACAAGGCACGACTGGTTGCACAAGGTTATAGTCAGCAAGAGGGGATAGACTATACAGAAACCTTTGCCCCAGTCGCCAGGTTAGAATCTATCAGACTTTTAATCTCATTTGCTGTTAATAGAGGCATCACTCTGTATCAGATGGATGTCAAAAGTGCATTCTTAAATGGTTATATAGAAGAAGAAGTTTATGTTCACCAACCCCCAGGTTTTGAAAATACAAAACATCCAGAACATGTTTTCAAACTGAAAAAATCACTGTATGGTCTGAAACAAGCTCCCAGAGCTTGGTATGAAAGGCTAAGTAACTTTCTGCTTGAAAATGAATTCACCAGAGGGAAAGTGGACACTACTCTATTCTGTAAAACAGTTAAGAGTGACATTTTAGTCTGTCAAATTTATGTTGATGATATTATTTTTGGTTCTACTAATCCTTCTCTTGGAAGAAAATTTGCTAAGTGTATGCAGGCAGAATTTGAGATGAGCCTCATGGGGGAACTGGAATTCTTTCTAGGAATTCAGATCAATCAAACTCCAGAGGGAACTTACATTCATCAGAGCAAATACATCAGAGATCTTCTGAAGAAATTTGACCTCTCAGAATGTAAGCCATCAAAGATTCCAATGCATCCCACGTGCATTCTGGAAAGAGAAGAGGTAAGCAAAAGTGTAGAACAGAAGGTCTACAGAGGTATG
The DNA here is from genome assembly GCA_948472305.1 of Vicia faba. Lineage (NCBI taxonomy): Eukaryota > Viridiplantae > Streptophyta > Magnoliopsida > Fabales > Fabaceae > Vicia > Vicia faba. Next base: position 1,624,913,313 of record OX451737.1, on the reverse strand, counting down.
ATTGGTTCTCTCCTTTATCTGACAGCTTCAAGACCTGATATCTTATTCAGCGTATGTATTTGTGCTAGATTCCAATCAGATCCTAGAGAATCTCACTTAACAGCAGTTAAGCGAATTTTCAAGTATCTGAAAGGTACTACTAATCTGGGTTTGTTTTATAGAAAATCTAGTGATTACAGCTTAGTAGGCTACTGTGATGCTGATTTTGCTGGAGACAGAGTGGAACGTAAAAGTACTTCTGGAAGCTGCCAGTTTCTGGGAGAAAATCTGATCTCGTGGTCCAGCAAAAGGCAATCAACAATTGCTCTGTCAACAGCAGAAGCTGAGTACATAGCAGCAGCAGGATGTAGCACACAAATGCTCTGGATGAAAAGTCAGCTTGAAGACTTCCAGATTTTTGAGAGTAACATTCCTATTCTTTGTGATAATACTTCTGCTATTTGCTTAAGTAAGAATCCTATTTTACATTCTAGAGCTAAGCATATAGAAATAAAACATCATTTCATTAGGGACTATATTCAGAAAGGTATTTTAAACTTGAAATTTATAGATACAGACCATCAATGGGCTGATATCTTTAATAAACCCCTTTCAGAAGATAGGTTCAATTTCATTCTGAAACATCTCAGCATGAAAGTATGCCCAGAATGAAAATGTTTTAATTCCATGTATTTATCTTCAGAATGTAATTATTTTACTGTGAACTTCTGATCAATCTTCTTTCAGAAAGATAGAACATGCAGATTGTATCAGATGCAAGTCTAAAGATCTGAGAGTCTAATCTCAAAGACAGACGTGCTGATCACTACATCAAACAAGTGTCATCCAATCATCAGCAAATCCCTGAAGCAGAACGCGTGCACGCTTCTAAGAAGGCAAAGCGCTGATTGGGTGCATTGAGACACATGTCTGGTAACCGTTTTTAAGTATCTTTCTCAAATCCCCCAAAATCAGCAAGCATTTAATGAAAAGTAATCACGCTTGTTAATGGCAATCATTATTTTTTTCTCTCTCTTAAAAACGTTTAATTTTTCAAAATAATTTTTGAAAACTCTATTTAAACACATTAATCCTTCATTCTTATTCTTTACGCTTACTCATAATCATTCAAGTATTTTCTGCATATTTCTGAGTTTATCTCCCAAACCTTTTTCTCTCAAATCATTCTCAAAGCTTTGTTGTGTGAGAACAATGGCATCCTCCAGCATTTCTGCAGGCAATCAGAAGAAAGAAACCTCTGAACAATATCAGGTGCCCCTCAGAACTCTTCTCACACCGGTAAAGAATCTTGAGGTTCTCTCTGAGTTAATCATCGACTTTGAAAGTTTGAAGGATAATGGATTTGACCTAACTGAGGAAATTAGGGCTCAAAAGTGGGAGAGGTATTTCGATAGGTTGGTTGGACCAACATTCCCAGAGCTTGTCAAGGAATTTTGGATTCACGCCAAGATTCATAAACATCTAGTCATCTCTTCTGTCATGGGAAAGAAGATAGTAATTTCTGAAGACCTCATTGCTAGGTTAATCGGTCAAAGTGGTGGTGGAGTCCGTTGTGTGGACATGGCTGATAGATGCCCTGATATAGGTGTGGTAGCCAACAGCATTTTCACTCTTGGATTTCCCAGCAGCAAAATTAAGGATCTGAAGGATCACTGCAGAGTATGGGCCAAGATTGTTCTGGGCTGCTTCAATCACAGGAAGCCAACAAGCTCTCCTGATTATATAAACGTGGATCAGCAATTTCTGATCTACTTTATTGATCAGAGGGTGAAGATCAATCTGGCACACTTCCTGTTCAACCATCTTAAGACCAGTGTCAAAGAGACTAGAGAAGAAGAAAGGACCAAAAGGGACTGGATACCGTTTGGAAGGCTCATATCAGATATTCTGACAGAGAATAAGCTGATAGATTATCTGAGCGAAGCTCAAGTGCTGAGCACACTTGAACCAACTGTTGGAAAACCGCTGAACGCTAAGAACCTGAAAAAGATGAAGCTGATAGAAAATATTAGGAAGGAACCCAGAACCACTTCAACTGCTGACATCTCCAGCAGAAGAGTGCCTCTGAGTGATTTCCCAAAATTTTCTGAAATGGAATCCAAACCTGATATGTTTCTCAAGTATCCAGATTCATACAAGGAAGAAGATACAGGTTCAAAGCTGAAGATCAAAGATCTGAGTCAAGTCCAACCAGAAGTGACTCAGAAGAAGACAAAGAAGAGGAAAGCAGAAGGATCATCTCATCAGACTCCAAAGAAAAGAGGTAATTCATCTGCTGCCCCTATTTCAATTTCATCTACTATTCCAACATCTGCTGCCCCTCCTCAAACCTCTCACAGATTATCCATTCCAATCCCTACCATTGATGAAACTATACCAGAAGACCCTTCTGAGGCCTTACAACTCAGAAGAACCAGAACTAAAATTCTCAAACAACCAACTGTTTCAACAACACCAGCACTTGATAGAGTGCTAGCTGATATTGAGCGTGAACATGCTTCTGCTCAACCAAATTCTGAACCACTAAATATTCCTCCTCCACAACCAGAATCACAACCAACCAGAAATACAACAACAACCAGAACCAGAATCACAACAACCACTCACAGAAGAACCTCCAAAAACTCCAACCACTCCAATAGAAATATCTGACTCTGATTCTGATAACCCTCCTCCAAAACAAACAACCTCTCAGAAAACCGCTGAAAACCCCAGCAGAACTTTCATTGACTTCACAAGTCTTGAACGTCTTGCTGACCTAAGACACAAAATTGCCATACCCAAACCAAAGCAACCAGATGTTGGCTCTGGTATTTTGAATTTTGAAACAGGTATGCTGCAATGGATTGCTTCTTTGAAGCAAGTCTGTCCGGGGATGATCGACCCAGCTGCTTCTGATCAGCTCTGGTCACAGTTCAGACTATGGGTACGTGCTGAAGCCCTCAAGCTGCAGGACGTCAACTATGAGCAGGCTCAACAGAACTTTAGCAAGCTGCTGAAGGAAGTTGAGAGTCAGCTGCCTCAAGAATTTGTGCTCCCTCTGGACAGTGAATCTTGGTCTGAGAAAGAGCAAGCTGCACAGGTGCAACCATCAGAAGAAGACAAGACCCTTCAGGAAGAAAATCCAGCAGAAGATGTAGCTGAAAGTTCTGAGAAGCTTCCTCCTTCTGAAAGTTCTCAAGCTGCCTTGGACAGGCAGGCTCTGGAAGAATTAAGGCTGAATGACTTGCGTCTACAGCAGCGGATGGAAGAGAATGATCAGAAGATGAAAGCAAGAATGGATGTACAGGACAGCAAAATTGACACTGTTGTCACCATGGTTCAGAAGCAGAATGAAACTTCTGAAAAGATTCAAGCAATGCTGGAAAGCCTGTTCTCACGCATGCCACCTCAACCTTAAAATTCTTTTCATGCATGACATTCTCTATGTTTTCTTCATTTTCTGATGTACTGTTTTGACTATGTTTTGTAATGTTCTTTTGCTCTGATTATGAACTATTTTAATATAATTTGTTTTTCTGATCTAAATTGTTTTAGCACATCACCAACACTTTTTGATTGCTGACAAAAAGGGGGAGAACAAGAATGATATTTAAAATCAATAACGGCTAACTAGACAGAAATTCTCAAACATTCTAACTCTATTACTTGAAATGTTTTTCTATTTTGTTTTTAAGTCTACAGGCACAAGGAAGCTCCTGAACACTATGAAGACTAGAAGCTAGAAGCTCTGATCAAAATGTAGAAGCTCATGTTGCTCTGATCAAATATGAAGTTCTGATCGACCTAACACTCTGATCCGAAGCAAAGCTCTGACAGGAAAAGCTCTGAAGCTCTGCTCTCTGATAAGTCAAAGACCTATAATCTGATGCTCAAAGATAGAAAAAGATCTGATCCTGAAGAACACGCATATCAAAGGGAAGTAACAAACTCAGGGGGAGTATCTCTTAAACTCTGATTTCTCTTTACTTCTTAACTCTGAAACATTTCCTAGATACCTTTTCACGTTATTTTTTTATTTAAAATATCTAGTTTTTGTCATCATCAAAAAGGGGGAGATTGTTAGAACAATGTTTGAATCTAGTACCCTATATTTAAGTTTTGATGATAACAAAGTGAAAAGATATAGTATTTATATGTTTCATGTTTGAACTATATACTACCTAAAATTACTATGCTCTGACTTGCAGATACGCTGATTAAAATAAGCAAGATCACTTCTTCAGCATCAGAATTTGATTTGATACACCAGCATCAGAAGTTGCTGAATCAGAACGTCAAGATCAGATGATCAACTCACGTACTTGCTGAAGCTTGATGAACAGAACTGCGCGTAAACACTCTGATACAGAAACAATAAGTTCATCAGCAGCGAAGCAGAATCAGAATGAGCCAAGCCAGAACGTGCATTGAAGAAGCAACGGTACTGTGCATTGAACGCTAATTAATTCCAACGGCATCATTCTAGACAAGATCTGCTCAAAAAGGAAAGCTTGTTATTAGCATTGAATCAAGAATATTGCATTCAACGTTCATCTTCTCAAGTGCTATTTAAACAAGGCTTCGAAGATTATAATGTCTAATGCTTCCAAATTCTCTACACGCACAAAGCTGAACAATAATCTTCATCTACCAGTTTTGCTAAACCAACAAACTCTGATACTCCATTAGTGTTTAGCAATCTAAGTTTCTAAGCTTAATTTGTGTATACATCACAGTTGTGATAAAGTTTTGTAGAAAACATTCACACACATTGTTTTATACCTTTGTAAGAAAGTGTTGCCTTGACAAACCGGATTGTGGTTTGAATCAAGAAGGCTTTAGCAGTTGTTAAAGCAGATTTGTATTCAGTTGAATATAGTGAATTAAGACCTCGTTGGAGAGAGGCGAAATCACCTTGACGGGTGGACTGGAGTAGTTTGAGATCAAACGAACCAGGATAAAAATATCTTGTCAATTGCTTTAAGATTCCAGTTTTACAATTCAACCCCCCCTTCTTGTGTTTTTCACCCCTTCAATGACCCCACTCCTAACTATCAAAAAGAACTTATTAAATGCCAGTTTATTCCCAGGCTGTGATGAAAGCTGCCATTTCTGTTTGTCCTCACCAACCAGCTGTCCTTTGTTGAAAGCAGGCGTTCAGTGCCTAATAGATAACAAGGAAATTTTGTTTGAAAAGACTTCTATTCCACCTGTTCCTTATAATGATGTTTTTATCATTACCATTTCCACCAATTCTTCCAGGGTCTTCACCAAAAGACCCGTTAGAATTACATCAGTTCCAAAAGTAACCCCTTTGATAATTACAATACCTGGAACAGTCCCGTATTCGTCAGACAAAACCATACCATGGAATTATAGAGGGGATGTCTACTACCACAGTATCAAGAAAGATTGGCCAGCTGCCAAAGATTCCGGTTCTGAGAAAGTTGACTCCGATATCAGTAATATCACAGGGACTAGCAAGATTACCCGAAGCGGAAGGATATTCTCTCCAGAAATTTCTCCCCCAAAAGCAGTTTCTGGACTCGTAATCATTCCTGTTATTGTTGCTCCTCCAAAGGTTGTTCCCAGTACTACAATCATCTCCACCAATACTCCAACTGACAAAGCTGTTACAATTCCTGCTATCACTGCTACTGACATTCCTGCTGCCGAGTTAATCGAGACTCGAGGTAAAAGTATTCTGATTGAGCCTGTCTGGACGAAGGCACAATCGTTGGCTATCCCTGAGATCTCTCGGAAAGAGATGGAGGAAATTCTAAAGATCATAAAAAGAAGCGACTACAATATAGTTGAACAACTGGGGCAAACTCCATCTAAAATTTCCATGCTGGCTTTACTACTATGTTCCGAGGCGCATGCAAAGGCCTTAGTAAAATTCCTGAAAACTTCCCATGTACCCCAAGAAACATCAGCTGATCAATTCCAAGATTGTGTAGCCAGCTTGATTGTAGATAATGGTTTAGGTTTCTCGGATGCTGATTTAACACCAAGAGGAAGGAAGCATAATGAGGCATTGCATGTCTCAGTGGAATGCAGGGGCATAACCTTGGCTCATGTCTTGGTGGACACTGGTTCATCTCTGAATGTATTGCCTAAAAAGGCTCTTGATAGGCTTGACTGTGAAGGATTGACATTGAAACCAAGCAACATAGTAGTGAGAGCTTTTGTCGGCTCAAAAAGGATGGTGCATGGGGAAGTGGATATCCCCATAAAGGTTGGAACCCAAACATTTGATTCAACTTTTTATGTAATGGATATTCGCCCTTCATACTCCTGCTTGCTAGGCCGACCATTGATTCACAATGCTGGCGCTGTTACTTCTACGTTGCACCAAATGCTGAAGTATCCGATTCAAGGGAATATTATCACCGTTCATGGAGAAGAAGAGTATATGATCAGCCATCTCAATTCCTTCAGATATGTGGAAATATATGGTGAATTTATTGAAACTCCATTCCAACACTTTGAAGAAGTCCCACAAGATGTGGCAGTGACCAAGGCTGTTCCCAAGATCACAAGGCCTCCACTCAGGATGTCATCTTTAAAGGATGAAAAAGCAGTGATAGAAGAAGGTGGGTGCACTATTTGGGGACAACTCCCAGATATCCCATACAAGTCTGACAAGTTTGTCCTGGGTTTCACTTCAGGTGGTCAGAAGATTGTACGCCGCGCTCGTGCTGGAGGACCACCCCTAAAGATCAGCAACCGTGAAGTCAACGCAGTAGAGGATGATGAAAATGGCTGCAACCTGGAGGATTGGATCTTCCCAACTGTCAGTGGAGGGCTAAACAACTAGGAGGCTAGAGATTTTGTCTTGATCACTTTTATCCCATAGTAATTTATCTTTACATTTTGTTGGATTTGTAATATTAAAACAATTCAGACTCTTAAAACCATGTGTCTTACCCGAGGCACAATGGTACGTTTGTAAGGGTTATTATCTCATTTCCATATGACATCAATAAATCAAGGACGTTTTGCATACAAACTTTGTGCTCATTGTTTTTCTTTTTTACATTTTCATTTCTTTCAAAGATAACTATACCCTTACACAAACTCACACTTATAATGTAGGTCTACATCCATTTGGAATCCCATTGATAACAGTTCTGCTATGGCTTTTTGTGACTCTGAAAATATAATCTACCAAGCCGAAGACGAAGGTGAGGAAGATTGTGAAGTACCAGGGGAACTTTCCAGATTACTACATCAAGAAGAGAGGACCATTCAGCCCCACGAGGAACCCGTGGATACAATCAACCTAGGTACCAAGGAAGACAAAAGAGAAGTCAAGGTGGGTGCCAATCTGGAACCCAGTGTTAAAGAGCATCTGATTTAGTTGCTACACGAATATGTTGAGGTCTTTGCCTGGTCGTATGAAGATATGACAGGACTTGATGCAGATATTGTGGTACATCATCTACCTACAAAAGAGGATTACCCACCAGTAAAACAAAAGATCCATCGCATGCGACCAGATATGTCAGAGAAGATTAAAGCAGAAGACATGAAATAATTCAACGCTAGATTCTTGGCCGTCACCTTTTATCCGTAATGGATTACCAATGTTGTTCCCGTGCCCAAAAAACACGGTAAGGTACGAATGCGTGTGGACTACAGAGATTTTAATAGGGAAAGCCCTAAGGATGATTCCCCACTTACCCACATTGACATCCTAGTTGACAATACGGCACAACACAAAGTGTTTTACTTCATGGACAGTTTCTCAGGTTACAACCAAATCAAAATGGCGCCTGAGGACATGGAGAAGACAACCTTTGTCACACAATAGGGCATATTCTGCTACAAGGTCATGCCATTCGGACTGAAGAATGCTGGGGAAACCTATCAACGTGCCATTGTCACTCTATTTCACGACATGATACATCATGAAATAGAGGTCTATGTGGACGACATGATAGCTAGATCTTAAACAAAAGAATAACATCTTGATCATTTTCAGAAACTGTTTGAGAGGCTAAAGAAATACAAGCTGAGGTTGAACCCCAATAAGTGCATGTTTGGAGTAAGGTCTGGTAAGCTCCTAGGCTTTGTCATTAGAAATAAAGGTATTGAAGTGGATCCCACCAAGGTAAAAGTGATACAAGATATGCCTGCTCCTCGTACTGAGAAGGAAGTCATAGGATTCTTGGGATGTTTGAACTACATTGCCAGATTCATTTCTCACTTGACAACAACTTGTGAACCAATCTTCAAGTTACTGAAGAAAGATCAAGTAGTCAAATGGAATGACGAGTGCCAAACTGCTTTCGACAAGATCAAAGAGTACCTGCAAGAGCCTCCTGTTTTGATACCACCAGTCGAGAGAAGACCATTGATCATGTATCTGACTATTTTAGAAAATTCAATGGGGTGTGTGCTGGGGCAGCATGACGAGTCTGGCTGAAAAGAGCATGCTATTTATTACCTGAGCAAAAAGTTTACCGACTGTGAAACAAGATATTCACTGCTCGAGAAAACTTGTTGTGCTCTGGCATGGGCTACTGGCCGGCTAAGACAGTATATGCTGACTCATAATACCTTGTTGATATCTAAAATGGATCCAATAAAATACATCTTTGAGAAACCTGCTCTCTCTGGGAGAATAGCAAGATGGCAGATGATCCTGATGGAATATGACATACAATATACTACCCACAAGGCAATAAAGGGCAGTGTCCTAGCTGATCACCTTGCTCACCAAGCTGTAGAAGACTACCATTCCATGAAGTTCGAATTCCCAAATGAAGACATCATGATGGTAAACAACTGTGAAGAACTCAGGCCATGTGACGGACCTGAACAAGGATCCCGATGGACCCTGGTTTTTGATGGGGCATCTAACGCACTCGACAATGGTATTGGTGTTGTACTCATATCTCCTGAAGGGTGTCATACTCCATTTACTGCAAGACTCTGCTTCAATTGTACAAATAACATGGCGGAATACGAAGCATGCATCTTTGGTCTCAAAGCTGCCATAGACTTGGGGATAGAATCTTTGAATGTATTCTGAGATTCAGCTTTGGTTATTAGCCAGATCAAAGGGGAATGGGACACCAAACACCCTAACCTTATCTCTTACAAAGAACATGTTTTGACATTTCTCCCACATTTTGAGGAGATTACCTTCGAGCACTTCCCGCGAGAAGAAAATCAGCTAGCAGACGCACTAGCCACAATGTCATCTATGTTTAAACTTAAATGGGATAATGAGGCTCCATAGATCACCATTGAACGAAGGGATGAACCAGCACACTGTCACGAGATTAATACTAAAGAAATAGTAGACCAGCCTTGGTTTCACGAAGTCAAGAGGTATCTCGAAACCCAAGAATATCCGGAAGGAGCTTCAGTCAATGATAAGAATTTCTTAAGGAGATTCTCTGCTAAATTATTCCTTAGTAATGGAATTCTTTACAAACACAACCATGACTCTGTGTTACTTTGATGCGTAGACAAGGTTGAAGCTGCATGAATCATGGCTGAGTTACATGAAGGCACTTTTGGCACCCATTCCAGTGGGCATATGATGGCAAAGAAAATCCTACGAGAAGGCTATTATTGGTTTACCATGGAAGCATATTGCTATCAACACTCTCGAACCTGCCATAAGTGTCAGATTTATGCTGACAAGGTGCACGTACATTCGGTTCCTCTGAATGTCTTGACGGCTCCTTGGCCCTTTGCTATGTGGGGGATCGATATGATTGGGGAAATCAAGCCAACAACCTCCAATGGACATTGCTTCATCTTAGTGGCCATTGACTATTTTACAAAATGGGTGGAGGCAGCTTCTTTCACTTCCGTTACCAAGAATGTTGTCGCCCGGTTCATCAAGCAGAATCTCATCTGTCGTTACGGTATCCCGGAGAGGATCATTACAGACAATGGTACAAACCTGAACAATACTATGATCACTGCCATGTGCGAGCAATTCAAGATCCAGCATCACAATTCTTCCCCTTACCGGCCGAAGATGAATGGTGTTGTCGAAGCCGCAAATAAGAACATTAAAAAGATCATACAGAAAATGAAAGCCACATACAAATACTGGCATGAGATGCTACCATTCGCTCTCCACGGATATCGTACCACATCTCGCACATCAACCGGGGCAACACCCTACTCTCTGGTATACGACATGGAGGCTGTCTTGCCTATTAAGGTTTAGATCCCCTCTGTGAGAATTATGAAGGATGCAGGGTTGAATGAAGAAGATTGGATCCAGAATCGAGTTGATCAACTAAACTTGATTGATGAGAAAAGGCTTACTACTTTCTATCATGGTCAAATGTATCAAAAACGGATGATCAAGGATTTCAACAAAAAGGTCAGACGACAAGTGTATATAGTTGGAGATCTGGTGATCAAACGTATCATACTAATGCAAGGTGATCCCAGGGGAAAATGGACTCCTACATACGAAGGACCATTTGTAATAAAAAACATATTCTCTGGTGGAACAATGATCTTGACCACCATGGATGGCGACGACCTGCAGCACACTGCAAACACATACATAGTCAAAAGATACTATGCATAAGAGACCCGCTAGGTTGACACACCTAGGCAAAACAAAGGAATCCCGGTGAACCAAAAAGGTTGGGGCAAAAATTAGGGATAAAAAAAATCTGTACATCCGGAAAGCTGAAAACCCGAAAGGGCGGCTTGGGCAAAACAGGGTATCCCGGTGGACTGAAAACCCGAAAGGGCGGTCCAGGAAAAAGTTAACGAATTAAAGCATATGACTATGTCATGTTGGATCACCGTACAGACAAACTTTGGCTTCCACTGAAAAACTCAGAGGTTCTGATCAATTCAATCATCTTCATACAAGGCAACAAATATACAAGATACTCAGAGACACGAAGACTATAGCAGAATGGGAACCCCATGGGATTATTGCACATAGCTATCTTTTCTTTGTATCAAAATTTTCATTTTTTACGACGACATTCTCTTACTAGAATGTTTGTCTCGTTGTAAAAAATACTTACTTAAAGTTAATACAAAGATATCCCTTTTGAAAGTGCAAAAACTCTCTGTTTTTATTTTTGCTTGTGTTTTGTTTACAAAAACGTCCAATGATTCGTTGTTGAACATATGTATTTGAACATAATTACTATTTACAAATAAACAAAATAAAAGACAATCGCTGATGGCTTTAAGGGATAGAGAAATCTCTCTAAGTTTATCTCCATAAAATTCTCCGCAGTGTGCAGTTTAATCCCCAGCGGAACAAAGCTTCCAGTTTATCAATCCCCTGTAGAAGTCGCCAAATTTCTCAGAATTCCCCAACTAGGATTTTTCAAACAGTACACGACATTCCCCTTACAACAGAGTTTATTTCTCTAAAGGGAAAATCGTCAGCACTTCAACTTCACAACATGAACACTTATACTTCATATCCTCAGCAGCAGACAAGGATGTATCTTCCCCAATCCAACAACAGTACAGCAGATTAGCTCACATACGCATACATCACACCCATATATAATAAACATCGATAACACGAATGCATTATACTATGCATTTCATACAACATAACATTGCATATTAGCTAACATTTTACCTTTTTTAGGATAAGGTTCATCAACAACTACCATTAACAATGTTCGAAGTTTTCAGATACAATTCAGATACGCTCCAGACACGGATGCCATCCTGATACTCAATCAGATTCTTTCTCAGATACAGTTCAGATACGCTCCAGATACGGATGCCATCCTGATACTCATTTAGATACGCTCCGGATACGGATGCCATTCTGATACTCATTCAGATCCAACTTTCAGATACAGTTCAGATACGCTCCAGATAGGATGCCATTCTAATACTCATTCAGATCCAACTTTCAGATATAGTTCAGATACGCTCCAGACACGGATGCCATTCTAATACTCATTCAGATCCAACTTTCAGATACAATTCATATACGCTCCAGACATGGATACCATCTTAACACTCATTCAGATTCAACTCTCAGATACAGTACAGATACGCCCCAGACACGGACGCCATTCTGATACTCATTCTTTCAGCTTACAAATTACAATTCAACAATCACTTTTGGATGGCATCTACAAGCCCATCTCCAATAACTTTATAGTACCTCTCCAAATGGAATTTTTAAGCCCATTCCCTCTACCATCACATCACCGAGTGCAAATTTATGGGCACTCTAGTGTCCAATCATCTTCCCACTTCGAGTCACAAATGGAAAAACTCGCCAATCTAACTCTTCAGGCTTAAGAAGATTGAACAAGGGAAGCTGTTGTAACCTAAAAATTTCCCTCTCATTTATCAAGAATTTTCTCACAAGATCTCTTTGGACTCAAGACTGCACTAGGGTTTGATCAGCTCAAGACACCTCATTGAGCACTGATGACCAAAATTAGGGTTTGAGATTGCACAAGGATTTTGGAACTTCTAATTCCCCATATGACTTTCATAGATCATTATGGACCCCCAAGATTACTCATGTCAAGTTTCAAGCTTTAGATTACATTTTTGATCAGTCAATTGAGCAATCGACCTAAAAATCAGTTGTATTAGGGAAAAAGTCAACTATGGCCAATTTACAGTCAAACTTCATAATTTTTGATCCACATCAACATTTTAAACTCAAAAGTATCATTTGGTCAAGTTTTGACCATAACTCCTCAAGAAATTTGATCAAATCTCCAAAAGGGCAAAATGGTCAAAATTAGGGTTTTGACTAGGAAAGGGCAATTTCTGATTTTTGACCTAGAAAATGGTCAATTGGTTTAAGGATTGATCTCAAGAGTCCAATTGCATCATTTTACCTAATGACATGGTTTAAAACATTGCAAGTCCATTGGAATGACAAATGAATTTTACAGTCAACTGATCAAAAGTCAACTACACACTAAAAAGTCACACTTTGACTTTTTGGTCAAACTCAAGTGCCAAAGATCATAATTAATCAAAACATGTCAAAATATGAAACTTATTCATCAAGAAATCAAAAAGTCAAGATTTCATTTTGAAAAGTCAAAATTTCTAAACTTAGAAATTTTTCTAAGTGTTGGAAATTTCATGTTTTTTCATAACTTTGAACAAAATTTTCACTATGATGCAAGATGATTCAAGAGAAACTTCCAACATAAAAGTTTTATATCTCTATAAAATCTACAAATTTTATTTACAAAACTCCTTCCGAAAATTCTTGGATCTAAAGTTATAACTTTATGAACATGTGGTCATGAAACTAAATACTTAGTGAAATTTTGCCCTAATTTGGTCAGGATTTTGACCCAACTTCATGGCACTTCTTCATATAGTTCCAAGTGGAATCTTCCAAAGAAATTCAAATATGGTTTGTAGACCACATTTCAAGCTTTCCAAAATGTCCAAGAACTCCTTGAGATCATTCTTGAGTAGGGAGAATCAAAGAGATGAAGTTAGGGTTTTGTCACTTGAATTACAAGTCATTTTTGATGAACACATGAACCAAATCCATGCTAGGTTGCATAATCTTTGCTTTGCAGGCCTCAAACTTGTTTGTCACTCTATAATGAAAGGTTTACACAGTTGTTAGGGCTTTGATCCAAGTAATTGAGCTATTATCCAAGTTGCATTTCCATTAATGGCACAAAGTTAACATTGCCATTCTTGTAAAGCAAGCTTTTTGCATAAAGTTCATTCTTGAGCCTCTAACTTGTTCCCTCTGATCACACTCCATCCACAAAGTCAGAAGCTAGCTTGTTTAAAGCATAGCCAATCCATCTTAGCAAGTACACAAGGCTTTGAAACTTGAATTTCTCAAAAATCACATGTTATGCATAAACTTGTGATTTTGAATTCTGATCAACAAGAGGTCTCCAAACTTGTTGCTTATAAATATAGTCACTATTTGTGAGCTAGAGGATGAGCTTAATCACCCTGAAATAAACCAAAACTCTCTCAAATCAGAAAATTTCCCCAAAACTCCATTGTTGCACAGTTTCTGACCTTGAACATCAAACTCACATATCCCTCGTGCGTTTCTTGGCCTTTTAGTTTCTAAAGCTTCCTTACATCAAGTGTAACCTATCCCTGTCCCTGTTTCATTACTGTAACATCATTTACCATATCCTCCATAACCAAAACCATAGCATTGCACATTGACTTCTCCAAGTTATTTCAGCCATCCATTGTTCAAGCTAATCATTGCATTAGCTTCCTAGGACCTCAAGGAAGCTAACCTGATCATCACCATCACTTGAAGCAAGCTCAAACTCCAAACATGATTTCCAATTTTGAGGTAAGTTTTCTCAACTTAGAACTCTTCATATAGGCATCATCAATAGTTTATTTGTGAAGAAAACATGTAGATATCATTGCCCTAAAGCTAACCATGTCCATAGTTTCCATTAATTTTGCTTAAGCTTAGAGAATTTTGAAACTGAAATTTCTGAAATTTTTAGGGTTTAGATTAGGGCCATTAAAATTCATGCTTATCTTTTATTTATAGTTTTAATACTTTACATTTATGGAATTGTGAGAAAATTTGCTACAAGTTTCATGTTTACAGTTTTCATTTTTGATGAGAAATGAGCAAGTTACAGTTGGTCTGGCTGGAGGTTGAAGATGAATTCTTCAGGGCGCATTTTGCCTAACATATTTATTGATTTACTTATGTTAACAGATGTATATCCACCTCAGTGGTAGAAGCGCGCGCCTGTAACCTATGGGACCTGGGTTCGAGCCCCAATGGTACCCTTTTGCATTTTTTACATGTTTTATAATTCTGACTTTTTTTGTTTGCAGGGTGCTGGGCCTCTTTGGGCCTGGCTTATTTTTTTATTCTGCTAGTTAACCCCCTGTTTTCTATTGACACCCCTGGCCCAAATTTATTTATTTTCTTTTTTTTTTTAATTTTCATTTTATCTTCTTAAATATATTTTCTAAATACTAAAAAATCATAAAATACAAAAAATAATAGATTTATATCTTGACTTATTTTATTTTATTTTATTTTTTCCACAAAAAAATATTTTTATTTATTATACTTTATTTACTTTATTAACCAATCTTGTAAACTTAATTAATATTATGTTTTTATTTATTTATTTTTCACACCATTAAAAATACATCATTTTTAATATTAAAAGGCAAAAAATATTTTATAATACTATAAATATTTTTTAAGATAAAAATACCAAAAAATACTTTTCTTAAACTTAGTTTCTTTTGATTAATTAATAGAACTAGAGTTTACTTAAATTCTTTTCTTAATAAAATACAAATTTAATTAATTATTTTCTTTATTTAATTAGGTTAAGACAAAATCCCCTTTTCATGAAAAAATCAAAACAAAGATACATTTTTTGTACATTCATTCATTTTGTACCTTGTATTTATTTATTTCCATGTACATTGATATCAATTCAATATGGTTGTAATGGACTAATTAGGCTTTAAATTCTTACAATCCCCATTCAATTTGTACACCCCTCCCCACAAAATGTTATAATAGCGTAGTAACTTTAAAATACCACAATTTATCGCTTTTATATACACATGCTAGTAATTAGGGATTGTATGGAAAGACTAAAACCAATACTTAGAAAACCCTAATTCAAGAAAAAAAAAGCATAATACACTTGCACACAAGCACCCCTAGGGTTATTCCACTTGGTTGCCTTATACAAAATGGCCATATTACGCATGTAAGGTATCTTAGCAAAAATAAGCAAATACAAGATCATAGCCCCTCGATGACGCTATCTAAGTTGCCTTACAAATGATCTTAGTACCTCAAAAAGAATGCTAAGGTACCTTGCAACATTGCTAGTCATGGTTATACGATGACCCACGCCTGTCCCGTCTACATCCAAAGATAGAGTTGCTTACCAAAGCAATGGTAAGACAACAATGTCAAAGGAACAGAAAAATGAACAAGAAAGACTTTTGAGTAGGTAGAATGCTCCTAATTACTTGCTCAATTTCATAACAAACATCCTTGCTATTTTCAAAACAAACACATACACTTTCAAATATCTTACAAAAATTGAAAACATTTTCAAAAGATCAACATCTTGGTATACATTCTTACAAACAAGAATCATTACAAATATTTCCTAAACAATGGCCTCTTTACAAAATACTTTCAAAAATCACACAAAGCACAATTTCAACCAAAAGCAAGTGATCTAGCAAGTAACTAAGAGCCCATGGAAAACCATGGATGAAAATGGTGCTAATACCTTCCCTTTTCATAATCTACCCCCCGAACTCAAGAAAAAATCTCAAAGGTCTTTCCTATTCTTTTTCACCTTTCCTTTTGGATAAAAGAAAAGTCGGTGGCGACTCTTGCTAACTGCAACATTTGCGATCAAACGCAAAACCCTCAAGTCAGTTCTCCCACCGTATCACACCATCCAAAGGTGATTGTTGACAAAAATTAGACTAAGTCTAAAATTGACTTCAACTGGAAAAGAATCAGAATAAATCTTTGGAGCGATTTATCTGAATCAGAGAAAGTGTCTAACAGAAAGGAATCAAGATAAACCATTGATCGATTTAAACTGAACCAGTAGAGGTATTGGATATTCTTCAGTTTATGGTGGGCTTGTGAAGGGCTGTTTTAGGAGACATATGAGGGGGACGCCTGGGTAGGGCTGCTTCAAGATGAATCCATGTGAAGCTGCATCTAGAAATGTCTGAGAAGGAACTTGGGTAGGGTTACTTCATGATGAGTCCGTGTAAAACTGCATCTGGAAATGTCTGAGAAGGAATCTGATTAGGGTTACTTCATGATAAGTCTGTGTAAAACTGCATTTGGAAATGTTTGAGAAGGAACTTGGGTAGGGTTACTTCATGATGAGTCTGTGTAAAACTGCATCTGGAAATGTCTGAGAAGGAACCTGGGAAGGGTTACTTCATGATGAGTCCGTGTAAAACTGCATCTAGAAATGTATGAGAAGGAACCTGTGTAGGGTAACCTCATGATGAGTTCGTGTAAAACTGCATCTAGAAATGTATGAGAAGGAACCTGTGTAGGGTAACTTCATGATGAGTCCGTGTAAAACTTCATCTGGTAGTCAAAAGAAACCCGTGTAAGATTTCTTCGGGATGGTTATGTAGATAGTTTTCCTAGCTTGTTACAGGTATTAATCTACAATCAGTCGTCCACAAATAGTTTTCCTGGCTTGTTACAGGTATTAATCTGGAACTTGGAAAGGTTGGTCGTTGAGATAGTTGTCCTGTCTGGTTTCAGGTATTAATCTCTGACTTGAGAAAAAAAGATAGTTTTCCTGGCTTGTTACATGTGTTAATCTTCAACCTCTTCATGTAGATAGTTTTCCTGGCTTATTGCAGGTATTAATCTACAATCAGACATCCCCAGATAGTTTTCCTGGCTTGATACATGTATTAATCTAGAACTTGGAAAGCTTGGTCATTGAGATAGTTTTCCTGTCTGGTTTCAGGTATTAATCTCTGACCTGAGAAAGAAAGACAGTTTTCCTGACTTGTTACATGTGTTAATCTTCAATCTCTTCACGTAGATAGTTTTCCTGGCTTGTTACATGTATTAATCTACAATCAGTCGTCCATAGATAGTTTTCCTAGCTTGTTATAGGTATTAATATGGAACTTGGAAAGGTTGGTCGTTGAGATAGTTATCCTGTCTAGTTTCAGGTATTAATCTCTGACCTGAGAAAGAAAGATAGTTTTCATGGCCCGTTATAGGTGTCAATCTTCAATCTCTTCATGTAGATAGTTTTCCTGGCTTGTTATAGGTATTAATCTACAATCAGTCGTCCACATATAGTTTTCCTGGCTTGTTACAGGTATTAATCTGGAACTTGGAAAGGTTGGTCGTTGAGATAGTTGTCCTGTATGGTTTCAGGTATTAATCTCTGACCTGAGAAAAAAAGATAGTTTTCCTGGCTTGTTACAGGTGTTAATCTTCAATCTCTTCATGTATATAGTTTTCCTGGCTTGTTACAAGTATTAATCTATAATAAGTCATCCACAAATAGTTTTCCTGGCTTGTTACAAGTATTAATCTGGAACTTGGAAAGGTTGGTTGTTGAGATAGTTGTCCTGTCTGGTTTTAGGTATTAATCTCTGACCTGAGAAAGAATGATAGTTTTCCTAGCTTATTACAGGTGTTAATCTTCAATCTCTTCATCTAGATAGTTTTCCTGGCTTGTTACAGGTATTAATCTACAATCAGTCATTCACAGATAGTTTTCCTAGCTTGTTACAGTTATTAATCTGGAACTTCAAAAGGTTTGCTTCAATGATGAATAGAAATCCATGTAAGATTGTTTCATGATGAGCCAGTGTAAAACTGCATCTGGTCACATAGGTAGTTGCTCTGTCTTGCTTCAGAAACTAAACTTGGACCTGTTGAAAATTGTGGATGATAGCCATCTGCTGATTGACCTTTTCCTGAAAAGGCAAAACATTAGCTGTATGCAATGTCATGATGTATTAAATGCATTATGTAATGATGTTCTAAAAATGAAGCTATGTTGTATGCATATATCATGTATGCTAAACAATATATGAATGTGAAGTATTTGTTGAAATGTAACTTTGTCTGGGAAAATAAATCCTTGACAAACGCTGGGGAACTTTGGGAAATGAAATCCTGGACCGCTATTGTGGATAAAGAGTATGCTCCTCTTCGGTCCTATTTTTAGGATGTTTCCACTGGTGATTCCTATTTTGTTGTTTGAGGAGAACTCCGCTGGGGAACATTGACTTTTCTTAGGAAGACTTTGGGGAGTGTTGACCTCTACTTGGGGGAAAGAGTTCAAGAGCCTCAATTGTTTGTTGCTCTACTGGAGAGTTATCTTGGGGAAGATTAAATTGACTGTGATCTGTCGTATTCCAGGCTTCACAAAAAATTTCTTGGGGAGAGTGAAGTTAGCCTATTATTTGGTTGAATTCCAAGATTCATAACAACTTGCTGGGGATAAGGAAGTTAACTGTTATCTGGTCGGATTCCAGGCTTTGCAGTAACTTGCTAGAAAGGATGAAGTTGAACTAATATCTAGTCGGGTCCAGGCTTTGCAGTAACTTGCTAGAAAGGATGAAGTTGAACTGATATCTGGTCGGGTCCAGGCTTTACAGTAACTTACTAGGGATTATAGAAAAGTCTGCTGGGGAAGAGGAGTTGTGGTCCCTTGATTTATAGCAATCGGAGAGGCAAACTCAAGCTAGGGAATCTGTAGTTTGTTGGGGAAAAGTCTTCTTTTGGCAGAAATACTCGAGGATTCTTGAGGTCGACTCAGTTTGGGAGAAGTTTTCAGAGATTGAAAACCTAGCTGAGGCCACCCTATGAAAAGGACTTTGTGGGAGATTTTTCATTTCCCCTAGAAGCAGGTGTTTGCGACACTGCCAGGAAATGTTTGACTGTACGTAATCCTTTGTTGGGATTCACGTTCAATGCCCCGAGTGATTCAGATACAAACTTGTTCCTGGTTACTCAGCATTTCTTGAGATATTCCTTGGAATCTCAATTGGACTGCCCCAGATGTGTTAGATAATGATCATGCCGTGACCCTTGCTTATAAGAGATCTATTTTTGGAAGTGTCTTCCCACTTGAAGTGATTTTGTTCATTGAGAGAGTTTTTGTTCACTGGATATTAGCCGTGCAAATTTCTATGCTGTCAAACAAATAGATATATGAAAACAACGATATTCAAATAATGCAAAGTTTATGCTTGTCTTGAAGTTTTGAAAATGCATTTTTAGAAGATAAAAGAATTTTTGTAAGAATGTGAATTCAACTCAGGATTTAGAGTAAGCCTTATATGAGTCAGGATACCTTTTGTAACAGTATGCTTTCAAACTAACCCATGCTTCAATTAGGACTTTTGAAGGGTTGTATCGTGGTTTGGTTCACGGTTTAAGAAACAAAGGATAAAGGCTCAAATTTTACTTGTACCCACCCATTCTTCGTGATGTTCTTCAGTCATAAATTCGGTTAATTGTACGTTCGAACTCCAATGACGTTCTGGTGATGGTTCAGACAAGTTAAGTTTATCTAAAGGAAATCTTTTTTTGCAACATTTTTCATGTTGTTGAGGATTTGCAGTGACCTCTTTTTGATTTATTATCCCTGATTTTGCCTGACTGTTCCTGTTTTGAGATTATAGTCAGCGGGATGCCCCCGTTTTTTCTTAAGTCTCCCTCATAGGTTTTGACTTAGCGGGCTTTTATTTTTGAGAGACAATGACTTCCTATGTGATAGGGAACCATCACTGTCTTTTTATTCCAGAGGAATGTTTTTGACGTCATTCGTTGTATTACGAAGTGAAATTTTGCGACTGAGCACGCATTTGAATTAATTGAGAGACTACCCTGCCCCAGGTTTTGATTAAAGGTTTCAATTTGTGTGAAAAAGAAAACTTCTACTTCTATGGATCAAAGGGGTTGACTAGGGATTGTCTTCCTTATAACTCCAGTGTTTAGGATTTGAAAGAATGCCTTTACATCGTCATCAAGGTTTGTCCAAAAGCATACTGTATGGGATTAAGGAATTGTTTTCGTCATCCTCCCTCTAAAGGCTTGAAACTTTTTGAAACGAGAGCTGAATATCATAAAGGGAGTAAAAAGCATAGTTTAAATAGAATGAAAATGAATGGATTAATTCAAGACAAACATATTTAATGCATTAAAAAGAGTAACCAAAGTATGACATAAAGATAGGTGTTTAAGCAAACAAAGAAATTACTACTGAAAATTTGAATAAACATAAAATTTCCTCGCCCAGAATGCCACTTCATATGGATGCCCTTGAGGGGTGATAAAAAAACTCCAGTTGACCGTCTTGTGTGAACTCCAATGCCCCTTCGTCGACCAGATCTTGGATCTTGTTTTTCAATGTCCAACAGTTATCAGTATTGTGCCCCGGACTGTTGGAATGATATGCACACCTTTCTCTATGATTATAACAGGGAGAAGCAGTATTAGGATTCTGAGGAGGATCCCTTAATGTAACCAAATGCATCTTCAGCAGGTGTCGCAAGACTTGTGATATTGGCATGTCGAGTTTGGTAAAATGCCTATTGGATGGGACCCGTTTATGTCGATTACTCTGTTGTTGTTGAGGTTGTTGTTGGGCTCGTGATGTAGCAGCAATTTGGGAAGGTCTGCTCTCCCTCAAACCGGTTTCTTGTCTCATGGGAGGCTGAATAATGACTTGATCCCCAATCTCGACCGTTTACTTCATACGGTTGCAACTATCTTGATGAAGTTTGTTGACGATGGTCCTTAGCTCCTATTGTCCCCGAGCTAAGTTTTGGATAAGACCCATCTGGCCCACTAGTTGTCCCATCATTTGGATCTTCATTGTTGCCATTTTAGTTTGTAGCCGTTCCAACTGGTCATCCTTGTTGTCTTCAGGATTCCCCATGATCATGCCCCTGGTGAGGAGTGCTTTCACCTCTTCTTGTCCCTTGGACAGGTTCAAAAACAATTCCTAAAGTTGAGCGTTTTGAGTCTGAATATCTTTGATAGTCTGTTTTAGAGCCATCTCCACTGAAATAAACAGTAAGCAGATGAGAGACCTGTGTGGGAAAGCCTGTCATGATATGATGCATTATATGTGGATGCATGTTTTCAAGGATCTCGCAGGGTAAATGTTTCATGTTACTTACAACTTTGATTGGAGAACTTCATATCGGTGGATGTCCTTCCATGAGAATTAAGCTCACCATGTCAAGTGGGTCCTAGCCATTGACTCAAGTTACCGTGCTTTGGTCTTGATGACATTTGGTTAGAGAATGAATATTTTTGCCCCTTGATAGGCGTCTGGTTCAACATGACCCTGCATCATAGACCCTTGAGATCCTTGAAATGGTTATTGAAAATGCTATGGTATGATGTTATGATGTTATGTACAAGTATGAAAAGCAAACAAGTTGTTATGTATAAATAGTCATATATACACAAAGCAAACAAGTCCTTAGGTTTAGGCTTGCATGGGTTTGTAGGTAAGTACCCTCTTGATCTTTAGTTGGCTCAATCTGTCCTAGTAGTAGTAACCAGGTTCTAAAGGAGTCTCATATTACTGATCTTTCTTTTAGGCATTGTTCTAGCTCAAGCACCAGAGTATTACGGCCAGAATATCCCAAAAGTCTAATCTCATTGAGTGTAGCATCGAGTATCAATCAATCTTTGGTCGGAACCAAAGCCGACCATCTCACTACTTTCTAGTGGCTTAGGATGAGTTAATTAAAAGGTTCTAAAGGTCAGCTAGAGCTTAATGACGTTAAGGAAACCTAATGTTATCCTTGACTGACTCAAGGAACATTAGTACAAGCCAAAGTGTCACACTAATGTAGCTATCACTTCATCCATATTGGTCTACACCGTACAACTTCCATGATTTATTGCTACTTTACCTAAAAGGTGCCCCAGATCCGGATGTAGGATCTTTAACAATAACCCAAACAAGGACCCATAATGTAAAACAAGCAAGTCAAACAAAGAAAACAAGTAAATGTGATCTAGCCCTAAGGTAACCCCACTTTTAAGTTATTTTCCTTATCCCCAGCAGAGTCGCCAGTTCTGCAACACGGTGGGAGAACTGACTTGAGATGTTTTACGTTTTATCGCAATTGTTGCGGTTAGCAAGAGTCACCACCGAATTTTCTTTTATCCAAAAGGAAAGGTGGAAAAGAACAGGAAAGACCTTTGAGATTATTTCTTGAGTTCGGGGGGTAGATTATGAAAAGGGAAGGTTTTAGCACCCTTTTCATCCATAGTAATCTATGGCCTCTTAGTTGCTTGCCAGATCACTTGCTTTTGTTTGAAAATGTGCTTTGTGATGGTTTTTTAAAGTATTTTTAAAACGTCTTTGTAATGGTTCTCGTTTCTATAAGAACGCGTACAAAGTTTTGTTTGGAAAATAGTTCAAAGTGTTTGTGAATGTGTTTTTTGAAAGTTATTTTGAAAAGGTGTTTTTGCAATGGTTCTCGTTTCTATAAGAACGCGTACAAAGTGTTTGTATTTTGAAAATGTTTCAAAATTAAAGTGTTGGTGTATAAAATGTTTTTGTTGTAAGCAAGCGAGAAACTAGGAGCTTCCTACCTACTCAAAAGGTATTTAATGTTCTCTTCCTCCTCCTTTAGACGTTGTTATCTTACCATTGTTTTGGTAAGAAGTGAAGAAGTGAAAAACACAAGAAGGGGGGGGGGGGGGGTTGAATTGAAAACTTAAAATCAAAAGCGTAGACACGATATTTTTATCCTGGTTCGTTTAATCTCAAACTACTCCAGTCCACCCGTCAAGGTAATTTCGCCTCTCTCCAATGAGGACTTAATTCACTAATCAAAAACTGATTATAATCACTACTTTGGCAACTGCCAAAGTCTTCTTGAGTACAACCACAACCCGGTTAATCTCAAGGAAAACTAGCTTAATCAAGATAAAAGAGTATTCTGTGTATGGTTGTTTTTCCTTACAAAAACAGTATCACAACTGTGATATTTTACACAATTTTGAGCATAGAAAAGAATATGTAAGCTTGCAGCGTTTTTAGAGATATGTTGCAGTCGTGTTCAAAATCGTAAACGATTTGTCCTCTTAGCTTGCTTATATAGGCATAGAAATCCTGTCCAACATAAAGCGTGATAATGGACATTCAATGCTGTTTCCATATTGAGAAGATTCTTGTCTGAATGAAGCCGTTGCATGTGATGCTGTCTTGATTGAATAGTAACACTTCAGAATATTAAAATCTTGCATGCTGCAAATGCTTCAAAAAATTGATGACTCAAAGATGTGAGGATCTGATGGTATGTGAAACTTTTGTTCAGAATCAGAGTATTCTTCACTTCAGCGCAGGTTCTGATCATCATTCTTCAGTGCAAATTCTGATTACCTCAGCTTGAAAGCTTCTATAGCTTAACTTCTGATGCTGCTTTGGTCAGAACTTCTGCATATAAAATAACACAAATTTAGAGTAATATTTGTTCTTTGTGTTTGTTATCATCAAAACTCTAATTAAGGGTTGTAGAATCAAACTATGTTCTAACAATCTCCCCCTTTTTGACGATGACAAAAAATAGGATTTTCAATGAAAAGTATAGAACAAAAATCTTAAGAGAGACTCCCCATGAGTTGATTACTTCCCTGAAGTTCCTTCTCGTTAGAGCTTTTTGATGTATCTCCTTCTATCGCTATCAGAATGTGTTCCTGTTCAAGATTTTCAGAAAATAGAGGTTAAAATATTCAGAATGTTTGAGACTTTGTCCCGGTATTCTGTTATTGAACAATGCTTCCAACAAGCTCTTGATCTGAGTGCATGTTGTTCAGAACATTCTGCAGCCTCTTCTGTTTGAACCACTTCTTCTGCTGCAGTCATGTTTTCTAGAGCAGTAGTCAGAGAGTGACTATCAGAATCTGGTTCAGTGACTTCTGAAGGATGGTGCTCTTTCCAGGGAGCATTATCCAGCAGAATAATTTCTTTCTTGTACCATTGACTCAGAACTTGATCTTGGAAGGCTTTCAACTGATCACTAAAGTTCTGCTGAGCCCTTTCATGTCCCAATTCTTTCAGCTTCTGAGTTTCAGAGTTGAGCCATTTTCTGAATCTTTCCTACTGAGAATCAGAAGCAGCATGATTAGAAATCTCTTGACTTGCTTTCTTCAAAGAAGTAATCCATTCCTGCATTTCTGTTCCAAAAATCAACAAATTCTTACCAACATCTGATTTGGTTGAGGTTGGTTTAGGTTTGGGAGTGGAAATTTTGTTTGAGGTGGAAGCTAGTTGGTTCAGCACTTGTGGATCAATGACAAGTCTGAGATTGTCAGCTGGACGGTTGATGGGTGATGGAGTGGAAGAGTCAGAAATCAGGATTGGTGAATTAGGGGTGTTTGGTGGTGTAGATTCATATGGTGAAGGGATTTCTGGAATATCATGAATAGTGAGAGGTAAGCGACTCGTAAGAGGTTCTGTTATTCCAGGGGTTGGGATAGTGGTATCAGAATCTGAAGGGGAGTCTTCAGATTGGTTTGCGGTGGCGTGTTGAATTTCTGGAATAGTCCCATTAGCCTTGCAAGCTTCAAGGTATCTGACTATGATTTCTGGAGAGGCATCTATCTCAGAAAATAGTGGAAAATACTTCAGAGGGATTCTCCTAGAAGTGATGGCCTCATGAGAAGCAATTGTTGGTTCCTTCTTAATGTTCTCAATAATTTTCATTTTCTTTAGATTCTTGGCATTCAAAGGTTTCCCATCGATTTCTTCCAGAGTACTTATTTCTTGAGCCTCTGTCAGATGTTCTATCAGCCTGTTTTTTGTTAGAATATCTGAAATCAATCTTCCCAGAGGAATCCAATCCCTCTTAGTTCTTTCTTCTTCTATTGTCTCTTTCACACTTGTTTTGAGATGGTTGAAGAGCAAGTGTGAAAGGTTTATCTTGGTCTTCTTTGCAATGAAGTAAATCGGGAACTGCTGATCAATATTGATGTAATCAGGAGAGCTTGTAGGCTTCCTGTGATTTATACATCCCAGAATTATTCTAGCCCAGATTCTACAATGATCCTTCAAGTCTCTGATCTTGCTGGATGGCTGTTTGGAAGTGAAGATTTCCCTAGCAATAGATTTTAGGTCAGAACACCTATCAGCCATATCAATGCATCTGACTCCACCTCCATTGTATACAATGAGTTTCCCAATTAAATATTCTGTTATCACTATCTTCTTCCCCATAACATATGATGTAACCTGGTGGTTGGATGAGGTAGCATGAATCCATAACTCTTTGACGAGAATGGGAAAAGTTGGACCCAACAGACGATCAAAGTATCTGTTCCATCCCTGTGCATTTACGTCTTCATATAGATTAAACCCATTTTCTTGTAAGCTTTCAAAATCAATGATCAATTCAGAGAGAACTTCCAGGTTGTCAACAGGAGTGAGTAGCATTCTAATGGGTTCTTCATATTGTTCCGTTGATGAAGATTAAGGAACACTGAGATTCTTGAGACTCGATGATGATGCCATTGTTCACATGGGTTCTTTAAAGAAAATTAATGGAAAGGGTTTTTGAAAAATAAACTAGAACAAGAGAGAATATAGAAGAAGGTAAAGCGTGAATGAATGAAATAGTAAATTGAGTTAATATAGGTTTTTAGAAAACGTAAACAATAAGAAAGAAAATAAGTAATGATTATATGCATTAATGAAATCTGAAATTAGGGGATTTAGAGAGATATTGAATAGTTACCACTGACAAGTGTTTCAATGCATCCAATCAGAGCCTTGGACCCTTCATAATTTGAACGCATGTTCAGCCTCAGAAGGTAGCTTGTGAGAGGATGACCGATGCTTGATGATGTGAACTGCACGCCTCTATCCTTGAAATGAAACGTTCATATCTTCATAGATAGATTCTGAGGCAACTGTACTTCTAATTTATGAATACAAGTTGATCATATGTTCACAGAAAACAATAAAGTTTTAAGGGTTAAGAAATGCAAATAAAACATTTTATTCTAAGCATAACTTCATGCTGATATGTTTCAGAATGAAATTGAATCTATCTTCAGAAAGGGGTTTTGTAAATACATCAGCCCATTGATGGTCTGTGTCAATAAATTTTAAAGTAAGAATTCCATTCTGAATATAGTCCCTAATAAAGTGATGTTTTATTTCTATATTCTTAGCCCTAGAATACAAAATGGGATTTCTACTGAGACATATGGCAAAAGTGTTATCACAGAAGATAGGAATATTACTCTCAAATATGTTGAAGTCTTCAAGTTGACTTTTCATCCAGAGAATTTGAGTGCTACATCCAGCAACTGATATGTATTCATCTTCTGTTGTTGATAATGCTATTATGGACTGTCTCTTGCCGATCCATGAGATCAGATTGTCTCCCAAAAACTTGCAGCTTCCAAAAGTGCTTTTACGCTCTACTCTGTCTCTAGTAAAGTCAGCATCACAGTATCCTACTAAGTTGTATCCATTGGATTTTCTATAAAACAAACCCAGATTAGTAGTACCTTTCAGATACTTGAAAATTCTCTTAACTACTGTTAAGTGAGATTCTCTAGGATCTGATTGGAATCTAGCACATAAGCAAACACTGATTAAAATATCAGGCCCTGAAGCCGTAAGATAAAGGAGAGAACCAATCATACCTCTAGATTTTCTATTCTACCTTTTTACTTACCTCTTCCTTTTCCAGAATGCACGTGGGATGCATTAGAGTCTTTGAGGACTTACATTATGAGAGGCCAAATTTCTTCAGAAGTTCTCTAACATATTTGCTCTAATGAATGTAAGTTCCTTCTGGAGTTTGGTTTATCTGAATGCCCAGAAAGAATTTGAGTTCCCCCATTAAGCTCATCTCAAACTCTGCCTGCATGCACTTAGCAAATTCTCTTCCCAGAGAAGGTTTAGTGGATCCAAAAATGATATCATCTACATAAATATGAAAAACTAAAATGTCATTCTTAAATGTCTTACAGAACAAGGTTGTGTCCACTTTCTCTCTGGTGAATTCCTTTTCTAACAGGAAGTTACTTAGTCTTTCATACCAAGCTCTGGGAGCTTGTTTCAAACCATAGAGTGACTTCTTTAGTTTGAAAACATATTTTGGATGTTTGGAATTCTCAAACCCAGGGGGTTGGTGTACGTAAACCTCTTCATCTATATAGCCATTTAGGAATTCACTTTTTACATCCATCTGATACATAGTGATGCCATTGTTTACAGCAAATGAGATTAAGAGTCTGATAGATTCTAACCTGGCGACTGGAGAAAAGGTTTCTGTATAGTCTATCCCCTCTTGCTGACTATAACCTTGTGCCACCAGTCTTGCTTTGTTTCTGATGACTTCTCCTTTCTCGTTTAGTTTGTTTCTGAACACCCACTTTGTTCCAACGATGTTGAATCCTTTTGGTTTGGGAACCAGATCCCATGCGTCATTTCTGGTGAACTGATATAATTCCTCCTGCATTTCCAGAATCCAGTCATTGTCCAGAAGAGATTCATCAATTGTTGTTGGTTCAATCACAGAGACCAGTCCCATGAGGGATTCTTCAGAGTTTCTGAATGTTGATCTTGTTCTGATTGGATCATCCTTCTTTCCCAAGATCTTATCTTCTAGGTGAGCTATGCTGCTTCTGGATAACCTTTTCTGGAGTTGATCAACAGAAGGTACTGGATCACTTGTAACATTTCTTTCTGAAGTTGTTGGAGCGTCTCTATTGAGAACTTCTGATGAGTTGTCTTCAGTACCTGTGAATTCAACTTCTATATCTACAAAGAATTCATTCTGCTTTGACTTTTGAGGGTCAAGCTTATCATCAAATCTAACACTGATTGACTCTTCAACAATCTGTGTTTCTGTATTGTATACTCTGTACCCTATTGAGCGTTCAGAGTATCCTAACATAATACACTTTTGGGCTTTAGAGTCAAATTTGTTCAGATAATCTTTAGTATTCAGAATAAAACAGGTGCATCCAAAAGGATGGAAATAAGAAATGTTGGGCTTTCTGTTC
Organism: Vicia faba; assembly: GCA_948472305.1. Classification (NCBI taxonomy): domain Eukaryota; kingdom Viridiplantae; phylum Streptophyta; class Magnoliopsida; order Fabales; family Fabaceae; genus Vicia; species Vicia faba. The sequence continues at coordinate 1,624,884,815 of OX451737.1, read as the reverse complement.
TTCCACAATTCATATGGAGTCTTTTCCAGAATATGTCTTATAGAGATTCTATTTTGAATGTAACACACTGTGTTAATTGCTTCTGCCCAGAAGATCTTAGCAATGTTAGTCTCATTGATCATGGTTCTGGCAATTTCTTGTAGAGTTCTATTCTTTTGTTCTACAACTCCATTTTGTTGGGGAGTTCTAGAACAAGAGAAGTCATGCAAGATGCCTTTTTCATTAAAAAATGTTTCAAAATTTTTATTTTCAAATTCTCCACCATGATCACTTCTGACTTTGACAATTCTAAGATCCTTTTCATTCTGAACTTGGTTACAGAATGCAACGAACACAGAATGTGACTCGTCCTTGTGTCTTAAGAACTTTACCCATGTCCATATGCTATAGTCATCTATGATCACTAACCCATACTTCTTGCCACTAACAGACGCAATTTTTACTGGTCCAAATAAGTCTATGTGCAGAACTCTAATGGCTTAGAGGTGGAAACAACATTTTTAGATTTAAAAGCCGGTTTTGCAAATTTTCCTTTCTGACATGCTTCACACAAAGCATCTGAGCTGAACTTCAGATTAGGAATTCCTCTGACCAAATTGAGTTTGTTAATCTGAGATATTCTTCTCATACTAACATGCCCCAATCTTCTGTGCCAGACCCATTGCTCGTTGTTAACAGAGAGAAGACATTTTACATCCTGACTCTTTAGTTCAGAAAGTTTTAACTTATAAATGTTGTTTTTCCTCTTTCCATTAAAAAGGATAGTTCCATCTTTCTGACTAACAACTTTGCATGAATTTTGATTAAAGATTATATCATAACCGTTATCACTTAATTGACTTATGGATAACAGGTTATGCATTAATCCATCAACTAAGAGCACATTATTTATAGAAGGAAGATTTCCACTATCTACTGTTCCAGAGCCAATGATCTTCCCTCTTTGGTTTCCTCCAAAGCCCACGTAGCCTCCAGGTTTAAGTTCAAGGCTTTATGTGGTACGGTGGCCAGAACCGGGAATGTTTTTTAGGAATTACTGGTTTACGTTTTGCGTTTGTGTTTGCAAAATGTCGCGGTAAGCACGAGTCGCCACTGACTTTTATTTTATCCAACAAGGAAAGGAAAAAAGCACAAAAAAATTCCTTTTTCGAGATATTTCTGAGTACAGGGGTAGATTATAGAAAGGGAAGGTATTAGCACCCTTTCTATCCGTAGTTATCTACGGGCTCTTAGGTACTTGCTCATCATTTTCAAAATTGCTTCTTTGTGTGCTTGTGTGATTTAAAAAGTTTTTGTTTTGACTTCGATTTAACTCTAGCTTCTGTCTTCAAGAGTGTTACAAAGTGTTTTTAAAGAATTTGTTTGAAAGGAGTGTAAGTGTGAAAAAGTTTGTTTGGATTGAGCAAGTACTTAAGAACTAATCTACCTACTCGAAAAAAGAATCGTTCTATGTTCGTTTCCTTTAGACAGCACTATCCCACTATTGGTGAGCAGGTAGCATCGTCGTTGGAGTTTAAGGGTCAATTTGAAAGGAACGTATGGTCACTAAAGCAACGTTAGGACGTCTTAGTAATAACCCTAATGTCTTAAGATCAATTATTCGAGGCAACAATTCCGAGGCATCCATTCCGAGGCAACTTTGATCTTTGGACAAAAGGACGACCACTAAAGCATTCTATACTTAATGACTGTTTACCGAAGGTAACCGAAGTGGGAGTGTACCCTAGCAGTGCGCATGTGCGAGTGATTCAATTTCAGATTATTTATCTTTGCACATTTTAGGGTTATCTAACCGTTTTAAAGTTAATCATACATTCTTGTCATGCATTCCTATATCATACATCTAACAGTTTAATATTTTGCAGAATTTAAAGTGCGGAAATTAAACTACGCTATTACAAGGCTTCGGGTATTTACATAGCCAAAAACAAACCCTTAAAAATAAAATGATAAATGAAAATAAAAGACCTAATTAACTATTACAACTTGTGAGCAATTACATTAATATGGTAAAAATAAATGATAAAGCGCGCGATGAAATTAAGAACGATAGAAATCTAGGGTTTTGACCCTTTCTAACCTAATTGGGAAAAAATGTTTTTTTGTTGTTTTTAATTATTTTTTAAGAAAAAGGAATTAAGTTTTTAAAAATTAAATACACAATTAATTAGTAATTAAATTAATTAATGAAAATAAATAAATGGCCTATTTTTGTGTTTTTGGTTATTTTAAGAAAAAGAAAATATAATTAAGTTTAGACAAAACCCTAATCTTCTAATTATTTTTAAGTTATTTACAAAATAATTAAAGTAATCTATAATTAACAACCTAATTAAATTAATTTAATTTTTGATAAAAAAAAACTTAAACCTAATTGGATGAAAAATATTATTTTTATGATTTTTTGATAAAAGAAATAATTAATTTTGTTAGTAAAATCAATAAACAAATTAAATAAAACAAAAATATAAAAAGAAAATAGAAAGAGAAAATGGGCCTGAAAAGTGATTTGGGGGGTGTGTATACAACAATTCTGGCCCAAGAAGAGAAGCTCCACGTTTGACCTCCTGGATCTCATGTATTGCAATGACCATGGCCTTTGGTAGACCATCACTTGATAGCCATCAGATCTGGCTTCCTGACATCTGGCTGGTTGGATTGTGGGGACGCATGATGGTCCTTTGGCTTGTGCGCGCACTAGATTACCTGAAAGAAAATAATATGAAGAATGGGAGGATTTGGGATTCGAACCCAGGTCCTGAAGCACTATCCAACCACTTGGTTACTATTGTACCCCAAAATTTTCTCTCCCATATTTCTCAAAACATTTCAAGAAAGATACTCAAGTTGCTCAAGGAAGTCCAAGGGTTGACCAAACAAGCTCCCTCCTAAGGCAGTCTACCTCAAATTAGGGTTTCATGTTGCATCAAGATACTTGAGTCCAAGGGATCCCAAATTATCACCATTGTCCTAATATGTTCTCAAGATCATCCATGTCAAGTTTCAAGTCCTACAGAGAAAGTTTGCTCAGTCAATTGCTCAAAGTCTTGAAAATCGACTGTGTTAAGGCAAAAGTCAACTGTGGACCACATACAGTCAAACTTCAAGATTTTTGGTCAACATCCTAATTTTGAAGTATATTTCATCATTTTATCAAGGGTAAATCATGATTCATCAAGGATTGCTCATAATTCCTCAAGAACCAAAAGTTGCTAAATTAGGGTTTTGTAGGAAAAGTCAACTCAACTTTGACCAAGCTTAAATTTCTCATACTTTATGAGAAATGACCCATCCAAATCTCATTTTGAATAGGATGCCATGCTCTAAAATCCATATTCAGCTTCCAAGTTCAAAATATGCACTCACAAGAAGTTATGAATTTGGACATTATAGGTCATTTTGGAAAGTCAACAAAAACACCTGTTTTGTCAAAGCTTCATACATGAGCATGAAATATCAAATTGAGATGATACCAAAAGGTTTGCTTATAGGACATCTCAAGCTTTCTAAAAAGTCTAAGAACACCTTCAAAGAGTCAAAATTGAGGAGGTTATGCATTGGTGAAGTTGACCTTTTTTGCAAAATTTCCAAAAGTCAACTATGCCTAAAACTTCAAATTTTGCCAAATGGGCCCAATCTTTTGCACTTGTTTTAAGTTGGCAACATGGTCCACGAGCCCTAGCCTTTTCCAATTGTCATTATCTTGTTTTTGTTATTTATTTTTATTTTTATTTGAATTAAACCATTTTAAATCAAAACAAATCATAAAAAATCCAAAATATTGAAAACTCAAGATTTTTTACATAATTCAGGTCTTAATATCCAGCTAGCATCAAATCAAATTCGTGTAAAGGCATGGTGTGGACAAAAAGATTGAATTAGGCTATTTTTGGAATGATATTGAAAGTGAATCAAATCAAGAATCAAGACATTGATGGAGGAAGATTGAGGCCAGGTTTTCAACCCTAATCTATTCCTCAATACATATAGAAGGAAGGCAGACCAAAAGAGGCTAGAGAAAGAGGCGCAGCATCAAGAATCAAACTTGGAAAAATCAAGAAAATGTGCAAACAAGAATTCCCACTTAGAGGCCAATTCAAGACCCTTGGACTATTCCAATCACTTCCTGGGATCCCCAGCAAGCAAAAGAAATCAAGAGCAAGCGTTTTCAGGCCCTATATCTCGCTGTAAGTCCATCACGACATGGCTTCTTTCTTGAATTCTGTTTGCATAATTCTGACATGTATAGCATAATATAATCATAGATTCTTGTTCACCATGACAATTGCAAGCTTTCTATAATACCCAATTGCGTTTTCATAGACTGAATCGATAATTGCCATTGTTAGATTTTTTTGTTCTGTTTTATGGTTTTTGTATACAGGAAAAATTAGTCTTCATGAAGAGTACCATCATGTTCAGAATGACAAGACGAATCCAACCATGGAATTAGAAGTCATTTATCATGCCCATGGAGAATTTTGAGATGAACCAGGTTTATAGCTACGGACAAACTTCCGTAGGTAAAAGTTTGGAACTTTTACCAACGGAACGAGGTCAGGGATGACCTGCGTGTCACCTTTCCATTGGCATATTTGAATACTGGCGCGCGTTTTCTTTGTGCTCCACTAAATTCTTTTATTTTGCATATTATTTATTATTGATATTTGATATACAAAAAGAACAACTAGCTCAGCTGGTAGCCAGTCACTGGAACGTGCCTCAGGACCTGGGTTCGAATCCCAGGTCCCCCCAATTTCTTCATATATTTTGCCCTTTCAGGATCTAGCATGTACACAAACCAAGGGTCCACCATACATCCTCACAATCCAGCCATCCAAGTGTCAGATGGCCAAATCCAAGGGCCATCAAGGGGAGAACACCATAGAGCCTAGTCAACACAATACATTGGATCCAAAAATTCAAGCGTGGACCTCTATCTTTTGGGCCCAGAAACTGCTTCTCACACCCCCCATTTTGCTCAGGCCCAATAATTCTTTCTCTATTCTTTTTCATATTTGTTTTATTTAATTAATTTATTTTATTTTACTAGCAAATTAAATTATTTTCTTTTATCAAAAAATCATAAAAATAATATTCTTCACCAAATTAGGTTAGATTTTATTTTTTATCAAAAAATTAAATTAATTTAATTAGGTTGTTAATTTAGATAACTTTAATTATTTTTGTAAATAAATTAAAAATAATTAGAATAATTAGGTTTTTAGTTCTAAACTTAATTATATTTTATTTTTCTTAAAATAACCAAAAACAAAAATACGCTATGTAATTATTTTCGTTAATTAATTTAATTAGCTAATTATTTTTGTATTTAATTTTAAAACCTAATCTTTTTCTTAAAAAAATATTAAAAACAACAAAAACATTTTTTCTTTTAATTAGGTTAGAAGGGTCAAAACCCTAATTTCTTCTTGATCTTAATTTCATCGCGCGCGCTTTATTTTTTTTATTATTTTTACCATATTATTGTAACTGTTCACAAGTTGTAATAGTTAATTAGGACCTTTACTTTTCATTTATCGCTTTATTTTTAAAGGGTTTGTTTTTGGCTATGTAAATACCTGAAGCCTTGTAAATGCTTAGTTTAATTTCCGCACTTTAAATTCCGCAAATATTTAACTGTTAGATGTATGATATAGAGATGCATGACAAGAATGTATGTAAAACTTTAAAACGGTTAGATAACCCTAACATGTGCAAAGATAAATAATCTGTAATTGAATTACTCGCACATGCGCACTCCTAGGGTACACTCCCACTTGGTTGCCTTCCGTAAACGGTCATGGAGTATAGGATGCTTTAGTGGTCGTCCTTTTGTCCAAAGATCATAGTTGCCTCGGAAAGGTTGCCTCGGATATTGTTGCCTCTGATAATTGATCTAAGACATTAGGGTTATTACTAAGACGTCCTAACGTTGCTTTAGAGACCATACGTCCCTTTCGAATTAACCCTCAAAACTCCAACGACGGTGCTACCCACTCACTAATAGTGGGATAACGCTGTCTAATGGAAACAAACATAGAATGATTCTTTTTTCGAGTAGGTAGATTAACTCTTAAGTACTTGCTCAATCAAAACAAACTTTTTCACGCTTACACTCCTTTACAAACAAAGTTTTCAAAAACACTTCATTACACTCTTGAAGACAGAAGCAAGAGTTAAATCGAAGTCAAAACAAAAGCTTTTAGAATCACACAAACACAAAGAAAACAATTTTGAAAATGATGAGCAAGTACCTAAGAGCCCGTAGATAACTACAGATATAAAGGGTGCTAATACCTTCCCTTTCTATAATCTACCCCCTGTACTCAGAAATATCTCGAAAAAGGAATTTTTCTGTGCTTTTTTCCTTTCCTTGTTGGATAAAATAAAAGTCGGTGGCGACTCTTGCTTACCGCGACATTTTGCAAACACAAATGCAAAACGCAAACTAGCAAATCCTAAAAGAAACAGTCCCGGTTCTGGCCACCGTATCATAGAACAGGCGACTCTGCTGGGGAATTAATAAGTGGGATGTACCTTAGGATTAGTTCATCATATTGTTTTCTATTGTTTGATTTGATTGCTTTATCTTTGTGGGCTTTGTATCGGAGTTACTATAGATCCTAACCCGGATCTGGGGACACATTTTAGGCAAGTAGCAATAGACTGTGAGGGAACTGTACGATGTAGACCGATACATTTGAAGCAGTAGCTACGTTGATGTGGCACATTAATTGGTACCTATATCCCTTGTGGAGCAACAAGGAGAGTATGAGGTTGCTATATGGGTCATTAAGCATCAACTGACCTTAGAACCTATAATTGACCAACTTGGCCATAGAAAGTAGCTTGATGCTACACTCACTGAGATCATACTCTCGAGATGGTTCCGGCTGCAAGAAAAGATTGCATGACTGGAATTATGACCGATGGAGGATGGTCAGTGATATTGAGAACCTCTAGAACCCGATTACTATTATTAGGACAGGTTGAACCAACTAAACTGCAAGAGGGTAATACCTAGACCCCATGCAAGCCTAAACCTAAGGCTATTTGTGTGACTTATGTGCTATCAACTTGAACTACTTGCACAGTTTTATTATCTGACAACATGAGTTCTTTGCAGGTTTTGTTTACAGTCCTTATCCAATAACTTGGATTTCTTGCCGGATTTACTTGTTTACATCACCTCTCACTTTTGCTTAAACGCATAGCATATACATCATAACATCATGCCTTAAATTTCCTTAACCATTTCAAGGATCTCAAGGGTTTGTGATGCAGGTTATGGTAAATCAAACGTCTAGCAAGGGGCAAGGGGATTTATTTTCCTCTAGTCAATATCGTCCAGAAATCAAAACACGATAACTTGAGTCAGTGGCTATGACCCACTCGATATGTTGAGCTTGACTCTTGGAGAAGGACTCTTAACAACACGAAGTTGCTTCAATCAAGCTGCAATCAAATTCTAAAAGTTTCTTGTTTACCCCGCGAGATCCTTGAAAACATTGCATACATATATCATACATATCATTGCATAACAGGTCTTCCATTACCGGTCTCTCATGTTCTCGCTGTTTATTTCAGCAATGGCTCTAAAGCAAGACAACATATATCTTCAAACTCAAGAAACTCAGTTCAGGGAAATATTCCTAAACCTATTCAAGGGGAAGGAAGAGTTGAAAACACTCCTAGTTGGAAACTTGGTCAAGAAAAGTCCTGAAGACAATAAGGACGAACGGCTGGAACAACTGCAAGCTGAGGTAGTTGCAATGAGAACACATATGCTGGGGCAGATGGCTCTTATCCAAGGCCTAGCCCGGGAACAAGAAGAGTTGAGAACCATTATCAACCAGCTTCATCAAGACAGATACAACAGTATGAAGCAAACAGTCGAGGCCAGGGACCAAGTCATTGATCAGCCTCCACGAAGACAAGTGTTTGGTTTGGTGAAGAATGGAACTCTCCAAGTTGTTACTACCTCACGGGTCTAACAACAACCTCACCAAAAACAACGGGTTAATCAGAGTAAGCCAGATACACCCAAGAGGCAGTTTACCAAGCTCAACATGCCGCTGTCTCAAGCTTTACAACACCTGTTGAGGATGAATCTGGTGACGTTGATAGGACCTCATCCGAATCCCAAGACTTCTTCACCTAACTACAATCCTGATGCAAGGTGTGCATATCACTCCAACAGTCCGGGGCATGATACTAACGACTGTTGGAAGTTGAAATACAAAATTCAAAACCTGATTGATGAAGGAGCATTGGAATTCACACAAGATGGTCAATTGGAATGTTTATGTCAATCCTCCAAGGCTCACCATTTGAAGTGACAAGTTCTGACAAGAGAGGCTTTTGTTCATTAGAATTTTCAAGTTGTAATTTTCTTTTGATTGTTCGAATATTTCTTCATGTCAAACTTTGTCACTTTATCAATGCATCGCATATGTCTGTTTTGAATCAATCCATTTCGTATTCACTATATTTAAATTGATTTCCTTTTTGTGATGTTCAACTCTCGATTAAAAAACTCTAAACCTTTAGAGGGAGGATGACGAAAATGATACCACAATCTCTACATTATGCTTTTGAACAGACCTCGCTGACGATGTACATGCATTGTTTCCAATCATAAACAGTGGAGTTATAAGGAAAATAATCCCTAGTCAACCCCTTTGAGCCAAAGAAGTAGGAGTTTTTCTTTTCGCACAAATTAAAACCCTTAATCACAACATGGGGCAGGGTAGTTTTCTCAGTTAATCCAGATGCACAATGAATGGCATCAAAGACGTCCTTCCAAAACAAAAAACGGTGATGGTTCCCTATAATCGTCAAGACAGACAGTCATTATCTCTCAAAAATAAAAGCCCATTAAGTCAAAACCTATAAAGGAGACTAAAAAAAACTGGGGCATCCCGCTGACTGTAATCACAAAAAGAAACAGTTCAGGCAAAAGACAGGGATAATAAAATAAAAAAGAAAGAGGTCCTACAAACCCTCAACAAAAAATAAATTATTGCCTATTCAAAATAAACTGTCAGTATCCGAACCATCACTGGAATATCAGAGCAAAGACTCAAACAGGATCTAAATGCACAATTAGCTGAGTTTAGGATCGAAGAAGATCACGAAGAACAGGTGGGTACAAATAATTTTGAGCCTTTATCCTTTGTTTCTCGAACCGTGAACCAGGCCACGTTATAACCCTTAAAAGTCCTAGCTGAAGTATGGGTTAGTTCGAAAGCATACTGTTACAAAAGGTATCCTGACTCCTCTAGGACTTGCTATAAATCCTGAGTTTACATCACATTTTATAAAACGTGCCTGTTTTACTGAAAAAAATGCATTTTCAAAAATTTCAAGACAGACATGAGCTTTGCATTCTTAAAATAACATTGTTTGCATATGACTATTTGTTCAACACCAGAGAAAGTCGCACGACAAATATCTAGTGAACAAAAAAACCTTCTCAATAAAAAGGGTCACCTCAAATGGAAAAAACACTTCCAACCGAGGGGCACGACATGATCATTGTCCATCATCTGGGGCAGTCAAGTCAAGATTCAAAGAATATCTCAAAGATGCCAAATAGCCAGAGACAAATCTCTATCTAAGTCACTTGGGGGATTGGACATGAATTCCAGCAACGAATCTTGTATGATCAAACGAACATCTTCTGGAAGTATGGCGACACAACACTACCGACAGTGACAACTCCCCACACTCTGAGAGCGTGGACATAGTCAAAAAATACTGCGCGTGAACAAAGATCCGCTGGGTTGACACACCTAGGAAAAACAAGGGCGCCCCGGCGAACCAAAAGGTTCGGGCAAAAATTCCGAATAAAAAATGAAAATATGTACACCCGACAAGTCGAAAACCCGAAAGGGCGGCTTGGGAAAAAAGGGGTATCCCGGTGGAATGAAAATCTGAAAAGATAGTCCAGGAAAAAGTTAGGGATTAAAGCTTACGACTACGTCCCGTCATCTCGTCACTTGCCTACCAGAGGACGACTTATCATTTCGATCGAAAGTTACCAAGCACCTCATAAGTTGGGATAATACTTGATCCATAAGGCCTCCGCAGGCACCTTCTCCAACAGAAACAGGGGCAAAAAAGTATCGATGCAAAGTCATCGTCATATCCTCAGTATGTGTCCCAGTAACATTCACTCCCTGCAGAGTAAGAAAAAGACAGTGATGTTAGTTGTCCCAAACAAGACATAATTCTCCCCAGCTGAGGCTCGCAACCGCGAATGAGTTGGAAAGATTCTCCCCAAGCAGAGTTTATCTATCACCAGCAATGGAAGATTATCCCCAGTAAGGTTTGGAGAATTATCCCCAGTAGAGTCTGGAAAACTGTCCCAGTAGAGTCTAAAAGATTTTCCCCAGTGAAGTCATAATTGGAAAATCGTCACCAGCGGAGTTCATTCCTTTCACAAACAGAAACTAAATCCCCAACAAAGTTTATCATCACCAACAACGGTAATTCATCCTCGGCTGAGGTTATTCTTCCAAATCAACAGGTCCTCTAGCAGAATATGTCCTCCCTACAGAGTCATTTCCTCGTCAGTTTATACCCCAGCGGAGTTATCCTCTCCCGCAGGTTTATTCTCATAATCATCTTCATTCATTATCCCCAGCGGAAACGAAGAATTCAACTCTTTTCTCCAGCAGTAATCCTGGATTTATTTTCCCTAGCTAGAGAGCATCATAAAAACATTACATGTCCATACATCAGGACATACGCACAAACATCATACAACACAACCTCATTTATTTTGAGAACATCATTGCTTGATACATGTCATGCATTACATACAACTAACCTTTACATTTCAAGAAAGATACAATCGAATTCTCACAAAATTCAAGCTATGAAGCCCGGATTATGACCAGATAACAGTATCAAACACCACGAAGCCTGGATTCGACCAGATAGTGGCTTATCCTTAAACTGTGAAGCCTGGAATACAACCGGATAATAGTTTAATCCCCAGTAAGTCACTGTAAATCCTGGATTACGACCAGATAGCAGTCGGTCTTATCACTATGAAGCCTGGACCACGACCAGATAGTGGTTTAAATTCAACTTTCCTCTTCAATAGAGATGATTCCTCAATAGAATAACGAACGACCGAAGTTCCTAAATTTCAAAAGAGATGATTCCTCAGTAGAATAACGGACGACCGAAGTTCCTAAATTTCAACAGAGATGATTCTTCAGTAGAATAACGGACGACCGAAGTTCCTAAATTTCAAAAGAGATGGTTCCTCAGTAGAATAACAGACGACCGAAGTTCCTAAATTTCAACAGAGATGGTTCCTCAGTAGAATAACAGACGACCGAAGTTCCTAAATTTCAACAGAGATGATTCCTCAGTAGAATAACGGACGACCGAAGTTCCTAAATTTCAACAGAGATGATTCCTCAGTAGAATAACGGACGACCGAAGTTCCTAAATTTCAACAGAGATGATTCCTCAGTAGAATAACGGACGACCGAAGTTCCTAAATTTCAACAGAGATGATTCCTCAGAAGAATAACGAACGACCGAAGTTCCTAAATTTCAACAGAGATGATTCCCTAGTAGAATAACGGACGACCGAAGCTCCTAAATTTCTATTTCTATCAAGACAGAGATCAGCATTCCCCAGCAGAATCTTTCTCAACAACAGGTATACAAGCTCTCGCTAAGGAATCTCTTATGCGATCGACACTCCTTTGGATGGAATCTTTAAGCCCATCCCCCGTCAGCAATTTCCAAATGGCATCTATAAGCCTATTCCCGATGTCGTAAGATGGACACCACTTCATGCGAGTGCAAATTTCTGGGCACTCTAGTGTTTAATCATCTTCCACCTTCGGATCACGAAAGGCACGAAAGCCATTCTACATCCTCAGGTGTAAGAAAATTGAACAGGGACAGCTGTTGTACCCCAAAATTTTCCCTCCCATATTTCTCAAAACATTTCAAGAAAGATACTCAAGTTGCTCAAGGAAGTCCAAGGGTTAACCAGACAAGCTCCCTCCTAAGGCAGTCTACCTCAAATTAGGGTTTCATGTTGCATCAAGATACTTGAGTCCAAGGGATCCCAAAGGCTCACCATTGTCCTAATATGTTCTCAAGATCATCCATATCAAGTTTCAAGCCCTACAAAGAAAGTTTGCTCAGTCAATTGCTCAAAGGCTTGAAAATCGTCTGTGCTAGGACAAAAGTCAATTGTGGCCCACATACAGTCAAACTTCAAGATTTTTGGTCAACATCCTCATTTTGAAGTATATTTCATCACTTGATCAAGGGTTGATCATGATTCATCAAGCATAACTTTCTCATACTTTATGATAAATGACCCATCCAAAGCTCATTTTGAAGAGGATGCCATGCTCTGCAATCCATATTCAGCTCCCAAGTTCAAAATATGCACTCACAAGAAGTTATGAATTTGGACATTATAGGTCATTTTGGAAAGTCAACAAAAACACCTTTTTTGTCAAAGCTTCATACATGAGCATGGAATATCAAATTGAGATGAGACCAAAAGGGTTTCTTAGAGTACATCTCAAGATTTCTAAAAAGTCAAAGAACACCTTTAAAGAGTCAAAATTGAGGAGGTTATGCATTGGTGAAGTTGACCATTTTTGCAAAATTGCCAAAAGTCAACTATGCCTAAAACTTCAAATTTTGCCAAATAGGCCCAATCTTTTGCACTTGTTTTAAGTTGGCAACATGGTCCACGAGCCCTAGCCTTTGCCACTTGTCATTATCTTGTTTTTATTATTTATTTTGATTTTTATTTGAATTAAACCATTTTAAATCAAAACAAATCATAGAAAATCCAAAATATTGAAAACTCAAGATTTTTTACATAATTCAGGTCTTAATATCCAGCTAGCATCAAATCAAATTCGTGTAAAGGCATGGTGTGGACAAAAAGATTGAATTAGGCTATTTTTGGAATGATATTGAAAGTGAATCAAATCAAGAATCAAGACATTGATGGAGGAAGATTGAGGCCAGGTTTTCAACCCTAATCTATTCCTCAATACATATAGAAGGAAGGCAGACCAAAAGAGGCTAGAGAAAGAGGCGCAGCATCAAGAATCAAACTTGGAAAAATCAAGAAAATGTGCAAACAAGAATTCCCACTTAGAGGCCAATTCAAGACCCTTGGACTATTCCAATCACTTCCTGGAATCCCCAGCAAGAAAAAGCAATCAAGAGCAAGCGTTTTCAGGCCCTATATCTCGCTGTAAGTCCATCACGACATGGCTTCTTTCTTGAATTCTGTTTGCATAATTCTGACATGTATAGCATAATATAATCATAGATTCTTGTTCACCATGACAATTGCAAGATTTCTATAATACCCAATTGCGTTTTCATAGACTGAATCGATAATTGCCATTGTTAGGTTTTTTTGTTCTGTTTTATGGTTTTTGTATACATGAAAAATTAGTCTTCATGAAGGGTACCATCATGTTCAGAATGACAAGACGAATCCAACCATGGCATTAGAAGTCATTTATCGTGCCCATGGAGAATTTTGAGATGAACCAGGCTTATAGCTACGGACAAACTTCCGTAGGTAAAAGTTTGGAACTTTTACCAACGGAACGAGGTCAGGGTGACCTGCGTGTCACCTTTCCATTGGCATATTTGAATCCTGGCGCGCGTTTTCTTTGTGCTCCACTAAATTCTTTTATTTTGCATATTATTTATTATTGATATTTGATATACAAAAAGAACAACTAGCTCAGCTGGTAGCCAGTCACTGGAACGTGCCTCAGGACCTGGGTTCGAATCCCAGGTCCCCCCAATTTCTTCATATATTTTGCCCTTTCAGGATCTAGCGTGTACACAAACCAAGGGTCCACCATACATCCTCACAATCCATCCATCCAAGTGTTAGATGGCCAAATCCAAGGGCCATCAAAGGGAGAACACCATAGAGCCTAGTCAACACAATGCATTGGATCCAAAAAGTCAAGCGTGGACCTCCATCTTTTGGGCCCATGAACTACTTCTCACACCCCTCATTTTGCTCAGGCCCAATAATTCTTTCTCTATTCTTTTTCATATTTGTTTTATTTAATTAATTAATTTTATTTTACTAGCAAATTAAATTATTTTCTTTTATAAAAAAATCATAAAAATAATATTCTTCACCAAATTAGGTTAGATTTTATTTTTTATCAAAAAATTAAATTAATTTAATTAGGTTGTTAATTTAGATAACTTTAATTCTTTTTGTAAATAAATTAAAAATAATTAGAATAATTAGGTTTTTAGTTCTAAACTTAATTATATTTTATTTTTCTTAAAATAACCAAAAACAAAAATAGGCCATGTAATTATTTTCGTTAATTAATTTAATTAGCTAATTATTTTTGTACTTAATTTTAAAACCTAATCTTTTTCTTAAAAAAATATTAAAAACAACAAAAACATTTTTTTTTCTTTTAATTAGGTTAGAAGGGTCAAAACCCTAATTTCTTCCCGATCTTAATTTCATCGCGCGTGATTTATTTTTTTTACCATATTATTGTAACTGTTCACAAGTTGTAATAGTTAATTAGGACCTTTACTTTTCATTTATCGCTTTATTTTTAAATGGTTTATTTTTGGCTATGTAAATACCCGAAGCCTTGTAATAGCTTAGTTTAATTTCCGTACTTTAAATTCCGCAAATATTTAATTGTTAGATGTATGATATAGGGATGCATGACAAGAATGTATGTAAAACTTTAAAACGGTTAGATAACCCTAACATGTACAAAGATAAATAATCTGAAATTGAATCACTCGCACATGCGCACTCCTAGGGTACACTCCCACTTGGTTGCCTTCCGTAAACGGTCATGGAGTATAGGATGCTTTAGTGGTCGTCCCTTTGTCCAAAGATCATAGTTGCCTCGGAAAGGTTGCCTCGAATATTGTTGCCTCAGATAATTGATCTAAGACATTAGGGTTATTACTAAGACGTCCTAACGTTGCTTTAGTGACCGTACGTCCCTTTCGAATTGACCCTCAAAACTCCAACGACGGTGCTACCTGTTGCACCCCAAAATTTGCCCTCCTAATTTCTTTTACTTTGGCTTAGACTTTTTGCATTCATCTGCATCTATTTCATTAGGTCACTAACATGGCATACATTTCATTCAATATAGCTCTAAGGTTCAAAGTTCAGTGGTTGTGCGATACTAGGGTTTCACAGTGGTTAAGGCGCTCGTATCCAATAAAGGATGATTTCTTATTCATGCAACAAGCTTTGAAATTAGGTTTTTTTTAGGCTCATTTTTGGACTTCTCCTCCACCAAGTTACATGGATAATATCTTCTGATAAACAACTGATTGTAGGTCATTCTGGTCAAGAACTCTAGGACGTGACCTAACATATATGGGCTTCGAATCATGGCGTCCTTTCCTATAAGTATGTTTGTCATTTGATTAGGATTAACGACTGTGACATGACAATCATCTACTCCTCAGTTAATCAATTTAGGTTTTGATGAATCATGGTTCAAAGATGTTTTGTCCGGATATTTCTCTGTGCGTCTAAACGAGGAATCAAGATTGTAAGGGTTTTACATCAAGGGAATTCTTCTGTGATTCAGACTTAATCATCCATCTGATCAAGATCTTATTGACTATTCAAATTATTTGTCATTTCAAGTTGATTTGGGTTCAAGATTGAAGTTAGGAGTTCATTGAGAATGCAAGTGTGATTTGGATTTGAAGTTTGATTTGAGTTCAAGATGTTCAAAAGTGTTTGGTTGGATTAAAGTCGGCAAAGAGCCTTAAGTATTGGTCATATGGGTTTCTTGGAAGGTAAAGTACAGACTGCGAGGTTTTGTTTCAAGTCGGAGTTCATACGCATTACAAAGATGTTCATTGTTATTCCAGATTCAAGTTCACATGTGTTCAAAGTTTATTCGAACCCTTTCATTCATGATTCAAAAAAATTCTATCCAATTCCATTCAATTTCATTCAAGTGTAACAATACCTTACAAGAAAATTTGATGCTTTCATGTCTTCAAGCATTTTTTTCAAGACTTTGTCATTTAAACCCCGTCCTTAAAATTCATCACCCAACATTTCAAGCTCAAAGGTCATTTACAATTCACACTATAAATTTCAAGTTCATCCAAACCAAACATTCATTATAAAATCATTACAATCCCATTACACCAATATTCTACAAAGAAAAGAAAACGGTTACAAAATACACTTGAACAAAATTCTTTAGTCTTAAAGTTGCTAAAATTTCATGAGTAAACTTCCAATTCCATGCCATGCCAAAGTTCTTCATCTTCAGTTCATGACCTGCACATTCATACAAAAAAATCCAAGTCAATACAAGCAATCATGCCATCATATCAGGTTCTCGAAGACATATTGATTGCCTGCTTAGAGATCAACAAACTCTTTTTAGTTCGATAGATGATTTCTTGTGGTTCAAATTGTCGGTTGTGCGGGACTGCCCAAGTGGATCTTCATCCCTTGTTCTAAGTGACAGTGTGATTCCATACACTTTGGATGATTTGCAAAGTTACCTGAATAAATTTGAACCATCGTACTATACAAAAAATGGAAAAAGATCCTCTGGTATATCCTTATATCTTGCTTTTAAGCATTTAATTGCTTCCGGCTGTATTATACCTGTCTAAGGAAGTAGGAGATGAAGGATATAATATTGATGCTGCCCACCTATCAATTGTGCTAGCTGATCACGGGGTCCTTTCTGAAGGGGCCGGTACTGGGAAAAAGTTAGGGGCGATGGATGCTTATGCAGAAGTAGCCACCATTGTCAGGAAATATGGATCTATGTATTTGCGCCTTGGTGATCTCCAGATGGCACTAGAATATTATGCACAAGCTGCTGTTGCGGTTGGTGGTGGGCAGTTGTCATGGAATGGTAGAGGTAATGTTGATCAGCAAAGGCAGAGAAACTTGATGCTGAAGCATCTTCTAACTGAATTATTGTTAAGGGATGGAGGCATATATCTATTGCTTGGCGCAAGAGGTGCTGGAGAAGAGGAGAGTTAGGACGTTTTATGGCGGATCCAAATGCAAGGCAACAATTTTTGATTGAAGCAGCATGCCAGTGTCAGGAGGCTGGGATGTATGAAAAATCTATAGAAATTCAAAAGAGAGTGGGTTCCTTCTCAATGGCGCTGGATACCATCAATAAGTGCCTCTCTGAAGCTATTTGTTCTCTTTTCCGTGAAAGGTTGGATGGTGAGAGCCAGACCACTGGCCTTATCGATACTGGTAATGAGATTTTGGAGACATATACTTACTACCCAGATGTCAGTGTTCAAGAGCGAGGGCATGTTTTTGAGCAGCGAACTATGTTAAGACAACTTGAGTCAATATTATCAATTCACAAATTGTCAAGACTTGGGAATCACATTGATGCTTTAAGGGAGGTTTCTAAACTTCCATTTTTGCCTCTAGATCCTCGATGACCCGATACTTCTGTTAATGTGTTTGAAAATTTATCTCCTTATGTCCAAGCTTGTATACCGACCTCTTGAAGGTTGCTCTGACTTGTCTGGACAATGTGGCAGACTCTGATGGATCGCTTCGTGCCTTGAGGGCTAAGATTTCCAGTTTTATTGCAAATAATGTAAAGAGGAATTGGCCTCGTGATTTGTATGAAAGAGTTGCTTGAGCATTCAGGCTTGTCAGCAGATCAAATATATGCAGTGGAGTTAATTGGAGGTGCTACCAGAGTGCCAAAGTTACAGGCTAAGCTTCAAGAGTTCCTTGGTAGAAAAGAACTTGATTGGCATCTTGATGCCGATGAAGCAATAGTTCTTGGTGCTGCTCTGCATGCTGCAAATATAAGTGATGGTATCAAATTAAACCGAAAACTAGGTATGGTTGATGGTTCCTTATACGAGTTTGTAATTGAATTGAGTGGTGCCGATCTTCCGAAAAGTGAATATTCTAGGCAGTTACTTGTACCTAAAATGAAGAAACTTCCGAGTAAGATGTTCAGATCCATTATTCATGACAAAGATTTTGAAGTTTCTCTAGCTTATGAAAGTAAACATCTTTTGCCACCTGGTGTTACCTCTCCCTTAAATGCTCAATACCAAATATCTGGTTTAGCAGATGCAAGTGGGAAATATTCGTCTCGAAATCTATCATCCCCCATTAAGGCAATTGTACATTTCTCTCTTAGTAGAAGCGGAGTTCTTTCTCTGGATCGGGAAGACGCTGTTGTCGAAATAACAGAGTGGGTGGAAGTTCCCCAGAAGAACTTGACCATAGAGAATTCTACTATTTCGTCAAATGTATTAGATGAATCTAGTGCCAGTAACAATTCCGAGGAAAGCAGTGAAAGTGTGCAAAGTGATAGTTGTATTAATAAGACATCTAACACGAGTGCTGAAGAGCAAGCTGCTGCTGAACCTGCTACAGAGAAAAAGCTGAAAAAGTGGACCTTTAGGGTACCATTAAAGATTGTTAAGAAGATTACAGTAGCAGGGATGTCTCTATTGAAAGAGTTTCTTGCTGAAGCTAAAACAAAATTACAAGCACTAGACAAAAAGGACACAGAAAGGAAAAGGACAGCCGAGTCTAAAAATAATTTAGAAGGATATATATACACTACTAAGGAAAAGATTGAAACTCTTGAGGAGTTTAAAAAAGGCTCTACGAGTGAGGAACACAAGTCCTTTGTTGAGAAGCTTGATGAGGTGCAAGATTGGTTATATACAGATGGTGAAGATGCCAACGCCATAGAGTTTGAAGAGCGTCTAGATCAGTTGAAAGCTGTTGGAGATCCAATTTTTTTCAGGTTAAAAGAGCTTACAGCTCGACCAACAGCCGTTGAGCATGCCCGCAAATACCTTATTGAGCTGAAACAGATTGTAGAAGAGTGGAAATCAAAGAAGTCCTGGCTTCCAAAAGAACGAGTACATGAGGTGATTAATACTGCAGAAAAAGTTAAAGAACTGGCTGGATGAGAAAGAGACTGTCAAAAGAATTACTAGATTGAATCCGATGTTTCACATCATGCATGATATGTCATCAATGGGCATGCCTTCATTTGATGGAAGCACTTCAAAAAATTCAGGTGACGTAGCTGTTCCTGTGCAAGACGATCCACATCATCGCTTCTACCAACATACATAACAGAATTTTCTAAACAGAATTCTAAATAGCCTATTCCAAAATTAACCTGCAAACTGAATTACTAATTCCCATAACCAAATTCCAACAACTTACTAACAATCTCCATAACAAACTTCAACAGAAAATCCCAACTGTTTTAACAATACACAACAAAATTTTCTAAACAGAATGCCCAATTAGCATAACCACCTTTTAACAAACTCTCAATCTCACCCTTCAATCCCTAACAAACTCTACCCAAATCAATGGTTCGGATTGATTCTCACATAACCATTTCCATCTCCCTCAACTACCTATATAATCCAAACTCCCTCCAAGTTTCAGGACGACGTTACTCTCTCTCTTTTCCAATTTCAAAACTTCACCATTTTATCAGCTTCAAAATAACTTCGTCCCTCTCCATCATTCATTCTCAATTTTTTATGAACTCTCATCATCTTCTTCAAAGACTTCAACGAGAATTTAGAAAAACTTTGTACATCATCAACATCATCCTCAACGATTTCAAAACAAATCGCGCTCGGCTCAAAGAACAACAGTGCATCACGCCACAACACGCACCAGCAAATAGATCATGGTGCAGAACGGTCGATTCATAGAAGAAGAAGATTGAGAAGAAAAGGTCACGCATATGAGTTGAGAGATTCAAACCTGAATACACCAGTACTATCGGATTTCTGTTCATCTTCATCATCCTCAAAGAACACCGGACCTCTCCGGTAGGTAAACACCGTCATCTTATCCCCTTCGTTATTTTGCTCTTTCCTTTTAGCACCTCCGTGTAGAATGTGTGGCAGGATTTCTTGTTTTTTTTCTTCTGGAGAGTTGTTGTTCGTTGAAAATCGGGGAAGGATGTGGAAGTCTAGAGGAGAAGGGAGATCGAAGTAAGAACGAAGGTGATGATATTGAGAAGACGTAGACCACGCGAGGTTTTATCGGAGAAGGAGATTAATGGTGAAGTTACGACAGTCACCGATCGGAGTGGAACAAAGGCGGTGGGTCGTTCACACGGCACCGTTTGAAAGAAGAGAAGAAGGAGTCTACTATCAATTCCAATACGACCCCGTTTTCTTTTTTTTTTCTCTTTATTATTTTGTTAATTCTTTGTTTATTTTTTTAAATAATAATGACAAAACTTCTTTTTTTATATAATTTTAATTATAGTTAAGAACTTATCTTAATCTTCCTTATAAAAAATAATAAATATATATATATCAAATAAATCCATAAGAATTTGTTAGTTTAATACTTCTTTGATTTCTCAGGAGTTAATCCATTGGTTATCCGAGTAGTTGAAATCCATGACTCACCTTTGTTTTTGTCGAGACTTGAATCTTATGCAGGTCCAATATGCGACACGTGGATATGCTTAAGATTTCGATTGTGATTTGTTTCCGCATCTAATACACTTCGACGCTTACTTCAAGTACTGAATTTCTAACTCTTTTCTTTGTTGGTGCTAGCAGCTCGCAAGAACATCGAGTCTCTTTACTTTTTTGCTTTGCTCCATGGGCTAGTACTCGTTTTGTATATTTTCTTTCTATTTTCACCTCGCATTTATCTCTACATAAAGGTCGTATGAAGTATAATAAAATTAGGTTAGAAATAGACTGGTTTCCCTGTGACTTGTCCTTCCCTTTTTTTTGCATATGACTTTAAAACAAAAACTTCTCCCTTTTTTTTTTACAAACTTCAAAAATACATAAAAATTTACTGACAAGAACCATGTCTGGGCTAAGTTTGAGAGATTATAAGCGGTATTCTTCTCGACCTTATTATTCTCTTGTTCTAAGCTTTGGTATGATTCAAGTCTCAAAGAATCATTTCATGAATAAGTAGAGACAAGGCTAAAATCTCTCTCTCTTGAGATTAACTAGCTATTATCTACAAGCAAAAATATCAACCAACACAAAATTTCTTTTGCCTTCGGGCCTTCCTTTCAAACTTTTTTTCAGAAAGAGCGTATTAATTCACTTATGTGCTGACGCGTAAGTCTCCAAAGGTCGAGTTGCGGCAGAAGGCGAAATCAATATCGTTCATTAAAAAACCTAAACCAAATTCAAAATTTTGTGCGCCCAAGCACATTTTCTCCAAATCTTTTCAGAAGAGCATGTTAATTCACTTCTGTGCTGACGCGTAAATCTCCAAAGGTCGAGTTGCGACAGAAGGCGAAATTAATACTGTTCAGTAAAAAAATACAAACAAACAAAAACATATAAGCCGAACTACGGCTGCTCTGATTCCTTAAAAGGGATACGTAGGCATTGGGGTAGGGTCCAAGCGAGCACAACTTTTATTTTCCCTACATTCTTTTCCCCTTTCTTTTGCATGCATTCTCCCTTTAGCAGTATAGTAGACAGTAAGCATAGATTAAACACACCCATAAGATAAACAACAAGAGTGGATACCGTAGAGTACTACGGGCGTGTGGGGTGCTAATACCTTCCCCTCGCGTAACAGACTCCCTTACCCTTATCTCTTGGTCGCTCGACCTTGATTTCATCCTTCTCGGGTTTTCTCGATGTTTACCTTTCCCTACCTTTGGGATAAAAGACGTTCGATGACGACTTCATTGTTTGATGATTTTCAGCCGGTTGTTTCAGCTGGCGACTTCACTGGGGAACTGGTCGACCAAATGTTGGTCCGTCCCGGAGTCGCTCCTAGCTCTTGCTTTCTTTTCTTTGGGTGTTTATTTTTATGCTTTTAGTTTACTCATTTGTACATGTTTTCCTGAGCATAAGTTTGCATTGCATTTTATTGCTTTCCCTATTTGTTATCTAGTATGCTGGACTCTGTTTTCCATGTTAGGTGGGGATGTCACTATTGAGGTAAAATGCCCAGTACCCAGGCCAGAGTGCACTAGGACACTAAGAATAGAGTGGGGGCATGACGGCTATAGGACGTGGTCCGATTAGTGCAATCTTGTCATATACCATGCTCGGATGAGGTTCAAATGAATTACTATCGGCACCCACGTCTGTGGGTAAGCCCATAGCACTTTCAGGAGGACCCGTGATTTTCGAGTTACCATTGTCTTACCCTGACCTAGTCTTCACCCGTGAGTGGGGAGGGAATCTTATCACAGGTACAGTTGGTGACTATGTTCAAATGGTTACTCGTGCTCAGGTGGTGACTCATGATCAGATAGAGACTGTGATCAGACAGCGACTATTGGTTCTAATGATCATGTTCTGGACTTCTGTCAATGACTTATGCATATGATATTCTGTTGGTGACTATTTGGTTCTCAGATTTATTTTCTGAGCTCCTGACTTGTATACTTGAAGGTTCATTCAGGCCTTCGATCTTAGTATTCCCAGCAGGTTCAGAAAACGCTCAACAGTATCCGATGTTCCAGAAGCCTTGACCCCGTACAATGGATGATCTACATAGTACTTGGTTCTTATATGCGGAAGCCACGTCAGATCTCTAATCTGATAATACTCATATGGTTCAGAACAATGCAGCAATCATACCCAGAAATAATGGAACCTTGATCCCATTTGATCTCATATCTGTGCATACATAACATGGTTAACCACATACTTAACATACATGTTCTGTGATTTCCAAGGAATCATATTTGTAAGCCTTGTGCCAAACTTTTCCATCTTTTACTTACGTAAATCAAAATCAAAGCACGTAAATTCCTTGGGAATGAAGGGACATAACCTGGCATCTATTCATGCACTCCATGCATATTCATGCATCCATAACAGGTACTCAAGGATTAGGGATTCTTGCTCATACCATGTGTTTTCTTCAGAGGTTCAACTTGATTCTTACTATCACATGCTCAGAGATCAGTTATGGAATAACTCTGGGTATACATACAAGCTTCGGCCCGTGGACAGAAATATCTTCAAACAGGAAGATAATTGATTGAAAACTCAGATGAGATAGGTCATGAAATCTCTGATGATGATGTCAACAATCTTGCACTTACTGTCACAATAAAGGTTCTCTCTTCTCCTTATCTTTTGGGTATTGCTTCCAACCATGGAGTGCTACGCAATCTTGAGTTCTTGGAACATCTTATCAGCAGATGCTTCCCATTTTACCATAGGATCTTATATCAATTCTTCGTTCTTTTTGACCAACATCAGATATGGTTGCCACACCGGGGCATCAGACTTTTTAACCAGGGGCATCCTCCATAACTTTGTGTTCCCTAATTTGTTCAACAACAACCATTCTTTATTCCCCAAGTGAATTCATGGGGAAAGCTTTTAAGCCAAGACACAAGAACCCTGATGAGCATGCTAATGCGAGCCCAATGCATTACATCCTATTATTCCCAGTTCTTCCCAGCTCTGATCTTTGAGGACTTCCTCCCACAAACGTCTCTTCTGATTACAATATGTATACTAGATGCATCCCCTATTCTGGGGTACCCAGTTTTGATATTAAAGACTACAAAAGGGTTGAAATATAAAGCCCATCACCTGTTTGGCGTCTCTTCCAAAGGTCTAATTCCTATATTGCCAACTGCCACACTCTTTTTACCAGGTGGATGTCTCTTTTTCTGATAGAGGATGGATTGTATTCTTTTTTTTATGGTGCAATATGCCCGATGATTCAGTTTATATCGATTCGCTTGGAAAAGCATTCATTCATTCCCCTGAAAGAATCTTTTACGTGTATTATTCTGGGGCAATTGATCCTTCGATTGAAGATGATACGTCATCTAGAGATAAGGTCCAAGACGAGATCAATCCAGAGACTGTGGTGTCCAAATCATATCAGAAGAGGAATTCTCTCACTCCCCTCATGCATCTTCATGCATCTTCGTGCATCCATGGAAGGTACTCAGAAGGTACTCAGAATGGGGAATCCTTACTCAGGCCCGATATTTTCTCTTCAGAATTATGAATCTTGACTTCTCACCACTCTGTTATCCGAGAAAGCAGTGGAATAACTCCTTAGGGAGTTCAATGAGATGGGGTTGTTTATTGGGGATATGCAAGCAATGGCCTGTAGTCAGAAATCCTCAAGGGGAAAAATAGTCAGTCGAAGACTTAGTTAAGTCAGGTATGGAAGTTTTGAAGACAGTGTCGGCAAAGAAAAGTGATCTTGTATACGTTGTTGCAAAAAGAATTGTCATTCATCCCTATCCCATGGGACTTTTTTTTCTTCAAATCATGAGATATTTGTGGGTCTCACCCAGAGCTTCATGTTCTCGGATTTTCTTGCTAGCAGCTAGTTTCTGGTCTCCAAGTGAACCCATGGGGTAAAACTTACCAGCAGAGACAGAGAAAGCTTGAGAAGCAGGTTGATACAATCTCAATGCCTCGTATCCCGTTACTTCCTTGTGTGTTGGAAACTCGGTTGATTAAGCTTCGTGCTTTGGGTCATCCTCCAACAAATTTCTCTCCCGATTTCGATACAAATGCTAGATGTGTCTCCCATTCTGGGGCACTTGGTTAGGATATTGAATACTGCAAGGGGTTGAAGTATGAAGTTTGGTATTTGTTTGGCTTCTTTTTCCAATGTTCAGTCCAGGTTTGGAAAACCATTTCAGGCTCTTTCTTTTTTTCCTCAGTTGGATGCTTCTTATGTGATGGAGTGATGCTTCTATGATGAAGAAGTATAGGATATCGAGTTCTTGGATATTTGCTGTTGTGTAGAAGAAAAATACCTCAAAGGTCGAATGTTGTATTCAAAGTTTAGTTTATTCTGTGTAGTAGAAGATCCTTTGTTACAATTTCTGAATTTTTGCTTATGTGTAGAAGAAGACGTAGACTCTTTTGTGAAGTAGGAGATTATCCGTAATTCAATTGCTAAAACTTTTCTCTTGTGAAGCAGGAGATGAAGTTTACTTTCTTCTGTGTAGTAGAAGATTCTTTGTTACAGTTTCTGAATTTTGCTTCTGTGGAGTAGAAGACAGAGACTCTTTTGTGTAGTGGGAGACGCTCCAGAATTCAGCGGCTGGATTTCTCTTCTGTGTGATAGAAGATGGTTGGCATTTCTTCTCTATGATAGAAGATACTTTGTGATGAAATTTATGCAAGTTCACTTGATAAGGTCCTCATCACACATGGTGAAGGAACTTGATGTGATTACAATACTGGGGCACTAGGCCATTCCATCGAAGATTGTCGGGCTTTCAAAGAAAATATGCAAGACCTGCTGGATGCAAAGGCTATTAATTTCAGGCTAGCCAGTCAGATTTGGAGTCTATGTTGACTCAGTAGATATCAAGATTGGCGGATCATCTTCTGAAGCAACAAGTCCATACGGAGACTAGTCTCCTCAACATGGCATTTTCAAATTACATTTTCATTCTCATTCGTAATCTTTCTTGTCTTGGTTTAGTACTTTCTTATATGCGAAACTTTCTTATTATTGAATATTAATTATAATGCATTGAGTATGTTTGTTTTGAATTAGTCCATTCGTATTCACTCATGAATGTTTTTCTTTGACTTTTTGATACTTAACTCGTGTTAAATAAAGCAAATAACCTCCGGATGGAGGATGATGAGTAATATGCCAAAATTTCGAATGGTGTGCTTTTGAATAGGACCCTGCTGACGATGTACATGCCTTGTTTCAAATTCCCAAACACCGGAGAGATAAGGGAGATAGACCCTCGTCAACCCCTTTTGAGCCTTGAAGTAGGAGTTTCTTTTCTTTTCAGAAAAACCCTCACACTTAACCCGGGGCAGGGTAGATTTCAGTTAATCTGATTGGGCGTTCAAAACTTGTTAAGAGTGCGCATCAAAGGATACAACAATGGCTATCCTTCAGAAGGTTGAGAAAGAACAAAATCACAATGGATGAATTTCATCTATCAGTAGCGTGCATCAAAGAGAACGATATCCCAATAGGTATCTCTCGCACGTCAAAAGGGCAAAAAGGTGACGATACCATAATGGTTATTTCTCGTCAACCAAACAACAAGGCAGTCACACCTTTTTTCAGCAAATCAAAGAATGACTTGAAGTCACACGACTGGTTCGAATTAAAAGTAAAAGAAAGAGACAAAAATCCTTGCTAAGTCAAAACTTGGAAGACAAAGTCGCTTAGGAAAAAGTCAGGGCATCCCGCTGGACTTCAAAGTCAAATTCAAAAGGAACTTGTCCAGGAAAAATTTAAGGAATTCAAAAAGAAAGTGAAAGAAGCGAAAAAATAAAAAGGGGATCACCAAATAGAAATCCTTAACAAAGAATAAAGTCGTGTGATCGAAAACCAAGAATGAAAGAGGTGAGTGATTGCCATATCCTTCTCAACCATGGTAAACTCTTTAGAGGGATGAGTGCCCATATTAGTTTAACTGAATTTAGGATTGGAGAACATCATGGAGAATGGGTGGGCACCAAATATTTTGAGCCTTAAATCCGTTTTTTCTAAAACCATGAACCATGCCACGTTACAACCCTGAAAAGTCCTAACTGAAGCAAGGGTTAATTCGAAAGCACACTGTAACAAGAAATACAGTAATCTGACTCCTAGAGAGGCTTGCAAAAACTTTTGAGTTGGTATCACTCCATCTTTTTACTATCTTTTGTATAATTTTTTTGATATTTCAATGTATTTATAATACAAGGTTTAAAACTTCAAGACAAACATGAGCTTTGCATTACAATTATCATTCTTATAAAAAAAATTCTTTGCATATGAGCAAGTGCTTAGGCATCAAGTAAGTTTGCATAATGAGCATCAAATGAAAATTTGATTATCTCAAAGGACAAATTGCTTCAGGATATCGTTTAAAGGTGAATCATTTGTGAGAATGGTCTTAATCTGGGGAAAATCTTCTATTGACTCCACTGAGTAAAAGAATACCAGTTTGAGAAATGATCTGAAGTAGATTGTAAAAGTTGGTCGCCTAAAGTTTCTGATAAGCAGTGGTGCATTACTTTCAGTTGGTCCCAAGGGACATATTTCTTCAAGTATCTGATTAGAGATTGAAGTAGTTCAAGTCGAGGAGTATGGTTGTGAGGTAACCTATATTCAAGAGCCAACCACTCTAAGGTTATGTTGCCTTCGAAAATACTCAGATTTCTCATCCCTCTGTGAGCATGAGGTAAAGGAAAAGGTTTGTCAAGATTCTGTTAAGCAAGGGGCAGGTGTGTAGAATATTCCGTCGAGTAGGTATTCAGCCAATCTGAGGCATTCAAGTCGGGATTTCATCCCTCAAAGGGCAGTCAAACTGGGGCAGTTACGTCGAGATTTGACAAATCACTCTAAGAATGCATTGATCAGAGGAGAATCTTCCCAGAATTTGAAGGTGTATGAGCACTCGCTCAAGCATAGTTGGAATCCTCTCCAATTTCGGTTATCTGAACATCATGTTCCAAAGTTCATAGCACTGGGGCAGTTATGTCAAGATTTGATAAATCTCTCTAAGAATTTGTTGATTAGGGGAGAATCTTTTTAGAATTCAGAGATGCACGAGAATTCAATCAAGCATTGTTGAAGTTATTTCCAACTTTGGTCAGCCATGGGCAGTATTCTGAAGTTCATAACACTGGGGCAGTTTATTCTGGTGGTATAAATCTCAAAAAGTCCTCTCGAGGCAATTTTTCTGCAAAAGCCTTACAGACTGGGGCAAGAATTCATGTAAGGGCTTTCTCTCTTCTTGAGTAGTTGATCAGATCAAGTCCATACGCAGGCTAAACGGCCTATGAATTTGAAAATCATACCGAGAAGTCAGGATTGTTATCTTCGACTTATCAAGGACTCAAGTCCACTTACTGATATCCTTTGTCCTAAGTCAAGGTTATTACCCCCAGTTGAAGTTTGGATTGTTATCCTCAGTAAGATATGAGCTGTAACACAAAGATCATTTGAAGTTTGTTTACACGTACAAGATGCGATGGAAATATTGCTTCCTAGGGGGATGCCTCCTCCTAGTAAAAGACTTGTTGCTACTTGACATAGACCTATCTACCAAGGGGTTCCTCTTTTGAGATTTTTTTTCTCCCCAGTGAAGTATCCTCGTTTCTCTGCGGAAGAAGAATGTTCTTTCTCCCTGGAAACGTAAAAGTTGTGTAAAGTCTAGGTTGATCCCTTTTCATTGGACTACAATTTATTTTTGCAGCATCTCCTCTAAAGTCCATTTTTTAGTGGCATTCCTCCTCGGAGTCGGCATGTTGAAGTGGCAATCTTGCATCGCGGTTTTTACCCAGTGATTGATCGTTCAAGTCGTATGTTCTTCAGTAAGGCTTTCCATTTCAAACAGGGGCATGTCGCCCCAATTTCTGTTTTACAAATACTGTTGGTTTTGTATGACAATATACATACCAGCAAATGAATCAAGAAGGGTCTGTATGTGACTAACATGAAGATGTTCGTATAATGAGACCCAATTTCCCCAGTAGAATTATTCTTCTTTCCCCAATGGAGTAAGTGTCATATCTCCCAGGTGAGATGTACAGGAGAATTCCAATCATGACTCTTTCAGTAGTAGAAGTTTCTGTTGCGATATCCCCAATGGAGTTTTTGTCCCGGAATGTTGTTTCTTCCCCAAGGGAGGACCTTTTACCTCCCATCAACGTTATCCCCAGTGTGGCCTGAGTAGAATTCTTTTTATTTAAGAATTTCTATACTCTCCAACATAAGTTTATCTTCGTCAAAGAATTTCTATGCCAGAAGTTTCCATTCCCAGCAAAGCTTTCCTCTTTCCAATAGAGGGTAAAGAATTTTTCCCCGTGAAGTGGGGAGTTTGATCAGAATTCAAGATTTTCTCTGAACTACAATTTTATTTTTGTAGTGTTGTCCCCAAGAAGTTACTTCCCCAGTGAGATCAATCGTCCGAGGTTGATGGTTTCGAATCTCAGTTCCCCATTATTACATTTTCTCTACCAGAAGATCAGACGTGCAAGAATAATCGTTTGAAAGTTCACTGTCTTCTCAACAGCCGATGTCGATCTGTTTTCTTAATGCATTGCATCGTTACATTTGCATCATTACGTTGCATTTCCCAAAACTCGTAGCATTTCCATCGCATGGAGAATTACGCTATAAAAAAAATTCAAACATGCATGAGTATAAGCCAATTGTGTCCACTTGTGGCAACCCGATTGTTATGCGCTCAAATTTGATTTACCTCCACAAGAAGCCTAGGGTAATTCTATTATGTTTCCCCAGCAGAGTGTGTTTGGATTCACCACCAGTCGGGTCTTTGGTATTTCTCCATTTCCCCAGTAAGTTTGTGGTTTGCGATTTTCTTTGCAAGCCTTCGGTTATTTTACCCGCGTTTGCTTTGTCGTTAGAGTATGAGTAAGAGTTGGCTTATAACCTTCTTGCTTCTCGAGTGTTTGAGTATCCATACTTGGTGTGTGGTAATTCTGACAATTGCCACTCTTGAAGAATTAACACCCCGCCTTTGGCCTGGGGGATTTTTAGTTCTTGCGTATTTGCAGCCTATCGAAAGTCTAACATGTTTTTCTTTGTTAAAGTCTGCTTTGACCATTCCCTTTCTCTTGCAGAGTTCACCTTCGATCGGTGCTCTTTGAAGGTCCTGCTTAGTCGGTTCCTTGTTTTGGTTTATCCACGTTAGTCGGGTCCTCCTTTCGTTAGTCTAGCTAACTTTTTATGATTAGGAGTCTTTCAATGTCTCTTCAAAGTCCAGTTGTCTGGCGCCCTTGTTTAGGCGAATGCGTCCTTTTTTATTGGGGCTTTCTTTGGTTAGTCTCGTTCCTGTGTTCGCTAGAAATTCTAAACATTTGTTTCTTGATGATCAATTTCGCTCTTGTGTATCTAACTCTGACCAGATATGCATACCTTTATCATTTGTTGAGAGTCCCCTTCGGCTGGTCTCTTTGCAGTTGTAAGTTCGCCTTCGACCGATGTTCTCTTATTAGGAATCTACCTTCGGCATAGTATTCCTGGATGAAGATTCCCCTTCGGCTGGTTTCTTTATCCTAAAGTCCACCTTCGGCTGGAATCCTTTAAAATCCATCTTCGGCTGGTACCGTTTGTTAAGAGTCCCCTTCGGCTGGTCTCTCTGCAGTTGTAAGTTCGCCTTCGACCGACGTTCTTTTCTTAGGAATCTACCTTCGGCATAGTATTCCTGGATGAAGATTCCCCTTCGGCTGGTTTCTTTATCCTAAAGTACACCTTCGGATGGCACCCTTTAAAGTCCATATTCGGCTGGCATCCTTTAAAATCCCGCTTCGGCTGGTATCTTTCAAAATCCCGCTTTGGCTGGTATCTTTCAAAATCTCGCTTCGGCTGGTATTTCTCAAAAAACCCCGCTCCGGCAGGTATCTTTCAAAACCCCGCTTCGGCTGGTATCATTTGTTAAAATCCATCGTCGACTGGTATCATTTGTCAGGAGTCCCATTTGTTTGGTCTCTTCCCTCAGTAAGTTCACCTTCGATTGGTGTTTTCTTTGTAAGAGCTTTCTTCGGTCTGTCTCCTTCTTACGTATCCGATACCGACCACAGATATGTATTTTTGATACCTGTTTTATATGTCTGTTACCAATCCCAGACATATGTTCTTGTACCTTTGACGTCTCTTTCGTATGTATCCGATACCGACCACGGATATGTATCTTTTCTATCTCTTTCTTACGTATCCGATACCGACCACAAATATGTATCTTTTCTATCTCTTTCTTACGTATCCGATACCGACCACGGATATGTATCTTTTCTATCTCTTTCGTATGTATCCGATACCGACCACAGATATATATCTTTTCTATCTCTTTCTTACGTATCCGATACCGACCACAGATATGTATATTTTCTATCTCTTTCTTACGTGTCTGATACCGACCACGGATATGTATCTTTGATGTCTCTTTCGTACGTATCCGATACCGACCACGGATATGTATCTTTGATGTCTCTTTTGTGCGTATCCGATACCAACCGCAGATATGTATCTTTTCTATATCTTTCGTACGTATCCGATACCGACCACAGATATGTATCTTTGATGTCTCTTTCGTACGTATCCGACACCGACCACGGATATGTATCTTTGATGTCTCTTTCGTACGTATCCGATACCGACCACGGATATGTATCTTTGATGTCTCTTTTGTGCGTATCTGATACCGACCACAAATATGTATCTTTGATGTCTCTTTTGTGCGTATCCGATACCGACCACGGATATGTATCTTTTCTATCTCTTTCTTACGTATCTGATACCGACCACAAATATGTATCTTTTCTATCTCTTTCTTACGTGTCCGATACCAACCACGGATATGTATTTTTGATGTCTCTTTCTTGTATATCCGCTACCAACCCCAGATATGTGTCTTTGATACTTTTTTTTCGTATGTCTGCTACAGACTTCAGGCATATACCTTTTGATATTTTTCTTACAGGTGTTTGTTACTAAATCCCAACAAGAGTTCCTCGATAACCAAGTTATCCTTCGGTGTGTCAAACTCTGGTTAAACATACATCTAACCCTGATAATCCTTTTTACCTAAAAAAAATATGGAAAATACGGAAAACCAAAGATATAATAATACCTGACAGGCTTCAGAGCGCAAATTTTCGGGTTCTTTTAGTATTTAATCTTCTTTTACCTTGAAGGTTCGAAAGGCTGGCGTCAATCTCACCTTCAGGTCTAAGGCGATTAAATAGGGGCAGCTGTTGCACCCCAAAATTTGCCCTCCTAATTTCTTTTACTTTGGCTTAGACTTTTTGCATTCATCTGCATCTATTTCATTAGGTCACTAATATGGCATACATTTCATTCAATATAGCTCTGAGGTTCAAAGTTCAGTGGTTGTGCGATACTAGGGTTTCACAGTGGTTAAGGTGCTCGTATCCAATAAAGGATGATTTCTTATTCATGCAGCAAGCTTTGGAATTAGGTTTTTTTTAGGATCATTTTTGGACTTCTCCTCCACCAAGTTACATGGATAATATCTTCTAATAAACAACCGATTGTAGGTCATTCTGGTCAAGAACTCTAGGACGTGACCTAACATATGTGGGCTTCGAATCATGGCGTCCTTTCCTATAAGTATGTTTGTCATTTGATTAGGATTAATGACTGTGACATGACAATCATCTACTCCTCAGTTAATCAATTTAGGTTTTGATGAATCATGGTTCAAAGATGTTTTGTCCGGATATTTCTCTGTGCGTCTAAACGAGGAATCAAGATTGTAAGGGTTTTACATCAAGGGAATTCTTCTGTGATTCAGACTTTATCATCCATCTGATCAAGATATTATTGACTATTCAAATTATTTGTCATTTCAAGTTGATTTGGGTTCAAGATTGAAGTTAGGAGTTCATTGAGAATGCAAGTGTGATTTGGATTTGAAGTTTGATTTGAGTTCAAGATGTTCAAAAGTGTTTGGTTGGATTAAAGTCGGCAAATAGCCTTAAGTATTGGTCATATGGGTTTCTTGGAAGGTAAAGTACAGACTGCGAGGTTTTGTTTCAAGTCGGAGTTCATACACATTACAAAGATGTTCATCGTTATTCCAGATTCAAGTTCACATGTGTTCAAAGTTTATTCGAACCCTTTCATTCATGATTCAAAAAAATACTATCCAATTCCATTCAATTTCATTCAAGTGTAACAATACCTTACAAGAAAATTTGATGCTTTCATGTCTTCAAGCATTTTTTTCAAGACTTTGTCATTTAAACCCCGTCCTTAAAATTCATCACCCAACATTTCAAGCTCAAAGGTCATTTACAATTCACACTATAAATTTCAAATTCATCCAAACCAAACATTCATTATAAAATCATTACAATCCCATTACACCAATATTCTACAAAGAAAAGAAAACGGTTACAAAATACACTTGAACAAAATTCTTTAGTCCTAAAGTTGCTAAAATTCCATGAGTAAACTTCCAATTCCATGCCATGCCAAAGTTCTTCATCTTCAGTTCATGACATGCACATTCATACAAAAAAATCCAAGTCAATGCAAGCAATCATGCCATCATATCAGGTTCTCGAAGACATATGGATTGCCTGCTTAGAGATCAACAGACTCTGTTTAGTTCGATAGATGATTTCTTGTGGTTCAAATTTTCGGCTGTGCGGGACTGCCCAAGCGGATCTTCATCCCTTGTTCTAAGTGACAGTGTGATTCCATACACTTTGGATGATTTGCAAAGTTACCTGAATAAATTTGAACCATCGTACTATACAAAAAATGGAAAAAGATCCTCTGGTATATCCTTATATCTTGCTTTTAAGCATTTAATTGCTTCCGGCTGTATTATACCTGTCTAAGGAAACATGAGATGAAGGATATAATATTGATGCTGCCCACCTATCAATTATGCTAGCTGATCACGGGGTCCTTTCTGAAGGGGTCGGTACTGGGAAAAAGTTGGGAGCGATGGATGCTTATGCAGAAGTAGCCACCATTGTCAGGAAATATGGATCTATGTATTTGCGCCTTGGTGATCTCCAGATGGAACTAGAATATTATGCACAAGCTGCTGCTGCGGTTGGTGGTGGGCAGTTGTCATGGACTGGTAGAGGTAATGTTGATCAACAAAGGCAGAGAAACTTGATACTGAAGCATCTTCTAACTGAATTATTGTTAAGGGATGGAGGCATATATCTATTGCTTGGCGCAAGAGGTGCTGGAGAAGAGGAGAGTTAGGACGTTTTGTGGCGGATCCAAATGCAAGGAAACCGTTTTTGATTGACGCAGCATGCCAGTGTCAGGAGGCTGGGATGTATGACAAATCTATAGAAATTCAAAAGAGAGTGGGTTCCTTCTCAATGGCGCTGGATACCATCAATAAGTGCCTCTTTGAAGCTATTTGTTCTCTTTTCCATGAAAGGTTGGATGGTGAGAGCCAGACCACTGGCCTTATCGATACTGGTAATGAGATTTTGGAGACATATACTTACTACCCAGATGTCAGTGTTCAAGAGCGAGGGCATGTTTTTGAGCAGAGAACTGTGTTAAGACAACTTGAGTCAATATTATCAATTCACAAATTGTCAAGACTTGGGAATCACATTGATGCTTTAAGGGAGGTTTCTAAACTTCCATTTTTGCCTCTAGATCCTCGATGACCCGATACTTCTGTTGATGTGTTTGAATATTTATCTCCTCGTGTCCAAGCTTGTATACCAGACCTCTTGAAGGTTGCTCTGACTTGTCTGGACAATGTGGCAGACTCTGATTGATCGCTTCGTGCCTTGAGGGCTAAGATTTCCAGTTTTATTGCAAATAATGTAAAGAGGAATTGGCCTCGTGATTTGTATGAAAGAGTTGCTTGAGCATTCAGGCTTGTCAGCAGATCAAATATATGCAGTGGAGTTAATTGGAGGTGCTACCAGAGTGCCAAAGTTACAGGCTAAGCTTCAAGAGTTCCTTGGTAGAAAAGAACTTGATTGGCATCTTGATGCTGATGAAGCAATAGTTCTTGGTGCTGCTCTGCATGCTGCAAATATAAGTGATGGTATCAAATTAAACCGAAAACTAGGTATGGTTGATGGTTCCTTATACGAGTTTGTGATTGAATTGAGTGGTGCCGATCTTCCGAAAAGTGAATGTTCTAGGCAGTTACTTGTACCTAAAATGAAGAAACTTCCGAGTAAGATGTTCAGATCCATTATTCATGACAAAGATTTTGAAGTTTCTCTAGCTTATGAAAGTAAACATCTTTTGCCACCTGGTGTTACCTCTCCCTTAAATGCTCAATACCAGATATCTGGTTTAGCAGATGCAAGTGGGAAATATTCGTCTCGGAATCTATCATCCCCCATTAAGGCAATTGTACATTTCTCTCTTAGTAGAAGCGGAGTTCTTTCTCTGGATCGGGCAGACGCTGTTGTTGAAATAACAGAGTGGGTGGAAGTTCCCTAGAAGAACTTGACCATAGAGAATTCTACTATTTCGTCAAATGTATCAGATGAATCTAGTGCCAGTAACAATTCCGAGGAAAGCAGTGAAAGTGTGCAAAGTGATAGTTGTATTAATAAGACATCTAACACGAGTGCTGAAGAGCAAGCTGCTGCTGAACCTGCTACAGAGAAAAAGCTGAAAAAGTGGACCTTTAGGGTACCATTAAAGATTGTTGAGAAGATTACAGTAGCAGGGATGTCTCTATCGAAAGAGTTTCTTGCTGAAGCTAAAACAAAATTACAAGCACTAGACAAAAAGGACGTAGAAAGGAAAAGGACAGCCGAGTCTAAAAATAATTTAGAAGGATATATATACACTACTAAGGAAAAGATTGAAACTCTTGAGGAGTTTGAAAAAGGATCTACGAGTGAGGAACGCAAGTCCTTTGTTGAGAAGCTTGATGAGGTGCAAGATTGGTTATATACAGATGGTGAAGATGCCAACGCCACAGAGTTTGAAGAGCATCTAGATCAGTTGAAAGCTATTGGAGATCCAATTTTTTTCAGGTTAAAAGAGCTTACAGCTCGACCAACAGCAGTTGAGCATGCCCACAAATACCTTATTGAGCTGAAACAGATTGTAGAAGAGTGGAAATCAAAGAAGTCCTGGCTTCCAAAAGAACGAGTACATGAGGTGATTAATACTGCAGAAAAAGTTAAAGAACTGGCCGGATGAGAAAGAGACAGTCAAAATAATTACTAGATTGAATCCGATGTTTCACATCACGCATGATATGTCATCAATGGGCATGCCTTCATTTGATGGAAGCGCTTCAAACAATTCAGCTGACGTAGCTGTTCCTGTGCAAGACGATCCACATCATCGCTTCTACCAACATACATAACAGAATTTTCTAAACAGAATTCTAAATAGCCTATTCCAAAATTAACCTACAAACTGAATTACTAATTCCCATAACCAAATTCCAACAACTTACTAACAATCTCCATAACAAACTTCAACATAAAATCCCAACTGTTTTAACAATACACAACAAAATTTTCTAAACAGAATGCCCAATTAGCATAACCACCTTTTAACAGACTCTCAATCTCACCCTTCAATCCCTAACAAACTCTACCCAAATCAATGGTTTGGATTGATTCTCACATAACCATTTCCATCTCCCTCAACTACCTATATAATCCAAAATCCCTCCAAGTTTCAGGACGACGTTACTCTCTCTCTTTTCCAGTTTCAAAACTTCACCATTTTATCAGCTTCAAAATAACTTCGTCCCTCTCCATCATTCGTTCTCAATTTTTTCTGAACTCTCATCATCTTCTTCAAAGACTTCAACGAGAATTTAGAAAAACTTTGTACATCATCAGCATCATCCTCAACGATTTCAAAACAAATCGCGCTCGGCTCAAAGAACAACAGTGCATCACGCCACAACACGCACCAGCAAATAGATCACGGTGCAGAACGGTCGATTCATAGAAGAAGAAGATTGAGAGGAAAAGGTCACGCATATGAGTTGAGAGATTCAAACCTGAATACACCAGGACTACCAGATTTCTGTTCATCTTCATCATCCTTAAAGAACACCGACCTCTCCGGTAGGTAAACACCGTCATCTTATCCCCTTCGTTATTTTGCTCTTTCCTTTTAGCACCTCCGTGTAGAAAGTGTGGCAGGATTTCTTGTTTTTTTCTGGAGAGTTGTTGTTCGTTGAAAATCGGGGAAGGATGTGGAAGTCTAGAGGAGAAGGGAGATCGAAGTAAGAACGAAGGTGATGATATTGAGAAGACGGAGACCACGCGAGGTTTTATCGGAGAAGGAGATTAATGGTGAAGTTACGACAGTCACCGATCGGAGTGGAACAAAGCCACGGAAAGATCGTCCTCGACAAAGTTCTTCTTATTCCCCAGCGGAGTTCATCAAAACTTCCAACAGAGCACAACAACGGTATCCCCAGCGGAGTTATCCTCATCAACCTCAGCAAAGTACCTCTCTTTCCCCGCAGAGTAATCTATTCGCCAAGTTTATTCCCCAACGGAGTCATCTTCTCCTACCGGTATTCTTGCAATCATCATCCCCAATGGAAACGAAGAATCTCACTCTTCAACATCAGCCCAGGATTTGACTTCCCGACATCCGTCAAGGATCTATTTTCCCAGACGAAGATACATTCATAACATCACATTGTTATACATCATGATACATGCATATACGTATCATATCATACAATCTCATGTGTTGAGAACATCGTTGCTTGATTCATATCATGCATTGCATATGACTGACCTTTACCTTTCAGGAAAGATCCAGTTAAGTTCTCAGCTATGTCCAAGACTTCCTCTGGTTCAGTTAAATCGATTCCTAAAGATTTTTCTGATGCCGATCCAGTTGAAGTTAATCCAAGACTTTCGTCTGGTTCAGTTAAATCGACCTTAAGATTTTTCTGATTCTTATCCAGTCAAAGATATTCCAAGACTTTAGTCCGGTTCAGTTAAATCGATTCTAAGATTTTTCTGATTCTTATCCAGTCAAAGTTAATCCAAGACCTTCTTTGGTTCAGTCAGATCGACCCTAAGATCTCCCTGATTCTTATTCCAGTTAAAGATTCCAAGACCTTGCCTGGTTCAGTTAAATTGACTCCTAACTATTTTTTCTGATGCCGATCCAGTCAAAGGCCTTCTCTGGTTCATTCAGATCGACGCTAAGATCTCCCTGATTCTTCTTCCAGTTGAAGATTCCAAGACCTTGCCTGGTTCAGTTAAATCGACTCCTAAAGATTTTTGTGATGCCGATCCAGTCAAAGGCATTCTCTGGTTCAGTCAGATCGATGCTAAGATCTCCCTGATTCTTATTCCAGTTGAAGATTCCAAGACCTTGCCTGGTTCAGTTAAATCGACTCCTAAAGATTTTTCTGATGCTGATCCAGTCAAAGGCCTTCTCTGGTTCAGTCATATCGACGCTAAGATCTCCGTGATTCTTATTCCAGTTGAAGATTCCAAGACCTTGCCTGGTTCAGTTAAATCGACTCCTAAAGATTTTTCTGATGCCGATCCAGTCAAAGGCCTTCTCTGATTCAGTCAGATCGACGCTAAGATCTCCCTGATTCTTATTCCAGTTGAAGATTCCAAGACCTTGCCTGGTTTAGTTAAATCAACTCCTAAAGATTTTTTCTGATGCCGATCCAGTCAAAGGCCTTCTCTGGTTCAGTCAGATCGACCCTAAGATCTCCCTGATTCTTATTCCAGTTGAAGATTCCAAGACCTTGCCTGTTCAGTTAAATCGACTCCTAAAGATTTTTCTGATGCCGATCCAGTCAAAGGCCTTCTCTGGTTCAGTCAGATCGGCGCTAAGATCTCCCTGATTCTTATTCCAGTTGAAGATTCCAAGACCTTGCCTGGTTCAGTTAAATCGACTCCTAAAGATTTTTCTGATGCCGATCCAGTCAAAGGCCTTCTCTGGTCCAGTTAAATTGATTCCTAAAGATTTTCCCGATGAAGACTCAGTAGAAGACATCCAAGGTTCTCTCATCGTTACTGTTGAGGTAGTAATCACCCAAGATTCTCTCATCGTTACTGTTGAGGTAGTAATCGCCCCAGGTTCTCTCATCGTTATTGTTGAGGTAGTAATCGTCCAAGGTTCTCTCATCGTCCCGTTGAGGTAGTAACCATCCCTGATTCATTCATCGCCTTTTGAAGCTCCAGACTCGATTCTTGTATCTCGCCAGGGCACGTCTGAAGAGGTACGCAAGTTCTCGCTAAGGAAACTCTTACGCAATCAACACCCAGATGGCATCTATAAGCCCATTCACCTATCCATCACCTCTCAACATGGCATCTGTAAGCCCATCTTCCTATCCGTCAATCTCCAAATGGCAACTGTAAGCCCATTCCTCACATCACACTGCTAACATGTGAGCGCAAATTTCTGGGCACTCTAGTGTTCAATCATCTTCCACCTTCGGATTACGAAAGGCACGCCAGCCAATCTACATCCTCAGGTCTAAGAAGATTGAACAGGGGCAACTGTTGTACCCCAAAATTTTCCCTCCCATATTCTTCAAGTTTTGCAAAGAGCATGCTTCAAAATCTCCCAAGAGTTGCACAGTCCAATGGTCTCCTAACAGTCAAAAATTAGGGTTTTGGTTCTGGCAAAGAAGTTGAAGTTTCCAAGGGTCCAAACAAGTCCCACATGCCTATAAACATTGTCAAGCATCCTTATGCCAAGTTTCAAGACTTACAGCACAAAATTGCACAGTCAAAAACCCTAATTGCTTCACAGTCAACTGCAGGGGCAAAATGGTCATTTGACAGTCAAAAGTCCAAATTTTTGTTCAACATCTTATTTTGAAGCCAAAAACATCATTTGATCAATTCTTGATCATGATTCTCAAGGCATGGCTCAAAAAGTCTCAAGATGCAAAAGTTTCTATTTTTGGACAGTTGAAAAAGTCAACTGCAAATTGACCAGGGCATAACTTCCACATGGTTTATCAGAAAAATTCCATCTAAAGCTCATTTTGAAGAGAATGAAATTTCCTACAACTCCTCTTCACACTTCAAGTCTAAGAAATGCTCTCACAAAAAGTTATCAATCTCAACATTATAGGTCATTTTCAAAAGTCAACAAAAAGGCACTTTAAGTCAAAGACCATAACTTGAGATTGGTAAATCAAAATGACATGGGACCAAAGGAATTGGTTAGAGGACTTCAAGAACTTTCCAAAATTTCCAAGAACATGATCAAATCTTAAAAATTGAGCAAGATATGCCTTGTGGAAGTTGGGAAATGTTTGGGAATTTTGAAAAGTCAACTTTGCTGCAAATGCCTCAAAATTGCTAATGGGCCATAATTTCTTCCATGAATCATCACCCAAAGGCTATGCACGACCCATTGACATCCAAGGGAGTTATTTCATCATTTTTTATTAATTATTTGAATTTTTATTATTATTAATTCACTTAATTAAAATTAAATATGACAAAAATATCAAATGCCACCTTTCAAATCTTTTTATGCAGCATTTTCATCCATCATGACCTCAATATTTCGTGCACAATCAAAAAGGAAAGATTCTATGCAAA
Source organism: Vicia faba (assembly GCA_948472305.1). NCBI lineage: Eukaryota > Viridiplantae > Streptophyta > Magnoliopsida > Fabales > Fabaceae > Vicia > Vicia faba. Next base: position 1,624,844,792 of record OX451737.1, on the reverse strand, counting down.
TAGGCAAGTTTTCATGGCAAAGAGATTTGAAAAAGATCATGGAAAATCACAAATTCAAAAGCATTGAATACATGGATTTTGGGCCAGTTTTTCTAACCTAAATCATTCACATACATAAGCATAACACCAACCTAATGCTAAGAACAAGAAAGTTGCGCCTCAAGCCTAAGAACAAAACTTGCATTTTTCACAAAAAAAGTTGAAACTGAAAACATAGATCCAGTGTGATTCAAAGCCTACAATCCATTCCAAAGGCTTGCTGGGACTTTCTTGAACGTGTCTCGATCCTCTTCCACTCTCCACGCACAAAGAATTGGTAGAACAGAGTTGCTTCCCTTTCAAAATTATGCATAATCGTGTTTTGATTTCTGGACATTTTTCATGCATTTAAATTGTTGATTTATGCTAACCATGACCTTCTGAAGCTAATGGTATTACTCAATTGAAGAATAGCTGTCTGAACACGAATTCACCATGAACGTGGGTTAGGGTTTCAGAAACCTCAAATTGGGGTTTTGCATATATGGAAAAATCAAGCCATGAAACTTATACCATTGAAACCAGGACCTTCCAACGAATTGAACAACCACCTCGCGCCCTTTTTATATTCCCTCATGTGCTAATCGCTATTTTTGAATATTGCAGTTAGTGGGGGTTTAAAACCCCCGCTATTTGATTTCAGTTACAGGCAAAAGACGAAGACGAAGCTGGCGTGTCACCATGTGACTGGAGTATTTGAATCTGGCGCGTTTTTTTATTGTTTTATATCATTAGCTCTTATTCTCTTTCTTAATAATTGTGTTCCATATTAACATCAGATAAACGCGTTTGGCTTGGTGGAAGATGTGTTGTCATGCAAGCACTGGGACCTGGGTTCGATTCCCAGGTCCCCTTACATATTTCATACTTTTTTCTCTAACATATTCCAGCGTAGCATTCACTCAAAGGAGCACCATGCATCCTAATACCCAAGCCTGCCATGTGTCTCTAATGGTCAATCCAATGGCCATCACAAGCAATCCACCATGTACACTAGTCAACTATCCCACATACGCGCTGGAAAGTCAAGGCAGGCCCTTGCATGATTGGGCTAAATTACTTCAACAACACCTCCATAATTGGGCCAGAAACCCCCCCTGTTTGTATTTTCTTTCCCTCTTTTTTTTATTCTCTTTTATTTATTTTAATTTATTTTGATTGTTTTAATTAATTCACCAAAATAATAACATAAAACCAAAAAATCAGAAAAGCCAAAAATAAAATATGTTCATTTAATTTTTAATTTATTAATAGTTTTCTTTTGTAAATAAATTCCAATAATCAATTTAGTTTAATTTTAGGTTTAACTTTAATGTTTTCTTAAATAACTAAAACACATAAAAATTATGTTTTTTAGCATTTTACTTTTTTTCTCAATAATTAAATTTTTCTTCTTATTATTATTAACCATTAATTAATTTTGTAAATAAACTTGTAATTAAATAATTTGAGTAAATTAGGTTTAAACTTTAATTATTTTCCTTAAATAATTAAAAAATGTAGAATTAGGGTTTCTTTTCCTTTTAATTTTCTTTATTTCCATTAAATACAAAAACATTAAAAATAATTTCTTTTCTTTATTTCATCATTAATTAATTTGTAATTTCAATTCAATTTCCTTAAAGGGTCCAACGCCCTCGCACTCTCGATTCTTATTTCTTTTCGCACGTTTACTTTTATTTCCTTTTAAATATAATGTATTTGCCCCAAAGCCTTGTAATAGTAATTAGGTTTAACTTTTCGCATTTACTTTTTGCATTTCATTTAAAATCGGGTCTTTGTTAATTTGGCGATGTATAGACCCGCGCCTTGTAATAGCGTAGGACTTTATTTTCCGTATTTTAATTTCCGCACCTTTTAAACTGTTAATCACATGAAAGAATGTATGCCCAAATAAAATCAAAGCGTAGATCACCAAATGCATGACAAAACAAATATTATCTGAAAATGACACACAATTCACACACCACTCCTAGCGTACGCCTCACTGTTGCCTTGCCCCTCGAAACGTGGTCGTCGAGTATAGGACGTTTTAGTAAGTCCTCATGTCCATGAACATGGCATGGGGGTAGCTTCTAAGGTGTCCTAGTGTTGCTCTGGTGACCACACTGTCCCTAAACTCGAATTGACCCGAACACCTCCAACGGTGGTGCTACCTACCCCTCAATGGTGGGATGGCACTACCTTAAGGACATTTACACAGCAGAATTCCTTAGGGTAGATAGACGAATCGTAGATACTTGATCTAATTCAAAACAAATCAAAAACTCCTTTTCACACCGACACTTTGCAAAAAGCTTTCAAAAACAACTTTTCAAACACTCTTGAGGACTGATACAAGAATCGATCTGAAACTTTCAAAGAAACTTTTTTCAAACCCACTCACCTTGAAAAGCAAACAAACATTTTGAAAACACAAATGAGCAAGTATCTAAGAGCCCATGGATAACCATGGATAGAATAGGTGCTAACACCTTCCCTTTCTATAAATCTACCTCCCGAACCGAGAGATAATCTCATAAGGAATTTTTCTGTGCTTTTGTCCTTTCCTTGTTGGAGAAAATAAAAGACGGTGGCGACTCTTGCTTACCGCGACATTTCGCGAAACCAGCTAAAAAACAGTCAGTTCTATTTCCACCGATCACAGAACTGGCGACTCTGCTGGGGATCTTATAAAGTAAGGTGTACCTTAGGATAGCTCATACTTGTGTTTTCAATTGTTGTGCTTGTTTGCTTTATTATTGTGGGCTGCATCGGAGTTACATAGATCCTAACCCGGATCTGGGGATACCCTGTTAGGTAGCATAAGCTGTGAGGGACCTGTCCGGCGTAGACCGACATGGGTGAAGCAGTGGCTACGTTGGTGTGGCGTCTTGGTCTGTACCGATATCCCTTGTGTCGCAACGAGGAGAATATGGGTCTTCTGAGGAGTCATTAAGCACCAACCGACCTTAGAACCTTAAATGACCCAACTTGGCCAATAGAACAGTAGCAGTATGCTACGCCCATTGAGGCTAAACTCTCGTGATGGTTCTGGCCGCAAGAAAAGATTGCGATGCTGGAGTTATGACCGATCGAGGGTAGTCAATGATATTGGGATCCTCTAGAACCCGATTAATTCTGATAGGACAGGTCTTAACCAACAAACTGAAAGAGGGTAATACCTAGACCCCATGCTGGCCTAAACTCTAAGGGCTTCTCTTGTGTGACTTGTGTGCCTTCAAACTTGACTACTTGCATACTCGTTATCTGACACTTGAGTTTCTTGCAGGTTTTGTTTACAGTCCTTAATCTGGACTCATAACAGGGTTTACCTACATTACTCCATGCATAGCATAACATCATACCATTGCATGCATCCTACATAAGGACTAACCCATTTCAAGGATCACAAGGGCTTGTGATGCAGGCCATGATGAATCAAAGTGTCTAGCAAGGGGCAAAGGGGATTTATTTTCCTCTAGCCAAGGTTGTCAGGGGCTATGACCCACTTGATATGGTGAGCCTTTGACCCTTGAAGAAGGACTCTCAACAACATGCAGTTCCTTCAATCAAGCTACCGGATCCCAACTCTAACAATTTTCTTGTTTACCCCGCGAGATCCTTGAAAACATTGCATGCATATCATACATATCATTGCATAACAGGTACCCTTTTGACATGTCACTTACCTTCTTCGCTGTTTATTTCAGCAATGGCTTCCCAACAAGATAACCAGGGTCTTCATGCTCAAGAGACTCAGTTCAGGGAGATCTTTCTAAGCCTATCCAAGGGGCAGGAAGAGTTAAGGACACTCCTCATGGGGAATCTGACCAAGAAAAGTCCTGAGGATGACAAGGACGAACGGCTGAAACGCGTACAAGCTGAGGTAGATACAATGAAAACCCAGATGCTGGGGCAAAGGGCTCTCATCCAAGGGTTAGCTTGGGAGCAAGAAGAGTTGAGGACAATGATCAGTCAACTCCACCAAGACAGATCCAACATGAAGCAACCAGTCCGAGTCAGGGACCAGGTCTTTAATCAGCTTCCAAGAGGACAAGAGTCTGGTGTGGTGAAGAATATACCTCTCCAAATTGCTACCACTTCACAGGTCCAACCATAACCTCGCCCAGAGCAACAGTTTGATCAGAGCAAGCCCAGGAGGCAATTCACCCAGCTCAACATGTCGCTGTCCCAAGCTTTGCAACACCTGCTGAAGTTGAATCTGGTGACATTGATAGGACCTCACCCTAATCCTAAGACTTCTTCACCCAACTATAATCCTGGGGCTAGGTGCGCATACCATTCTAACAGCCCGGGACATGATATTGACGACTGTTGGAAGTTGAGGTACAAAATCCAAAGCCTGGTTGATGAAGGAGCTGTGGAATTCACCCCAGATGGTCAGGTCGAGTTCTTCTACTATCCCTGCGAGATTCACTATGTGAAGTAACAATTCCCGAGATGAGAAGACTTTTTGTCCATTAGAATTTTCAAGTTGTAATTTTCTTTTGATTGTTCAAACATTTGTTCATATTAAACATTGTTATTTCATTAATGCATCGCATATGTATGTTTTGAACCAATATATTCGCATTCGCTATATTCAAAATTGCTTCCATATTTTCTGTGATGTTCAATTCTCAATTGCAAATTCTCAGCCTCTTGAGGGAGGATGACGAAAACGATAGCACGATCTTTACAGTATGCTTTTGAACAGACCCCGCTGATGAAGTACAGGCATTGTTTCAATTCCTAAACACTGGAGTTATAAGGAAGATAATCCCTCATCAACCCCTCTGAGCCAAAGAAGTAGGAGTTTTTCTTTTCGAAATTTAAAACCCTTAATCATAACCTGGGGCAGGGTAGTTCTCTAAGTTGATCCAAGTGCATAACGAATGGCACCAAAGAGGTCCTTACAAAAAAAAAAAGAAGACATTGATGATTCCGAATAATCATAAGGATAGGCAGTCATTATATCTCAAAAATAAAAACCCAATAAGTCAAAACCTATGAAGGAGACTTACAAAACTGGGGCATCCCGCTGACTGTAATCACAAAAGAAACAGTTCAGGCAAAATTTAGGGATAGCGAAATCAAAAAGAAAGAGGTCATACAAACCCTCAACAAAAAAAAATGACTGCCTATTCAGAATAAATCATCAATATCTGAACCATCATTGGAACATCAGGACAAAGACTCAAACAAGGTCTAACACACGATCAACTGAGCTTAGGTTTGAAGAACATCACGAAGAATGGGTGGGTACAAATAATTTGAGCCTTTATCCATTGTTTCTTAAACCGTGAACCAGGCCACGTTATAACCCTTAAAAAGTCCTAGCTGAAGCATGGGTTAGTTCGAAAGCATACTGTTACAAAAGGTATCCTGACTCCTTAAGGCTTGCGGTAAAATAACGAGTTGACATCGCCAGTTTACAAAAGAACTCACTTGTTTTATTAAAAAACTGCATTTTCAAAATCTTCAAGACAGACATAAGCTTTGCATTTTTGATATAACATTGTTTGCATATGACTATTTGTTTGAACAACAGGGAAATTCGCACGATGAATACCTAGTGAACAAAAGCACTTCCAATTAAGGGGCAGACATGATTATTGTCCATCATCTGGGGAAATTAAGTCAAGATTCAGAGAATCTCTAAAAAAGGCCAAACAGCCAGGGGCAAACCTCCATCTGGATCACTTGAGGCATTGGACGATCAAACGAAGATCTTCTGGTATGGCGACATAACACAACAACAGGGGCACCTCCCTACATTCTGAGAACGTGGACATAGTCAAAAAAATACTACGCAAAATCAAAGACCCGCTAGGTTGACACACCTAGGCAAAAATAAGGGCTTCCCGGCGAACCAAAAGGGTTCGGGCAAAAATAAGGGATGAAATGAAAAAAAATCTGTACACCCGGCAAGTCGAAAACCTGAAAAGGCAGCTTGGGCAAAAATGGGTATCCCGGTGGACTGAAAACCCGAAAGGGCGGTCCAGGCAAAAATTAGGGATCAAAGCGTACGACTATGTCCTGGTATCTCGTCACTTGCCTACCAGAAGAAGATTTTTCAAACGGCAGTCATCAAACACCTTCACATGTACCTTCTTCTCCAACAGAAACTGGGGCAATAATGAGTTATCTAAATGATCCGGTTGCCCTGGCCACCGAGGTGCCAAGGTAAGTTCAGCTGAAGAATGCGACCAAGATACTTTCACTCCCTGCAGAGCGAACGCGTCTCCCCAGTTTTATTCAAAGGTTATTTCTCCACCAGAGCTTATAACTGGATTATCCTCAGCTAAAAGCCACGGAAAGATCGTCCTCGGCAACGTTCTTCTTATTCCCCAGCGGAGTTCATCAAAACTTCCAACAGAGCATAACAACGGTATCCCCAGCGGAGTTATCCTCATCAACCTCAGCAAAGTACCTCTCTTTCCCCGCAGAGTAATCTATTCGCCATGTTTATTCCCCAACGGAGTCATCTTCTCCTACCGGTATTCTTGCAATCATCATCCCCAATGAAACGAAGAATCTCACTCTTCAACATCAGCCCAGGATTTGACTTCCCGGCATCCGTCAAGGATCTATTTTCCCAGACGAAGATACATTCATAACATCACATTAGTATACATCATGATACATGCATATACGTATCATATCATACAATCTCATGTGTTGAGAACATCGTTGCTTGATTCATATCATGCATTGCATATGACTGACCTTTACCTTTCAGGAAAGATCCAGTTAAGTTCTCAGCTATGTCCAAGACTTCCTCTGGTTCAGTTAAATCGATTCCTAAATATTTTTCTGATACCGATCCAGTTGAAGTTAATCCAAGACTTTCATCTGGTTCAGTTAAATCGACCCTAAGATTTTTCTGATTCTTATCCAGTCAAAGATATTCCAAGACTTTAGTCCGGTTCAGTTAAATCGATTCTAAGATTTTTCTGATTCTTATCCAGTCAAAGTTAATCCAAGACCTTCTTTGGTTCAGTTAGATCGACCCTAAGATCTCCCTGATTCTTATTCCAGTTGAAGATTCCAAGACCTTGCCTGGTTCAGTTAAATCGACTCCTAAAGATTTTTTCTGATGCCGATCCAATCAAAGGACTTCTCTGGTTCAGTCAGATCAATGCTAAGATCTCCCTGATTCTTATTCCAGTTGAAGATTCCAAGACCTTGCCTGGTTCAGTTAAATCGACTCCTAAAGATTTTTCTGATGTCGATCCAGTCAAAGGCCTTCTCTGGTTCAGTCAGATCGATGCTAAGATCTCCCTGATTCTTATTCAAGTTGAAGATTCCAAGACCTTGCCTGGTTCAGTTAAATCGACTCCTAAAGATTTTTCTGATGCCGATCCAGTCAAAGGCCTTCTCTGGTTCAGTCAGATCGATGCTAAGATCTCCCTGATTCTTATTCCAGTTGAAGATTCCAAGACCTTGCCTGGTTCAGTTAAATCGACTCCTAAAGATTTTTCTGATGCCGATCCAGTCAAAGGCCTTCTCTGGTTCAGTCAAATCGACGCTAAGATCTCCCTGATTCTTATTCCAGTTGAAGATTCCAAGACCTTGCCTGGTTCATTTAAATCGACTCCTAAAGATTTTTTCTGATGCCGATCCAGTCAAAGGCCTTCTCTGGTTCAGTCAGATCGACCCTAAGATCTCCCTGATTCTTATTCCAGTTGAAGATTCCAAGACCTTGCCTGGTTCAGTTAAATCGACTCCTAAAGATTTTTCTGATGCCGATCCAGTCAAAGGCCTTCTCTGGTTCAGTCAGATCGATGCTAAGATCTCCCTGATTCTTATTCCAGTTGAAGATTCCAAGACCTTGCCTGGTTCAGTTAAATCGACTCCTAAAGATTTTTCTGATGCCGATCCAGTCAAAGGCCTTCTCTGGTCCAGTTCAATTGATTCCTAAAGATTTTCCTGATGAAGACTCAGTAGAAGACATCCAAGGTTCTCTCATCGTTACTGTTGAGGTAGTAATCGCCCAAGATTCTCTCATCGTTACTGTTGAGGTAGTAATCGCCCCAGGTTCTCTCATCGTTATTGTTGAGGTATTAATCGTCCAAGGTTCTCTCATCGTCCCGTTGAGGTAGTAACCATCCCTGATTCATTCATCGCCTTTTGAAGCTCCAGACTCGATTCCTGTATCTCACCAGGGCACGTCTGAAGAGGTACGCAAGTTCTCGCTAAGGAAACTCTTACGCGATCAACACCCAGATGACATCTATAAGCCAATTCACCTATCCATCACCTCTCAACATGGCATTTGTAAGCCCATCTTCCTATCCGTCAATCTCCAAATGGCATCTGTAAGCCCATTCCTCACATCACACTGCTAACATGTGAGCACAAATTTCTGGGCACTCTAGTGTTCAATCATCTTCCACCTTCGGATTACGAAAGGCACGCCAGCCAATCTACATCCTCAGGTCTAAGAAGATTGAACAGGGGCAACTGTTTTACCCCAAAATTTGCCCTCCCATATTCTTCAAGTTTTGCAAAGAGCATGCTTCAAAATCTCCCAAGAGTTGCACAGTCCAATGGTCTCCTAACAGTCAAAAATTAGGGTTTTGGTTCTGGCAAAGAAGTTGAAGTTTCCAAGGGTCCAAACAAGTCCCACATGCCTATAAACATTGTCAAGCATCCTTATGCCAAGTTTCAATACTTACAGCACAAAATTGCACAGTCAAAAACCCTAATTGCTTCACAGTCAACTGCAGGGGCAAAATGGTCATTTGACAGTCAAAAGTCCAAATTTTTGGTCAACATCTTATTTTTAAGCCACAAACATCATTTGATCAATTCTTGATCATGATTCTCAAGGAATGGCTCAAAAAGTCTCAAGATGCAAAAGTTTCTATTTTTGGACAGTTGAAAAAGTCAACTGCAAATTGACCAGGGCATAACTTCCACATGGTTTATCAGAAAAATTCCATCCAAAGCTCATTTTGAATAGAATGACATTTCCTACAACTCCTCTTCACACTTCAAGTCCAAGAAATTCTCTCACAAAAAGTTATCAATCTCAACATTATAGGTCATTTTCAAAAGTCAACAAAAAGGCACTTTAAGTCAAAGACCATAACTTGAGATTGGTAAATCAAAATGACATGGGACCAAAGGAATTGGTTAGAGGACTTCAAGAACTTTCCAAAATGTCCAAGAACATGATAAAATCTTAAAACTTGAGCAAGATATGCCTTGTGGAAGTTGGGAAAGTTTTGGGAATTTTGAAAAGTCAACTTTGCTGCAAATGCCTCAAAATTGCTAATGGGCCACAATTTCTTCCATGAATCATCACCCAAAGGCTATGCACGACCCATTGACATCCAAGGGAGTTATTTCATCATTTTTTATTAATTATTTGAATTTTTATTATTATTAATTCACTTAATTAAAATTAAATATGACAAAAATATCAAATGCCACCTTTCAAATCTTTTTATGCAGCATTTTCATCCATCATGACCTCAAGATTTCGTGCACAATCAAAAAGGAAAGATTCTATGCAAATAGGCAAGTTTTCATGGCAAAGAGATTTGAAAAAGATCATGGAAAATCACAAATTCAAAAGCATTGAATACATGGATTTTGGGCCAGTTTTTCTAACCTAAATCATTCACATACATAAGCATAACACCAACCTAATGCTAAGAACAAGAAAGTTGCGCCTCAAGCCTAAGAACAAAACTTGCATTTTTCACAAAAAAAGTTGAAACTGAAAACATAGATCCAGTGTGATTCAAAGCCTACAATCCATTCCAAAGGCTTGCTGGGACTTTCTTGAACGTGTCTCGATCCTCTTCCACTCTCCACGCACAAAGAATTGGTAGAACAGAGTTGCTTCCCTTTCAAAATTATGCATAATCGTGTTTTGATTTCTGGACATTTTTCATGCATTTAAATTGTTGATTTATGCTAACCATGACCTTCTGAAGCTAATGGTATTACTCAATTGAAGAATAGCTGTCTGAACACGAATTCACCATGAACGTGGGTTAGGGTTTCAGAAACCTCAAATTGGGGTTTTGCATATATGGAAAAATCAAGCCATGAAACTTATACCATTGAAACCAGGACCTTCCAACGAATTGAACAACCACCTCGCGCCCTTTTTATATTCCCTCATGTGCTAATCGCTATTTTTGAATATTGCAGTTAGTGGGGGTTTAAAACCCCCGCTATTTGATTTCAGTTACGGGCAAAAGAAGAAGACGAAGCTGGTGTGTCACCATGTGACTGGAGTATTTGAATCTGGCGCGTTTTTTTATTGTTTTATATCATTAGCTCTTATTCTCTTTCTTAATAATTGTGTTCCATATTAACATCAGATAAACGCGTTTGGCTTGGTGGAAGATATGTTGTCATGCAAGCACTGGGACCTGGGTTTGATTCCCAGGTCCCCTTACATATTTCATACTTTTTTCTCTAACATATTCCAGCGTAGCATTCACTCAAAGGAGCACCATGCATCCTAATACCCAAGCCTGCCATGTGTCTCTAATGGTCAATCCAATGGCCATCACAAGCAATCCACCATGTACACTAGTCAACTATCCCACATACGCGCTGGAAAGTCAAGGCAGGCCCTTGCATGATTGGGCTAAATTACTTCAACAACACCTCCATAATTAGGCCAGAAACCCCCTTGTTTGTATTTTCTTTCCCTCTTTTTTTTATTCTCTTTTATTTATTTTAATTTATTTTGATTGTTTTAATTAATTCACCAAAATAATAACATAAAACCAAAAAATCAGAAAAGCCAAAAATTAAATATGTTCATTTAATTTTTAATTTATTAATAGTTTTCTTTTGTAAATAAATTCCAATAATCAATTTAGTTTAATTTTAGGTTTAACTTTAATGTTTTCTTAAATAACTAAAACACATAAAAATTAGGTTTTTTAGCATTTTACTTTTTTTCTCAATAATTAAATTTTTCTTATTATTATTAACCATTAATTAATTTTGTAAATAAACTTGTAATTAAATAATTTGAGTAAATTAGGTTTAAACTTTAATTCTTTTCCTTAAACAATTAAAACATGTAGAATTAGGGTTTCTTTTCCTTTTAATTTTCTTTATTTCCATTAAATACAAAAACATTAAAAATAATTTCTTTTCTTTATTTCATCATTAATTAATTTGTAATTTCAATTCAATTTCCTTAAAGGGTCCAACGCCCTCGCACTCTCGATTCTTATTTCTTTTCGCACGTTTACTTTTATTTCCTTTTAAATATAATGTATTTGCCCCAAAGCCTTGTAATAGTAATTAGGTTTAACTTTTCGCATTTACTTTTTGCATTTCATTTAAAATCGGGTCTTTGTTAATTTGGCGATGTATAGACCCGCGCCTTGTAATAGCGTGGGACTTTATTTTCCGTATTTTAATTTCCGCACCTTTTAAACTGTTAATCACATGAAAGAATGTATGCCCAAATAAAATCAAAGCGTAGATCACCAAATGCATGACAAGACAAATATTATCTGAAAATGACACACAATTCACACACCACTCCTAGGGTACGCCTCACTGTTGCCTTGCCCCTCGAAACGTGGTCGTCGAGTATAGGACGTTTTAGTAAGTCCTCATGTCCATGAACATGGCATGGGGGTAGCTTCTAAGGTGTCCTACTGTTGCTCTGGTGACCACACTGTCCCTAAACTCGTATTGACCCGAACACCTCCAACGGTGGTGCTACCTACCCCTCAATGGTGGGATGGCACTACCTTAAGGACATTTACACAGCAGAATTCCTTAGGGTAGGTAGACGACTCGTAGATACTTGCTCTAATTCAAAACAAATCAAAAACTCCTTTTCACACCGACACTTTGCAAAAAGCTTTCAAAAAGAACTTTTCAAACACTCTTGAGGACTGATACAAGAGTCGATCTGAAACTTTCAAAGAAACTTTTTTCAAACCCACTCACCTTGAAAATCAAACAAACATTTTGAAAACACAAATGAGCAAGTATCTAGGAGCCCATGGATAACCATGGATAGAAAGGGTGCTAACACCTTCCCTTTCTATAAATCTACCTCCCGAACCGAGAGATAATCTCATAAGGAATTTTTCTGTGCTTTTGTCCTTTCCTTGTTGGAGAAAATAAAAGACGGTGGCGACTCTTGCTTACCGCGACATTTCGCGAAACCAGCTAAAAAACATTCAGTTCTATTTCCACCGATCACACATGGGCTAGTACTTGTTTGGTATATTTTCTTTCTATTTTCACCTCGCATTTATCTCTACATAAAGGTCGTATGAAGTATAATAAAATTAGGTTAGAAATAGACTGGTTTCCCTGTGACTTGTCCTTCCCTTTTTTTTTGCATATGACTTTAAAACAAAAACTTCTCCCTTTTTTTTTTACAAACTTCAAAAATACATAAAAATTTACTAACAAGAACCATGTCTGAGCTAAGTTTGAGAGATTATAAGCGGGTTTCTTCTCGACCTTATTATTCTCTTGTTCTAAGATTTGGTATGATTCAAGTCTCAAAGAATCATTTCATGAATAAGTAGAGACATGGCTAAAATCTATCTCTCTTGAGATTAACTAGCTATTATCTACAAGCAAAAATATCAACCAACACAAAATTCCTTTTGCCTTCGGGCCTTCCTTTTAAACTTTTTTCAGAAAGAGCGTATTAATTCACTTCTGTGCTGACGCGTAAGTCTCCAAAGGTCGAGTTACGGCAGAAGGCGAAATTAATATCGTTCATTAAAAAACCTAAACCAAATTCAAACTTTTGTGCGCCCAAGCACATTTTCTCAAAATCTTTTCAGAAGAGCATGTTAATTCACTTCTGTGCTGACGCGTAAATCTCCAAAGGTCAAGTTGCGGCAGAAGGCGAAATTAATATTGTTCAGTAAAAAAATACAAACAAACAAAAACATATAAGCCGAACTACGGCTGCTCTGATTCCTTAAAAGGGATACGTAGGCATTGGGGTAGGATCCAAGCGAGCACAACTTTTATTTTCCCTACATTCTTTTCCCCTTTCTTTTGCATGCATTCTCCCTTTAGCAGTATCGTAGACAGTAAGCATAGATTAAACACACCCATAAGATAAACAACAAGAGTGGATACCGTAGAGTACTACGGGCGTGTGGGGTGCTAATACCTTCCCCTCGCGTAACAGACTCCCTTACCCTTATCTCTTGGTCGCTCGACCTTGATTTCATCCTTCTCGGGTTTTATCGATGTTTACCTTTCCCTACCTTTGGGATAAAAGATGTTCGATGGCGACTTCATTGTTTGATGATTTTCAGCCGGTTGTTTCACTACCCACTCACTAATAGTGGGATAGCGCTGTCTAAAGGAAACGAACATAGAATGATTCTTTTTTCGAGTAGGTAGATTAACTCTTAAGTACTTGCTCAATCAAAACAAACTTTTTCACGCTTACACTCCTTTACAAACAAAGTTTTCAAAAACACTTCATTACACTCTTGAAGATAGAAGCAATAGTTAAATCGAAGTCAAAACAAAATCTTTACAAATCACACAAACACAAAGAAAACAATTTTGAAAATGATGAGCAAGTACCTAAGAGCCCATAGATAACTACGGATAGAAAGGGTGCTAATACCTTCCCTTTCTATAATCTACCCCCCGTACTCAGAAATATCTCGAAAAAGGAATTTTTCTGTGCTTTTTTCCTTTCCTTGTTGGATAAAATAAAAGTTGGTGGTGACTCTTGCTTACCGCGACATTTTGAAAACACAAACGCAAAATGCAAACCAGCAAATCTTAAAAGAAACAGTCCCGGTTCTGGCCACCGTATCACAGTTACCAACTGAGCCACACGCGTTTCTTGTATACATAACAAACAACAATTATTATATTAAGAACCAATGAAATAAAAGAAATTCGTGCGAAAATTCAAATCAGCGAATGGGATGGAGGCACGTATGTCATCTTCCTCCCTGCACCGTTGGTAAAAGTCCCAGACTTTTACCTACGGACGTTTGTCTGTCACTACAAACTAGGCTCGTTCTAAAATCTTCCATGAGCAATATAAATGACATCTAATGCCATGGATCGAACCGTCTTATCATCCTGAACATCATGGTACCCCTCATGAAGGCTAATTTTTCCTGCATACAAAAACCCTAAAATGGAACTAAAAAACCTAACAATGGTAATTCTTGATTCAATCTATGAAAACGCAATTAAGTATTATAGAAAGTTTGCAAATGTTCTAAGGATCAAGAATATATAGTTACATCATGCTATATGTGCCAGAATTATGCAAACCGATTTCAACAAAGAACCAAGATCATGGATGACTTACAACGCGTTTTGGTACTGGAAAAGACTTGTTCTTGATTGATTTCGCTTGCCTACACTCCCAGGAAGTGATTGGGATGGTCAGGAAGGTCTGTAATTGCTTGCAACTAGGAATTCTATTCAACACTTTCTCTTGTTTTTTTCAAGTTTGGTTCTGGTTGTTGCGCCTCTTTCTAGCCTTGTTTTAGGTCTGCATACGTTCTTTATGTACTGAGGAATGAATTAGGGTTGTCAATGTGATCACAATCTTCCTCTATCATTTCTTTTGATTTTGATTTGATACACTTGAATATCATTCCAAAAATAGACTAAAACCAATATTTTTGTGCACTCCAAGCCTTTACACGAATTCAATCTCATGCTAGCTGGAATTTAAGACCTGAAACATGTACAAAATCTTGAGTTTTCAATATTTTGGATTTTCTATTATTTGTTTTGATTTAAATTGATTGAATTCAAATAAAAATCGAAATAAATAATAAAAACAAGATAATGACAAGTGGCGAAGGCTAGGGCTCGTGGACCATGTTGCCAACTCAAAACAAGTGTCAAAGTTTAGGCCCATTTGGCAAAATTTGCATTTTTAGGCATAATTGACTTTTGGTAATTTTGCAAAAAAGGTCAACTTCACCAATGCATAACTTCCTAAAGTTTGACTCTTTGAAGGTGTTCTGTGACTTTTTAGAAAGCTTGAGATGTCCTCTAAGAAACCCTTTTGGTCTCATCTCAATTTGGTATTCCATGCTCATGTATGAAGCTTTGACAAAAAAGGTGTTTTTGTTGACTTTTCAAAATGACCTATAATGTCCAAATTCATAACTTCTTGTGAGTGCATATTTTGAACTTGGGAGCTGAAGATGGATTGTAGAGCATGGCATCCTATGATAAATGAGCTTTGTATGGGTCATTTCTCATAAAGTATGAGAAATTTATGCTTGGTCAAAGTTGAGTTGACTTTTCCTACAAAACCCTAATTTAGCAACTTTTGGTTCTTGATGAATTATGAGCAATCCTTGATGAATCATGATCAACCCTTGATCAAATGATGAAATATAATTCAAAATGAGGATGTTGACCAAAAATCTTGAAGTTTGACTGTATGTGGGCCACAATTGACTTTTGCCCCAGCATAGTCGATTTTCAGGCCTTTGAGCAATTGACTGAGCAAACTTTCTCTGTAGGGCTTGAAACTTGACATGGATGATCTTTAGAACATATTAGGACAATGGTGAGCATTTGGGATCCCTTGGACTCTAGTATCTTGATGCATCATGAAACCCTAGTTTGAGGTAGACTACCTTAGATGAGAGCTTGTCTAATCAACCCTTGGACTTCCTTGAGCAATTTGAAGACCTCACTTGAAATGTATTGAGAAATATGGGAGGGAAAATTTTAGGGTACAAAACTTTGGAACATATGCTTTCTTCCCATCATGTGTCGAGAGCATCCAAAGTCCAGGTACCATGACTGGTGTTTTAGCCTTGTTGCTAAAGATATCTGCTACATATATAATTTTGTCCTTAGGTACCCATAACTTCTTGGGTCCTGGTTTGTTAGTTTTACCAAAATTCTGGTTGAATTTTGGTTTAATAGAGTAATCATTACTAGTGTATTTTAGGTCATATGTGTGCCCATATGTGAAGTGTGATTTTAGTGGTGTGTGTTTTATGACAAGGTCAATGACTTTCTTAGGCGTAAATACTTTACCTTGGTATCCTATTCCTTTTCTGCCATTCCTGTTAACTCCATAGATCATTGAAGCCATCTTGATTCTATCTATGTTTTTAGCCAGAAACTTCTGAAAGCTGTGATCATACTCTTTGATGATCTCATCAGCATTACTCGGAGTCTCTGTGATTATATCTTTCTGAGAGTTTTGTAAATCATTTTCTAATTTTGAAACCTTTTCTTTCAACTAAGAATTCTCTAATATAAGACTCTCAGTCTTTTCAAAGTCAGAGACAAGATCCCTTTTCAGGTTATTGAATTTGACTCTAATTTGCTGATACCTTTCCAGAATTTCATTCAGACTTTCTACAAGTTCAACCTTAGTAAAATTAATAGTGAAATCAGGGAATACCTCTTCTATGTCTGATTATGTGTCTGAACCAAAAGCTTCATTGTCTTCTGACACATTTTCCATAAGAGTTATGTTGGCTCTTTCATCATCTGACTCTGAGTCAGCATCAGAAGTGTCTGAATCGTCCCATGTTGCCATGAGGCTTTTCTTTTTCTCCTTGAAGAACTTCTTTTTGGGCTTCTCCTTCTGAAGCCTTGGACAATCACTTTTGTAGTGCACTTGCTCATTGCACTCATAGCAGATGATTTCCTTGTTATTTGACTTTCTGTGATCTTCTGTGTCCAGAGGAGGACTTAGACTTTCTGTATCTGGAGGAGGATTCATTTTGATTCTTTGATCTTCTAGGGTTTCTGATTTTCCTTTGTCTCTGCTTCCACAGTTGATTGACCCTTCTGGAGAGGAGAGATAATTCATCTTCTTCTGATGAGGATCCATCAGAGGTTTCTTCCATAGCCTGCAAAACCTTAGAATCATATTTTTTGTTAGATTTTAATGCTAGTGGCTTACCTTGCTTTTGAGGCTCATCTTCTTCTAGCTCTATCTCGTGACTTCTGAGGGAGCTGACAAGTTCCTCCAGAGATATCTTGTTGAGCTCTTTAGCTAGCTTAAGTGATGTGACCATTGGCCTCCATTTATTGGGTAGGCTTCTGATGATCTTCTTTACGTGATCAGTAGTAGAATATCCTTTGTCAAGAACCTTCAGCCCAGCAACAAGAATCTGGAATCTTGAGAACATTTCTTCTATAGATTCACTGTCTTCCATCTTGAATGCTTCATATTTATGAATGAGCGCATGGACCTTGGTTTCTTTGACTTGTATGTTGCCTTCATGCATCATTCTAAGAGAGTCAGACATGTTTTTGGTTGTCTCTCTATTTGAAATTTTCTCATATTCTGAGTATGAGATAGCACTGAGAAGTATTGTTCTGGCTTTATGATGGTTTCTGACATCACATTTTTGCTGGTCAGACATCCTTTATTTGTCTATCTTCTGATCACTTTCATCCACTTGATGTGTGTATCCATCAATTACCATGTCCCATAAATCAACATCATGGGCCAGAAAGAAGCTCTCAATTCTGTCTTTCTAATAGTCAAAATTTTCTCCATCAAAGACTGGAGGTTTGCCACTGATTCTGTCCTTGTCCTCATGATAGTCATTGCTAATGTTTTGGCTTGGTCTCACCATAGTGTTTTTCTAAAGCTTGGATCTTGTACTGACACGGTTAAGTGTATGAACTCAGAATCAGGCGCTCTGATGCCAATTGAAGAAGTGGAAAACACAAGAAGAGGGGGTTGAATTGAAAACTTCAAATCAAAAGCACAGAGACACGATATTTTTATCCTGGTTTGTTTGATCTCAAACTACTCCAGTCCACCCGTCAAGGTGATTTCTCCTCTCTCCAATGAGGACTTAATTCACTAATCAAAAACTGATTACAATCACTACGTTGACAATTGCCAAAGTCTTATTGAGTACAACCACAACCCGATTAATCTCAAGGAAAACTAGCTTAATCAAGATAAAAGAGTATTATGTGTATGGTTGTTTTTCCTTACAAAAAGAGTATCACAATTGTGATATTTTACACAGTTTTAAGTGTAGAAAAGAATATGTAAGCTTGCAACATTTTTAGAGATATGTTGCAGTCGTGTTCAAAATCGTAAATGATTTGTCCTCTTAGCTTGCTTATATAGGCATAGAAGTCATGTCCAACATAAAGCATGATAATGGAAATTCAATGATGTTTCCATATTGAGAAGATTCTTGTCTGAATGAAGCCGTTGCATGTGATGCTGTCTTGATTGAATAGTAACGCTTCAGAATCTTAGAATCTTGCATGTTGCAAATGCTTCAGAACATTGATGACTCAGAGATGTGAGGATCTGATGGTATGTGAAACTTCTGTTCAGAATCAGAGTATTCTTCACTTCAGCGCATGTTCTGATCATCATTCTTCAGTGCAAATTCTGATTACCTTAGCTTGAAAGCTTCTATAGCTTAACTTCTGATGCTGCTTTAGTCAGAACTTCTGCATACAAAATAACACAAATTTAGAGTGCATATTTGTTCTTTGTGTTTGTTATCATCAAAACTCTAATTAAGGGTTGTAGAATCAAACTATGTTCTAACAAGAATCCCCATCGTTGGATGTGAAGGGACGAGCGTGGGATATTTTTGTATAGTCATAGAAAGCAACCTATAGGACGTTTTAGCAATGTCGTTTAAGGACTAGATCATTTTTCCGAAGGCAACAATGAGGGTCATCGAGGGACTACGATATTTTATCGAGGGTCTTTGCTAAAAACGTCCATGTTCGAGGGACATGACTATTTTCTGATAGGCAACAAAATGGGATTACCCTAAGGGTGAAAGTGTGAAGTTGTGTTTGATTTACATGCATTTAGTCTTGATTAGGGTTATCTATTTGTTGATTTCATGTCTTGCCATACACACCCTAATTACTAACATTATATGAAAGCAATAAAAGTGCGGAAAAGTAAAGTCCTACGCTATTATATCATTAAGGGGATGAGGTGTACAAATTTACAAATGGGGATTGCAAGAAATTAAAGTCCTAATTATCTATTATAACCATATTGAAATAATGTACAAGAAATGTAAAATGGACTTGTTTTGTTTAAGAAAAGAAATAAGTTTGCTTAAGAAAATATTTTTGATCTTTTGGTTCCAAAATAAATAAAATAAAATATGTGAATATAAAATAATTTTGGTGTTTTTGGTTATTAAAGCTAAAATAAAATAATAAGAGAAAAGGGAGTCTGAATCAGCACGTTGTTGAAATGAGAGGGAACATAAGTTCTGACTCTGATACACTGCAAGAAAGAAAATGTTAGTTGGAAAGTAGAAGGTCAGAAGTTCTGGGTCTGGATACACCAAAGTTCTGAGGCGGCTGGGAACGAAGGAAAGCCTAGAAGTTCTGATTGCTGAGGGAGTCTAGGAACTCTGGTACAACTGCGAATCTAGAAGTTCTAATATTACTGGTGTGATACAGTGGGAGAGCTGACTTGATATGTTTTGCGTTTGATCCCAAATGTTGCGATTAGCATGAGTCGCCACCGACTTGTCTTTTATCCAAAAGGAAAAGTGGAAAAGAAAATGAAAGACCTTTGAGATTATTTCTTGAGTTTGGGGGGTAGATTATGAAAAGGGAAGGTATTAGCACCCTTTTCATCCATAGTTATCTATGGGCTCTTAGTTGCTTGCTAGGTCACTTTCTTTGTTCGAAAGTGTGCTTTGTAGTGGTTTTGAAAGTATTTTGAAAAGGTGCCTTCGTTTAGGAAATCTTTGTAATAGTTCTTGTTCGTAAGAACATATACAAAGTGTTGGACTTTTAAAAATATTTCATGTTTGGAAAGTGTTTTGAAAGTGTTTGGTGTTTATTTTGAAAATGTTTGTTTTGAAAATGAGCAAGGATGTTTGTTTTGAAAGTGAGCAAGCAACTAGGAACAATCTACCTACTCAAAAGTCTTTGTTCATTTCTTCTTTCCTTTAATATTACTATCTTACCATTGATTGGTAAGAAGCCTTATCTTTGGATGTAAAGGGACGGGCGTGGGTCATCGTATAGTCATGATAGCAGTGTTGTGAGATATCTTAGCATTTCTTTTTGAGGGACTAAGATCATTTTGAAAGGCAACATTTATAGCATCGTCGAGGGACTATGATCTTGTATTTTTGATTTTTTTTGCTAAGACATCCCACATGCATAACATGACCATTTTTGTAAGGCAACAAGTGGAATTATCCTAAGGGTGTAAGTGTACAAGTGTGTTTGATTTACATGCATTGTTTATCTTGAATTAGGGTTTGCTACTTGTTGATTTTAGTCTTGCCATACAAACCCTAATTACTAACAATTATATGAAATCGATAAATTGCGGAAAGTAAAATTACTACGCTATTACATCATTAGGGGAGGGGGTATACAAATTTACAAATGGGGATTGCAAGAAAATTAAACCTAATTATCTATTACAACCATATTGAATAATGTACAAGAATTGAAAATATAATGTACAAGAATATAAATGGAAAATAAATGATTTTTGTTTGGTTTTAGTTTTGACCTAATTACTAAAAAAGGGAAAAATAATCAATTAAAGGTAAATAAAATCAAACCTAAATTAATTAAGAAAAGAAAATAAGTTTGAAGCATTTTTTAGGGTTTTTTATGAAAGGGTTTAAACTTAATGAAAATAATATGGTAATTAATTAATTAAAAGAAACTTAAGTTCTAAATTAATTTTAAATAAAAAAAGAAAAATAATTAAACCTAAATCTAATTATTAATTTATTAAGAAAAAGAAATTAAATTTGTTAAGAAAATGTTTTTGTCTTTTGTCTTTATAAAGAAATAAAATAAATAAGTGTGAAAATAATAAATAATTTTTTTTTGGATTTTATTAATAAAAATAATAATAATAATAATAATAATAGTAAATAAAAACTGAAATAAAATAAAATAAGAAAAAGAAAATAAATTAAATTAAAATAAAAAAATGTTTGGGCCAGGTGTGTGAAAGTGAAGGCAGGGGTTGGAAGTTAGCAAAAAAAATGACAAGGCCTAGCAGGAGGCCCAGCGTGCCTGTTTGTGACAAAAAAAAAGGAAAATGTTGAAAAATTGGACAAAAGGTAGCGCTGGGACTTGAATCCATGACCCGTACCATACATGCGCGCTACCTTTGCCACTGGGGTGGCTGTACATCCGTTAACATAAGCAAAACAATAAATACATAACACGAGTCAAGTCTTGAAAATGACTTCATCTTCAACCTCCAGCCATGGTTCCTGTAACTTGCTCATTTCTCAACAAAAATGAAAGATGCAAACATGGAAGTTGCTCCATTTTTCCATACGAATCCAACCATATAAATATCATAAGCTATAAATCAAAGATGAATGAGAATTTCTAAAAGTACAAAATTTTGACCTAACTTTTTTCAGAGATTCAAACCTAAAATTCTCTAAGCTCAATTAATATAAATGAAATCTATGGACATGTACAGTTTCAGGGCAATGATATCTACATTTTATCTTCACAAATGCAAGCTTAACAATGCCTAAATGAAAAGATAGAAGTTCAGAAAAGATACCTCAAAACTGTACATTTTGGAAAGCTTGTAACATCCTCTACAACCTTCATGTTGGACATTTTTGAAAATTCAATTTAGAACTAGGTGAAAAGTTGCCATGAAGTTAGGTCAAGATCCTGCCTAAACTAGGGCAAAATTTCTCTAAGTCCTCAAGTTTCACGAACATGTCTTCACAAAATTATAACTTGAAATCTAAGCATTTATAGGAAAAGTTCTGCCCTATAATGTTTTAGATCTCAATAAGATCTACAACTTTCATGTTGGAAGTTTCCTTTGAATCATCTTGCATCGTGGTGTAAATTTGGCACAAAGTTATGAAAAAAAGTGAAATTTTCAACACTTAGAAAAATTCTAAGTCTTGGAAATTTTAACTTTTCAAAGTGAAATCTTGACTTTTTGATTTCTTGATGAACAAGTTTCATAATTTGACATGTCTTGATGAATTGTAATCTTTGAAACTTGATTTTGATAAAAAAGTCAAAGTTTGACTTTTCAGTGTACAGTTGACTTTTCATCAGTTGACTGAAAATCAACTATCAATCAATTGACCTTGAGAAATGTTTTGAGCCATGCCATTAGGTCAAAATGAAGTATTTGAATCCTTGAGATCATATTTCAAACCAATAAGTCATTTTCTAGGTCAAAAGTAAAAAATTTCACCTTCTCAATCAAAACCCTAATTTTGACCATTTTGCCCTTTTGATGATCTGATCAAATTTCTTGAGGAATTATGATCCAAACTTGATCAAATGAAATATATGAGTTCATGATGTTGATATGGACCAAAAGTTATTAAGTTTGACTATAAATTGACCATAATTGACATTTTTCCCCAATACAACTAATTTTAGGTCATTTGATCAACTGATTGAGCAAAAATGTGATCCAAGGCTTGAAACTTGGCATGAGAAATATTAAGGGTCCAAAATGGTCCATGAAAGTCATATGGGGAATTAAAAGTCCAATTGTCCTTGTGAAAAATCAAACCCTAATTTTCAGTTATCAGTGCTTAAAGAGGTGTCTTGAGCTGATCAAACCTTATGCAGTCTTGAATCAATGGAGATCTTTATGGGAGATTTCTTGAGAAATGAGAGGGAAAATTTGGGGTACAACATCTGTCCCTGTTCAATCTTCTTAAACCTGAAGAGTTAGATTGCGGATCCGCCATTCGTGACTTGAAGGTGGAAGATGATTGAACACTAGAGTGCCCAGAAATTTGCACTCAAAGATGAACTGGGAATGGGCTTATATATGCCATTTGGATGAATGATGGTAAACATTGGAAGAAGTATCAGCACAAATCTTTGGTCGATTTAGACTAAAACTTGATGTTTTACTTGTGGGAAAAAGGGTTAGTTAAATGTAGATGTATGCATGATGTTCACAAGATGTGGTATTATGCTGAATGCATTTCATATGTATATGCTATGATGTATGAATGTTGGATGCATGTTTGTCCGGGAAAATAAATCCCTGACTACTGCCGAAAAGTTCCTGGGAAGCTGAATCCGGGATTACTGTTGGGGATGAAGAATATACATATCTTCCAACTTTGTTAAAAGAAGGCTTCCGCTGGGGAATATCTCTCGTATGTTAGCTGTTATCTGGTCGGATCCAGGCTTCATAACAATTTGCTGAGGATGAGGAGGTCAACTGTTATCAAGTTGGATTCCAGGATTTACAATAACTTGTTGGGGAAGAATAAATTAACTGTTATCTGGTTGGATTCCAAGCTTTGCAGAAAATTTCTTAAAATTGAACTGTTATCTGGTCAGGTTCCAGGCTCTGCAGATCTTTGAGGTGGATAAAATTAATTGCTATCTGGTCGGGTTTAGGCTTCACAATAAACTAGTCTAAAGAGATAACTGATATCTGGTCGGATCCAGGCTTCACAGTAACTTGAAGTGGTAACTGTTATCTGGTCGGGTCCAGGCTTTATAGTTTTTTTTTGAAAAGTTATACTATTATCTGGTCGGGTCCAAGCTTTTTA
Organism: Vicia faba; assembly: GCA_948472305.1. Lineage (NCBI taxonomy): Eukaryota > Viridiplantae > Streptophyta > Magnoliopsida > Fabales > Fabaceae > Vicia > Vicia faba. The sequence continues at coordinate 1,624,821,273 of OX451737.1, read as the reverse complement.
GTAACTTACTGAGGATTGGTTGTTATCTGGTTGGGTTCCAGGCTTCACAATGAATTTCTGAGGGAATAAAGTTAATTGCTATCTGGTCGGATCCATGCTTCACAATAACTTGCCGGGGTAGAGGCAAACTCTATTTGGGAAAAGAAGTTAAACCCTGGTCTAGTTGAGTCCAGGTTCTTTAATATCTCGAAGAGCTTAAAATTTTATCTGGTCGGGTCCAGGCTTTAAAGTTTCTTGAGAAGTTACATTATTATCTGGTCGGGTCTAGTCTTCATAGAATTTGGAAAGTTGTACTATTATCTGGTCGGGTCCAGGCTTCAAAGTATTTGAAAGGTTACACTATTATCTAGTCGGGTCCAGACTCTATAATGACTTGATAAGTTGACTATTATCTTGTCGGGTCCAGGTTTCATAGCATCTTGAAAATTGTACTATCATCTGGTCGGGTCCAGGCTTCATAGTATCCTTTGGAGATAATGAAGGCTTTGTTGACGACTTCACTGGGGATTAGGGTTTTGTGGCCCTCTGATTTGTAATAGTCTGAAAGGAAAACTCAAGCTGGAGAAGATAAACTCAGCCGGGGAAGACAAACTCAGCTGGGGAAGATAGACTATGCTGGGGAAATTTCCCTGTTCGTTGATTGTTGTATGTTGTATGTTGTTTGTTGGGGGAAATAAACCCTGTTGATGAATTTCTGACGAGGTGAGTTCTTTTTAGGAAGAGATCCACAAGGCTTCTTCTTGTAGGATCAACCTAGCTAGGGAGAGAGCAGTCAAGAGATTGAGACTCTGGTTGGAGATCAACCTATGCAAAGAGACTTTGTGGGTAACTTTGTCTGAGGAATGGTTTATTGTAACCGTATTTGTGGGGATAATGATAATGAAATAACTCTATGGGGATATTCCATATACATTAGAGATATAATTGTTGTATGCTTAGTAGGACACATGTGCCAAATAGTTTTAATTATGTTCATATGCATATGTTCGTTCAATTTTAGTCACTGGACATTCTTGCATTAAAAAAAACAGAAAGTTTGCACTTCAAAGTATATTTGTATTGATATTTTTCCCATGAATAAGCATTTTTGTACAAAGAGATGGAGATCCTAGTAAGAGTAAATCGTCGAAGGGAAAACAAAATTTTGAAAACAAAAATAAATAGCCAAGGAAATAATCTCATTGCATTCCAACTCTACTATTGCCCCAATGTCTTCAAATGCCCTTTGCCATTGACAGAAGTTGATTGGATTGATCTTGGACTATTTGAACTCGGACCTTGGTAATAAAGTCGACTGTGGTGAGTCTATGGGACATAGTCATACGCTTTCAATCCTAAAATTTTTCCTGGACCACCCTTTCGGGTTTTCAGCACACCAGGATACCCATTTTTGCCCAAGTCGCCCTTTTGGGTTTTCAACTTTCCGGGTGTACAATCTTTTGCATATATCCCTAATTTTTGCCCAAACCTTTTGGTTTGCCGGGATGCCCTTATTTTTCCTAGATGTGTCAACCTAGCGGGTCTCGTATGCGTAGTATTTTTTAACTATGTCCGCGTTTATAGGATATGGGAAGTCTTCACCATCCATGGTAGTCAGCATCATGGCACCGCCAAAGAAAACTCTCTTGACAATAAATGGCCCTTCGTAGGTGGGAGTCTATTTGCCTCTGGGGTCGCCTTGTGGAAGAATAATGCGCTTTATCACCAGGTCACCAGCTTGATATACTCGAGGCTTGATCTTTTTGTTGAAAGCCTTGATCATGCATTTTTGGTACGTCTGACCATGACAAACAGTATCCAGTCACTTTTCATCGATCAAGTTCAAATGATCCAATCTTGTATGAATCCACTCGTCTTCGCCTAGGCATACTTCATTCATAATCCTTAACAAGGGAATCTGAACTTCCATTGGCAAAACAACTTCCATGCCATAGACCCAAGAAAAAGGGAGTTGCCCCAATTGATGTTCTAGCTGAAGTGCGGTAGCCATGAAGAGCGAACGACAACATCTCATGCCAATCCTTGTAGGTTACTACCATCTTCTGCATAATCTTTTTAATGTTTTTGTTGGCCGCCTCGACTGCGCCATTCATTTTAGGTCTATAAGGAGAAGAATTGTGATACTTGATCTTGAACTGAGTGCAAAGTTCCGTAATCATAGCATTGTTGAGGTTAGTCCCATTATCGGTGATGATCCTTTCGGGGATACCATAGCGGAAGATGAGGTTATGTTTGATGAATCTGGCTACCACATTCTTGGTGAATGAGTTAAATGAGGCGGCCTCGACCCACTTGGTGAAATAATCAATAGCGAACAAAATGAAGCGATGTCCATTGGAAGCAGTGGGATTGATCTCTCCAATCATGTCAATGCCCCACATTGGAAATGGCCACGGAGCGCTCATGAAATTCAGAGGGATAGGAGGCACATGGACCTTGTCAGCATAGATTTGGCATTTGTGGCAAGTTCTTGAGTGTTGATGGAAATCAGTCTCTATTGTTGACCAATATTAACCAGCTCTTAGGATTTTCTTTGCCATGGTATGTTCGCTTGAGTGAGTCCCAAAGAGACCATCATGCATGTCTTCCATTATTTCCTCTGCCTCCTTCTTGTCCACACATCAGAGTAGAGTAGAGTCATGGTTGAGTTTGTATAATATTTCGTTACTTAGGAAGAATTTGGATGAAAATCTTCGTAAGAATTTTCTGTCATTGATGGATGCTCCTTCGGCATACTCTTGTGCTTCAAGGTATCTCTTCACCTCATGGTACCATGGCTTTTCCGTGTCAGTGTTGTAGCGGTGAAAATCGGAGATCAAGCTATTAATTAACTTGACTCGCAAATAAGCAAGAGTCGCCATCGCGCTTTATTATTTCCAAGGGAAAAGGGAAAATAGCGAAATAAAACCCTAAAATATGCAATGTAAAATAATACTTAAAAGTAATGAAAATACAATGCGTTTTTGAAAAGAGATCTAGAGTTCGGGGGTTGGTTATGCAATAGGAAGGTATTAGCACCCTATGCATCTGTGGTACTCCGCGGGAACCTTTTGAAATATCTGTTATTTAAAATTGTTTGTTTAATTAAAATGGTTCGTTTGGTAAAAATGTTTGGTTTGGCTAAAAATGATTTATTTGGACGATATTTTGAAGATACGATGACCTAATGTCGAAGTTTTGACTTAAAAGGTGTGAGTTTGAAAATTTAGTTTTTTTGTCTTAATGAATTAAAAAAAGGAATAAATTAAAAGGAAAATATTTTTATGTCTTTTTATGTTAATATTAAAAATAATTAAAAGGAAAATAAATGAAAGATAGAAACAACGTGTTGCTGGAAGCAAAACAACAAGGATCAGAAGTTCTGAAGCCAGGGGCGTGATGACTCAGAAAGGAACGTCAATGGAATCAGAAGTTCTGGATTCGTACACTCTGAGGTTCTGCAAGAAATGTTAGAGGGAAAACACAAATTCTGGGTGGTATTCAGACAATGGGCCACAAGTCAGAAGTTCTTTATTACACTAAAACAGTAAGTAAACTTTAGAAGTTCAGTGTATTGTCAGCATGTGAAAATCAGAAACTCTGGTGTTTGAAAACAGCAAATGGAAACATCAGAAGTTCTATGTATTTGACATGTAAGGAGAACTCAGAAGTTTTGTGCTGTGTTAGAACAATGAGTGAATCATCAGAAGTTCTGTATTATGCTGAGCCAATGAGTGAACATCTGCAGTTCAGTGCGTTATCAGCATGTAAAAATTAGAAGTTCAGTGCATATGAACAGTGATAAAAAATCATAGAAGTTCTGTGTGTTAAAATAGTGAAGAGAACTCAGAAGTTCTGCGTGCTTAAATAGTGAGAAAATCCTAGAAGTTTTGTGTGTTAAAATGATGAGTGAAAAACAGAAGTTCTGTGTTACATTTTTACTTTTAATCAGCACACCAGCAATTCATAGTTCTTATTAAACATCATATCAGAAGGATAACAGCACAACAACTTATATAAGTTCTAATCCTAAATCTGAGTCTAGCCCTAATCAAGAAACTTTGATCCACATTTTTTCTACTTATGCAATGATATGAACAACATCAATACTATGATATTTACATGTTTAATGATGTTCTGAATGAAAAAGATGCAAAGTCAGAAAAACTTACCTTGAACCTGGAACATGGGCTTGGAGCTTTGAGCTGCTACCTTTGGATGTTCTGGAATCAACAAGAGTAACGGAAGAGGAAGTTCCAAGCTCTTTGATTCAAAAGGAAGAACAAAGGTTTGGTTTTCTGTTTGGGATTTCTGGATTTTTTTATGAAGGCTTCAACTTCCTTTTATCTCCCTTTTTTACCAATCTCTCTTCCAAAAGCCAGCCCCTTGAACGTGTGATGGAGCAAAGTATTTATAGATGGGTTTGTTGTGGTTTTGGGGGGAAAACAAATGGGATTCAAACCTTTTTGGTATACTGTTCCAATGCTTTTTAGTCACAATTTTCGTATGCTAATTTGATGCAAATATGGGATTTGAGTAAGTGCAGGCGTGGACTAGTTCAGCAGCTGACTGCAGCACTGTAATGTAGCAGGGCAGCAGGTTACTTAAACGAGATTTTGGGATTTGGTGATGTTCTGATCACAGAAGATCAGAAGCGTAACCTCTATGTGCTGAAGAGTCACGTTCTGATGGAAGATTGTGTTCTGAACCACCTTTGCAACTTCTGACTGCACTTGCATGGAGGCTGGCTCAGAAGTTCTGATTGAAGGCTATATTCTGAACCAAATTTGCAACTTCTGGTTGCACTTGCATGGAGGCTGGCTCAGAAGTTCTGATTGAAGGCTATGTTCTGAACCAAATTTGCAACTTCTGATTGCACTTGCATGGAGGCTGAAGAGCCATGTTCTGATTGAAGGCTATGTTCTAAACCAAATTTGCAACTTCTGACTGCTCTTGCATGGAGGCTGGCTCAGAAGTTCTGAAGTATCACATACTCTTAACACTTAGAAAATTTTCTAAATGTTTAGAAAATTTGATTTTTCCAAAGTAACTTCTGACTCCTAATTTTTTGATGAACCAATCTCATGTCTTGATGAAATAAGATTGTTGAAATTTGATTTGATTTGAAAGTCAAAGTTTGACTTTTCAGTGTGCTTTTGACCATTTTGCCCTTGCGGATGACTTTCTTGAAAAATTGCAGTTCAAGGCTTGGAATTGGATGGAAGGAAACTTGATCTTTCTTCTCATTCCAAAGCATCTTGATGAACATGTGAGCCCGTGATGATGAAATCTTATTTATGCTCTGAGAAAGTTGTGGAGAAGCTTGAGACCACTTGTCGAACAAGGCGTGGAAATAAACACACGATTCTTTTGATGAATTAGTCTTCAAGAATCAACGATCAACTGTACTTCTGGCTTGAGAGATTCTGAACCCTAATCGAGGCGTGACGCCTAATGCTCTTGATTCAGATCTGTTTCCTGCAAATGAAATCAAAGAAACGAAAAACACACACTTCGTGCTTGATTAGAAGTTAGTGATACATAGGCTAAGAATGTTCAAAATACTTGACAATTTCTGCATAGTCAATGCTCGAAGGTGAGAAGTTAAAATCGACTGTACTTCGTGACCTTGACTTTTGTATAAAAATGCAAACAATAAAAATGGGATCTTAGGTAAAAAATTGGGGTATGACAGCTGCCTCTATTTAAGTTTCTTCTATCCAGAGATATGAAGATTGGAATCTTCATTTCGACGAGATTGAAAGGACTTAAATATAGAATACACAATTTTTGGCCTTAAGATACCGCAATTATGTTTATGATATGATACCAATGTAATATTTTGAATTTTAATAAGGAATGATGCCGTATGAGTCAAACTACTGCTGGAGAAACCAACCACGAATAATCCACAGGAACATAGATTATACACTATTGGGGAAATGAGCTATCGACTTCAAATGATAGACTCTTATTAGAGAATAACTTTGAGGGAAGAAATGAATGATTTACATCAGTATTGAGACTGGAAAATAAATGATTTACATCAGTACTGAAACTGGTAAATTCAGTACTGAGATTGGTAACAAACGATTGACATCAACACTATGACTGAAAAAGGAAATGATTGACATCAGTACTGAGACTAGAAAATGATTGGCATCAGTATTGAGACTGGAAATTAACATCTCTGACTTATGAATTTCACCAAGAACGGTAACACATTTCTTCTTTAACCAAAATATCGCTTGAAAAGGATAAAATACAAACTTCCCCATGAGACTTTTCCGAAGAGATGCCGTTTGTTGAGTAAACATTATTGTTGGGGATACATAAGCTGCTCAAATAAAGAAGCCTCCACTTGCTATCTTTCAACGGTGTAAATAACATACAATTTGCTCATGAAGAGACCTCCGCTTTTTTGTTTTTTCAAAGGTAACAATAACACACAAGTTGCTCATGAAGAGACCGCCGCTTACTGTTTCTCAAAGGTATCAATAACATACAAGTTTCTCATGAAGAGACCACCGCTTGTTGTTTTTGAAAGGTATCAATAACATACAAGTTGCTCAAGAAGAGACCGTCGCTTGCTGTTTTTCAAAGGTATCAATAACATACAAGCTGCTCATGAAGAGACCGCCGCTTACTATTTTTTCAAAGGTATCAATAACACACAAGTTGCTCATGAAGAGACCGCTTCTCGCTGTTTTTTCAAAGGTAACAATAACACACAAGTTTCTCATGAAGAGATCGTCGCTTGCTGTTTTTTCAAAGGTAACAATAACACACAAGTTGCTCATGAAGAGACCGCCGCTTGCTGTTTTTTCAAAGGTATCAATAACACACAAGTTGCTCATGAAGAGACCTCCGCTTGCTGTTTTTTCCAAAAGTATCCATAACATACAAGTTGCTCATGAAGAGACCGCCACTTGCTATTTTCAAAGGTATCAATAACATACAAGTTGCTCATGAAGAGACCGTCGCTTGTTGTTTTTTTCAAAGGTATCAACAACATACAAGTTGCTCATGAAGAGACCGTCGCTTGCTGTTTTTTTCAAAGGTATCAATAACACACAAGTTGCTCATGAAGAGACCACCGCTTGCTGTTTTTCAAGGGTATCAATAACATATAAGTTGCTCATGAAGAGACCACCGCTTGCTGTTTTTTTCAAAGGTGACAATAACACACAAGTTGCTCATGAAGAGACCGCCGCTTGTTGTTTTTCAAAGATATTAATAACATACAAGTTGCTCATGAAGAGACTGCCGCTTGTTGTTCTGTCGATATTCTAAAAGGATGTTGTGGTAACACTACTAGGGAATAAAGTTCTTCTTCAAATGGAACCATGGATATGTCCTTCCTGAGGATACCAAGTATATTAACGCGCAAAATAAATGTGCTCTTCATCCAGGTTTCACAGCCTAGAGAACACCACGGGGTAGCCTATACAAGAGACAAAGCTCAATCCAGGAATAAAACAGAGAGAAAACAATCAAACAAGACTCCACCCAATGAGGAAATAACTCAATTGGGGATTCATCCTATCCAGAGATGGACAAGGAAGGCTAAGCAAAATTCTTCCATGAGGATTAGCTCAGTAGGTAATTAGAAAGGAGGCGCACTTTCTGCTTAAGTTGACACTCTATTTGGAAAGAGAAAATACACTATTTGAATAGACATAACCAAAGTATATGAACCCAATAACATCAGCAAATACAAATGTGGGTGCATGATGCAAGTGTGGATGAATAAATGAATGTCATGTATATGATTGACAAAACAGATAGAAAAGATAAACTGGAGATGATAAGACATCACAGTACAACTCGACACTCGGCTAATCTCAACAATATGGGAACATTACTGGAGATAGAACAAAATCCATCATTGGAGTAAAGTCCTTTTACAAGGCTTAAATATCTCTAGAGAGGAAGATATTTTTCGATAGAAAACCCAAAGTCCAGTCTTCTATCGTCAACAATCCATTAAAAGGATAATAACACGAACAATGATTCAGCTGGAAAGGGTCTTGATTAGCTGGAGATACTGGGAACACCACCCTTTGATAATGTGTACAAAACATATCACATATCTTGACAAATTTGGATTTCCCCTAGAACTAATTTTGTATGCCCGAAGTTTACTGCTGATAAGCTGCGTGATGCACGACAATTCTTGCGAATAACTTCACTTCTAAAATGTCCCAAGAAATCATATCAAGAGGATTTTACAAAATACCTGGCATCCTCAATGCTCTAGTGTCTTCAAACTCTTAGAGAGATTCGTCGAATCTTGACGTGATTGCCCCGGATTGACTGTACTTGGCACAACAAAGTCTTCAAGTTTTGCCTCAAAAGGGTAAACAAGTTTGGAAAGTATTAACTGGGAGAAGCAACATGTCCGTGCTTAAGGCCTTCAGGTGACATGCCCCTGGATATGATTTTTCTTGAAATGATTCGCCAATTACTCAACAAAGTTTCAGGCCTTAAAAGAATAAACTCATCGCTAGTGCTTATATGTGAGCTTCCTTGATATCAAACAAATGTTTTGCAGTTAGAAAAAGTTTATTATGAGAATGAAAATTCTAGTGCAACAGTTATGTAAGTCTTGAAGAGTTTGAAAAGATATCGCATAAATTTTGCGAGTTAGAGCACCGTTTATTTTTTTATAGAAAAAAACATATGATACCAACATAACTATTTAGCAAACATTCATAGGAGTCATGAACACTATCTCACTGAAGTATGCTTTCAAAATAACCTTGCTTCAATTAGGACATTTGAAGGTTGTAACATGGCCTGGTTCATGGTTTTTAGAAAAAAGATCTTTAAGACAAAAAATTTATAGGTGCCCACCCATTCATAGTGATGTTCTCCAACCCTATGTTCAGTTAATTCAACATGAGTGTTCATCTCTCAAAAGGATTTTGTGACGGTTAAGGAAACGACGAGGCTTACGGAGTTGCAACCACCCTTATGTCTTCGTGTTTGTAGTCACTAATTTGTTATTTGTTGAGGACTTTTCTTTGTATTCCTTTCTTTGCAATTTTATTTTCCCTAACTTTTTCCTGAACTAATTCTTTTGAATTGATAGTCCAGCAGGATGCCCTAATTTTTGCCTAAGCCGCACGTTTTTTCAGTTTTTGACTTAGCAGGCTTTTTCTTTTTTCTTGATTTTTGATTTTTTGAACAATGCGTGTGACATTAGCTTGTCTTTACTTGTTGAGAGGATTGTGATTGCCTCGTTTCTTGATGAATGAGGGATAACATTGTGATTCCATATCTTATGGCTTCATTATACATGAAGGATAGCCCTCATAGTTTCTCTTCAGAAATATCTTCCTTATGAATTTTGAACACTCAATCAGATTAACTGAAAACTACCCTGCCCTAGGTTAAAATTGGAGGATTTTTTCGTATAGAAAAGAAACTCCTACTTCAAGGCTCAAAAGGGGTTAGCAAGGGATTATCTTCCTTATATCTCCGATGTTTAGGGATTTGAAACAATGCTTGTACATCGTCAACAAGATTTTATTCAAAAAGCATACAACCAGAGATTTTGTGTTTTTTAGATCATCATCCTCCCTTCAATCTCTGCCTAGGCAGGAGAATGGGAAACAAGTTGGTATCATAATGAAAAAAGAAATTTAAAATTTGAAAACAAATACGAGTGAAACGAATGAATTTCTTCAAGACAAATATACTCATTGTATTAAGATAATCATTCAAATGCATACAAGTTCTTACATGCAAACAATGTTTTGATAAACAAGAAAAATTACAAATTAACAAGCAAGAAAGATTCTAATTAAACTGAGAAGACTCTCTTCTTTAAACTCCAAGATATACTTCAATCATGTTTATTCTTTGGCAAAGATTTGACTTGAACCTCAAGACTAATATCCTTAAATGACAAGATACCATTTCTGACCAACTTCTGAACCTCAATCTTCAAAGCAAAGCAACCCTCTAAGTCATGCCCAGGGGCACCTTGATGAAAGGCACGAGTCAAATCAGCTTTGTAGTACCAATGCATCTTCTCAGGAACCTTTGGTGGAGTTCGAGTCCGAACCAAATTCCTCTGTATCAGGACAGGAAATAACTTTGTATAGGTTGTTGGAATTGGATAAAATCGAGATTTCCTATGATTAGGAAGTTGTTGATTCTGTTGATGAACTGAAGCTGTAGAAGGTAAATTGAACAAAGGGATGGTAGGAGGAATATGATGATTCTAGAGATGATTATTTCTTCCTCTGACTCTCTTCTTAGAAAGTTATTATCAAACTTCTTCACACCACTAGCTGAGCTACCATCTTCATATAAACATCCCTTTCGGACATCTTCTTCTAGACGCACTCCCACATTTACCTTGTCAGAAAACTCATTAGGTTAATTAACCATCACCTTCTCATGAAAGACTTTAAAGTCTCAGTGAATACTTTTACCATCACTTCTTCTTTCTTAGAAGGGTTGACTTGGGCGGCAACCAAAATTTCAACCAAACCAGTTAAGTGACCCATACTAGCTTTCAAATTAGTCATCTCTCTACGGAGTTCAGAAACCTCTTGCTTGATATTCTCCATTGTTCTCTTAGCGCGAGTGTTGTACTGGTGAGACCAAAGGAAAAATTAAGACTTGGAAATGACTTTTGAAAGTGAAACAAAAAAATGTATAATGATGTATAATATGCAAAAGAGAGTTTTTATTTGACTTTTAAGGAACTTAAGATATTAAGTTGTAAACATCAAAGTATGAAGATAGAAGATGAATTTTAAATTGGATCAAAGCGTTGATCAAGTATTCATCAAGATCAATCATCCATTATGATGGATTAGGGTTTTCACCCCATCAACACCCAAGATCCATTGAGTTTGACGAAACTTGTGACGTTTACAAAGAAAGACTTGCAAATTCCTTGAAAACCAAGTGAAAAAGGTTTCATGGATGCATGAAGGCATGACTATGCAACAACCACAAGCAAAGTCACAAACAAAGTCGAAAGGTTCAACGTCATGAGCACGGAGTCAAAGGTAAAGACCATCCCCAAGGTATGTACTAAAGGTTTAATCACACCTGTAAAACAAGGTTCTAAAAGTTCCCAGAGTCAACATTCCTCCTTCGGATATTACCAATGTCCCAATTACTCGGTAATTAGCAATATTCACAAGAGAAACTCGTCTGAGTGCAGCATCGCGTGACAACTACTTCCGAATTACTCCGTTATAGTCTCCGCACTGCACCTAAGAGGCCAAGATGGGTTAGGGCTCTACGGTTCTCAGCTTCTCTGGCTCCCAGGTCGAAAGCAATAATGTCTTCCCAATTACTCGGTAAACAAATACTATGTTCAAAGGGGCTTTCCACTGAGTGGGGGATTTCATGCCTCCTTCTTCAGGATTACTCCCTCAAAGTTAACATGACTATACCGCCCATCCTATTCCTAAGTGTAACTTAGTCCGGGTATAGGACTTGTCCTTTGTAATCAACACCCAAATAACCATAATATATCACATATAATAAAAAAAACAAGTAATAATAACAAAAAACAAATATGACAAATTAGGCTTAACCCACTTAGGGATGGACCAGCAAGAGGTCTATCTTTCCCCAGTAGAGTCGCCAATTCTGTAGCGGTGAAAATCGGAGATCAAGCTATTAATTAACTTGACTCGCAAATAAGCAAGAGTCACCACTGCGCTTTATTATTTCCAAGGGAAAAGGGAAAAGAGCGAAATAAAACCCTAAAATATGCAATGTAAAATAATACTTAAAAGTAATGAAAATACAATGCCTTTTAGAAAAGAGATATAGAGTTCGGGGGTTGGTTATGCAATGGGAAGGTATTAGCACCCTATGCATCGGCGGCACTCCGCAGGAACCTTTTGAAATATCTGTTTTTTAAAATTGTTTGTTTGATTAAAATGGTTCGTTTGGTAAAAATGTTTGGTTTGGCTAAAAATGATTTATTTGGACGATATTTTGAAGATACGATGACCTAGTGTCGAAGTTTTGACTTAAAAGGTGTGAGTTTGAAAATTGAGTTTTTTTGTCTTAATGAATTAAAAAAAGGAATAAATTAAAAGGAAAATATTTTTATGTCTTTTTATGTTAATATTAAAAATGATGAAAAGGAAAATAAATGAAAGATAGAAACAACGTGTTGCTGCAGGCAAAACAGCAAGGATCACAAGTTCTGAAGCCAGGCGCGTGATGACTCAAAAAGGAACCTCAATGGAATCAGAAGTTCTGGATTCGTACATTTTGAGGTCCTGCGAGAAATGTTAGAGGGAAAACACAAAAATTCTGGGTGGTATTCAGACAGTGGGCCACAAGTCAGAAGTTTTGTATTACATTAAAACAGTAAGTAAACTTTAGAAGTTCAGTGTATTGTCAGCATGTGAAAATCAGAAACTCTGAGTGTTTGAAAACAACGAATGGAAACATCAGAAGTTCTGTGTATTTGACATGTAAGGAGAACTCAGAAGTCATGTGCTATGTTAGAACAGTGAGTGAATCATCAGAAATTCTGTATTATGCTGAGCCAGTGAGTGAACATCAGCAGTTCAGTGCATTATCAACATGTAAAAATCAGAAGTTCAGTGCGTGTTTACAGTGAGAAAAAATCATAGAAGTTCTGTGTGTTAAAACAGTGAAGAGAACTCAGAAGTTCTGCGTGCTTAAACAGTGAGAAAATCCTAGAAGTTCTGTGTGTTAAAATGATGAGTGAAAAACAGAAGTTCTGTGTTACATTTTGACTTTTAATCAGCACACCAGCAATTCATTAAGTTCTTATTAAACAGAAAATCAGAAGGATAACAGCACAACAACTTATAGAAGTTCTAATCCTAAATCTGAGTCTAGCCCTAATCAAGAAACTCTAATCCACAGTTTTTTCTACTTATGCAATGATATGAACAACATCAATACTATGATATTTACATGTTTAATGATGTTCAGAATGAAAAAGATGCAAAGTCAGAAAGACTTACCTTGAACCTGGAATGTGGGCTTGGAGCTTTGAGCTGCTACCTTTGGATGTTCTGGAATCAGCAATAGTAACGGAAGAGGAAGTTCCAAGCTCTTTGATTCAAAAGGAAGAACAAAGGTTTGGTTTTCTGTTTGGGATTTATGGATTTTTTTATGAAGGTTTCAACTTCCTTTTCTCTCCCTTTTTTACCAATATCTCTTCCAAAAGCCAGCCCCTTGAACTTGTGATGGAGCAAAGTATTTATAGATGGGTTTGTTGTGGTTTTGGGGAAAAAAATGGGATTCAAACCTTTTTGGTATACTGTTCCAATGCTTTTTAGTCACAGTTTTCGTATGCTAATTTGATGCAAATATGGAGTTTGAGAAAGTGCAGGTGTGGACTGGGTCAGCAGCTGACTGCAGCACTGTAATGTAGCAGGGCAGCAGGTTACTTAAACGAGGTTTTAGGATTTGGTGATGTTCTGATCACAGAAGATCATAAGCGTAACCTCTATGTGCTGAAGAGTCATGTTCTGATGGAAGATTGTGTTCTGAACCACGTTTGCAACTTCTGACTACACTTGCATGGAGGCTGGCTCAGAAGTTCTGATTGAAGGCTATGTTCTGAACCAAATTTGTAACTTCTGACTGCACTTACATGGAGGCTGGCTCAGAAGTTCTGATTGAAGTCTATGTTCTGAACCAAATTTTCAACTTCTGACTGCATTTGCATGGAGGCTGAAGAGCCATGTTCTGATTGAAGGCTATGTTCTGAACCAAATTTGCAACTTCTGACTACACTTGCATGGAGGCTGGCTCAGAAGTTCTGAAGTATCACATACTCTTAACACTTAGAAAATTTTCTAAATGTTTAGAAAATTTGATTTTTCCAAAGTAACTTCCGACTCCTGATTTTTTGATGAACCAATCTCATGTCTTGATGAAATAAAATTGTTGAAACTTGATTTGATCTGAAAGTCAAAGTTTGACTTTTCAGTGTGCTTTTGACCATTTTGCCCTTGCGGATGACTTTCTTTAAAAATTGTAGTTCAAGGCTCTGAATTGGATGGAAGCAAACTTGATCTTTCTTCGCATTCCAAAGCATCTTAATGCACATGTGAACCCATGATGATGAAATCTTGTTTATGATCTGAGAAAGTTGTGGAGAAGCTTGACACCACTTGTCGAACAAGGCATGGAAATAAACACACGATTCCCCTAATGAATCAGTCTTCAAGAATCAATGATCAACTGTACTTCTGGCTTGAGAGATTCTGAACCCTAATTGAGGCGTGACGCCTAATGCTCTTGATTCAGATTTGTTTCCTGCAAATGAAATCAAAGAAACGAAAAACACATACTTCGTGCTTGATTAGAAGTTAGTGATACATATGCTAAGAATGTTCAAAATACTTGACAATTTCTGCATAGTCAATGCTCGAAGGTGAGAAGTTAAAATTGACCGTACTTCATAACCTTGACTTTTGTATAAAAATGCAAACAATAAAAATGGGATATTAGGTCAAAAATTGGGGTATGAAAAATGTCAAGCTCACAACAATGTACAGGTTCGTCGAATATCTCAATGGTAATCATAGGAGCTTCATTGTCCTATCTGACCTTGAACATTAAAGACATGGTTGCCAAAGCGTCATCCTGCTAATTATCTTCCCTAGGGAAGTGTTCAAATGTGATCTCTTCGATGTAAGGAATCAAATATAGCACAAGTTCCTTGTAAGGGATGATATTAGGGTGTTTAGTATCCCAATATCCTTTTACTTGGCTAATCACTAGACTTTAAATCAGAAACAAGCATGTATCTGCTAATCCTAATTTCCTTAAGAAGTTCTGAATTGATATTCTCCCTACTTAGGGAGAAAGTACATGAAACCTCAGAATATGTACAACATCAGAATCAGGATGTCTACATTGTATTTTGGACATGCAAGTTTAACAATTCCTAAGTGATATGATGAGAGTCAACAGAAGCTTACCTTGCAGCTGGAAAAGGTCATGTGAACTAGGGCCTGGTTCTGACTGCTTGTAATGTTCTGATCAGCTTCCTCACGTGCCCAGCAGGCTGGAACAACCTTTAACTTGGGCTATGAATGGCTGGAAAATTCTGGAACATCCAAAAAGCAAAGTTCTGTCTTTTTGAAGTGGAGACTGATGGAGAACGTGTTACAGTCTGAAAATTGAAGTTAAGACAACTTCTAAATGTATATCAGAAGCTGTATGGATGATTTGGTCAAGAAATACTTGAGGGAAATTGGAGTTTGAATGCAAGAATAAAAAACTAGCAGGTTTTTGTATTTGTGTTTGCAGTTTCAGATTCCTGGAATTTTTAGCAAGGTTTAAAAGCTTTTTCTTTTCAATTTTTTGACCTCTTTACAGTTGCAAATGGATTTAAATTTATAGGCAAGGATTTAGTAGCTTGGAGAGGTCAAGGGTACAACCATCATGCTAAGGCGTTGACTTGTTCTTGAAGCAAGTTAAATAAGTATGGTGGTTAGCAACTTTTAGCCATGCCTAAGCTGGATTTGTAAGCATGAATTATGGAAAAGTACCCTCAGAAGCAAAAGCCAAGAATGGGCCCAACATACTCTTGTAAAAAAGTTTTCTTTTTCAAGGACAGTAATGTATTTCTATGCCACACGTGGGGAAATACTTTGGATATAAAATCAAAAGTGGATGTGAGCATTAAATAATGATGAGATTTATCAAAGAAAAAGTCATGCAATATGAGATTATGCATCATAGCTTAATTATGGGTCAGAAGTTCAGCATCAGCGCAACTTAGAACAAACATACAACTTCTGATCTTTAAATCTCTTTTCTCCAACATGTTCTGAGGGAGTTCTCAGACTTTCCAGAAAGATTGTAAAATGCTTTGTAGACCCTCTTTGAATTACTCTTGCAAATTTTGACTGGACCTACATGAAAATTGGCCCACAAGTTCTAACTAAATCTTGTTTTGGAAAGGTCCAGAATTTACTGAATGTTTCAGTTAAATGGACGTGTCTTTGAAGATTTATAACTTGAAATCCCAACATTTCCAGGAGAAATTATGTTTTGCAATGTTTTAGATCTCATTGAAATCTATAACTCTTGTGTCAGAATTTCTTCCAGAAACAACTTGCATCATGGTGAAAATTTGGCCAGAAGTTCTGAACTTATCATTTTTCCTTAAACACTTAGAAAAATTTCTAAGTATTTAGAATTTTTGACTTTTGACTTTCTTGATGAAACAAACTTCTTATTCCAACTTGTCTTGATGAAATATGATTCTTGAAACTTGATTTTGACCCAAAAGTCAAAGTTTGACTTTTCAGTGTGTAATTGACCGTTTTGCCCTTGTGCCAATTCCAAACCTAATTTGATGTATCAATGCTGCAAACTTGGTCATGGAAGATCTTATGAGAAAATCCTTGAGAAATGAGAGGGAAAATTTTGAGGTACAACGCCGAGTCCCGTCGGAGAAGACGGTCCTTAAATACCGGATTCTAAATAATTTAGCTAGAAATGGAATTAATTGAAAATGAATTAAACATAACAAATTAAATTAAAAACAACATGGTAATTAAATTAACAATCATAAACGATAATTATAATAAAGCAGTAAAGAGAACCTGTAAAAGAGAAACTTGAATTAAAACTGAAATTAATCTTCAATAATCTAGCAAGCTTATGATCCAAGCGTACAAATGAAAGGTCCTAAAACTAATGGTGTGCTAGTTCCTCGATGTAAGAAACTACCACTTTTACATACTAAGTTTTTTGCCTAGAAACTAAGAATAATAATCTGTGTGCAAAAACATTCATTCCAAAACAACGAGTGCTACGTGCTTTATTTAGTGAGAAATGCTAGAAGTTATCATGTAAGAAGTATTGGAGATAATGGAGAAAGTGGAGAAAGAAGTGGAAAAATGGGAAGTTTAAAAGATCATGAGGGTGATAATGGGCTTTGTGAGTGGTTACATGAAGAAGACATGGAGAAGAACTTATTGTTTAACACTAAAATCATCATGTGATGAGTGGCATGCAATGTGTGCCGTGGGGCACACATATTTTCATCTTGTGCTGACTGAGACGTGTTGTGTGCTGAGGGGCACACTAATTGAATCTGTGGCGAGCGGCACGGGGCTGTGACGACCGTCACAGTCCTCTGATGCAGCTTCTTTTATTTTCTGCTACAAAGTCATACATTTTCTGTCATTTCTTTCTGTTTCTTTCTCCTTTTCATATTTAGGTTCATTTCTAGCATATACCTGAAATACAATAAAATACCAGCATTATATGACATAAATAAATAAAAATGATAATAAAATGCATGCAAGTCAAGCCAAAAAATTCGATATAATTCTGCGTTATCAAATACCCCCACACTTAAACCATTGCTTATCCTCAAGCAATCGACCAACACGGTAAAAGAAATGATCAGCAAGCTTTGAAACAAGGGCACAACATGACTCCTAATCGTATGTGGATGCTAGGATAATATTAGTTTGATAGGTACTAAGTATTCAATACCAAGGATACCGTAACAACACAATGTTCAAAGACTCCCTTTTCATGCAGACCAATTCGAATCATACCATTATAGCTCAACCTATATCTCTCATTTTTCTTTCACTCTTTTCATTCAAGCGCAATCACATTAAGCTCGTTATCCGTTCAAGCACATAGTAGGGAAATTGGTTAGCGGCTATGATCCTTTTCTCGGGGTTCTGGTATGTAAGTTTGGTAACCCCTTTTATTTAACCAATCGCAGTTGCGGGGGATCGGACCGTAGTCTGCCCTACCAAGTTCAGCACCAGACACCTCTGAACCAACTAACGACGGGTTGGTTTATTATATTTTTGTAGGTTCCACAACCGTTGGATTAAGTGAGCGGGTGAGGATCACCTAACTTAATAGGTGCGTTCCTTATTTTAAATTTATTATGGTAACTAATTTTTATAGATTTTGGGATCATTCACTTATATTCATCGACCCCCTACGTAGTTTGTGCTTAAGATGGTGTTGAATGCTAATATAAATTACTTAAGAGCTACTTTGAAAACTTGAGCTTAAGGTCTCGGCATAATGGTTATCTAAATTGATATCATATAATGAGGGGGTTTAGGGTGTCATAACGGCATCAATTTTATCGAGACTTTCCCAAGTCTCTGTAACACAACCTAAAGTGTAACAACCAATATACTTTCAGAGTGTGTGTGCCACGCATCAACAAGAAAATTGTTGTTGGAGGTCAAAATTTTAAAACTTCGGGGAAATTCAGTAACAATTGAAAAACATGCATACAGGCTCGACATCATATGCAATGACTCGACCAAATACTAAAATCAAATAAAATCCTAAAAACATGAAATAAACTAGAAAACAAATAAATTGAACTAAAAAGCAATAAATGGGAAAAGGTAAAGTTCCTCCCCCACACTTAAACCAAACATTGTCCTCAATGTTTCAGTAAAAAGTGGGAAAAGGAATAAATAATATGATCAATGCTCTCCTCGATAGTTTCTTGCATGCAACTGATAGGTGCCAAGTGATCGATATCTTTATTTTCTGCAAACTCAAACAAAAGAAAACACATTAAATTGAAACTCGCGGGTTGCCTCCCACACATCGCTTTGGTTAACGGTGGTAGCTTAACGACTCAAGAGTGTCAGCACTCATGGTGATTCTCTCGAGAATAACTCCTCGATCGAATTTTTAATCGTCATTGGTTTCCATGGCCACTTATCAAGCCATCTGACATATCCCTCACCTTTTCTTTTCTTTCTTTTGTGGGGTGGTTCATTCTTTTGGACTTGTGGAGGTGGTTCTGGATCAATCTTGAGTATCAGCTTTTCAAGTTTGGGCTTAGTTATTTCATCCACCATCTTGAATGTTAACCTTCCCTTATTAATGCTAATGATTTACCTAGTTTCATGGTCCTCGAATTTTCTCTTTTTATGCAGTACCTCAGATAAAGGTGAGTTTGTGTGGATATTATCCACATACCTTTTGGATTGGGCATCTACATTAGCTTCCACAAATATTTTCAGAAAATAAATAGGTGGGTTATATGGATGAGGAAAAACAATAGATGTTTCCTTCTCTACCTCTTCGGCAACCTCCCTCTCAGATGGTATCAGTGTAATTTTCTCAATCTCTACTCTTTTCTCATTAGAACTCTTCTCAACCACATTAGTAGTCTCTTCAACCTTATTATCACTCTCCTTAGGATTTTCGATTTGTTTTTCACTACTGGTTTTTTCAACATCCACATGCTCCTCGGGGAAGGGTCCTAGAGGATTTTGTACAAGCATGGATATTTGGGTCTCCAAGGCCATGTTGTGAGTCACGAGGGACTCAACCACATTATTTAGCTGCCTAAGGATTTCATTATTTTGAAGACTTTGATTTCTTATCTCTTCATTTTGGACAGTTTGTGTCTCTACAAAATGATCTATCATAGATTCTAGCCTAGATTGAGTTAGTGTCGCATCAAAATCCTCCACCGATGTTGCAAGGTTGGAATTATGGGATTCTTGTGGTTCCTTAAAATGAGTTAGTGTCGAATTTTGTGTTTCCACAAAGCGCTCCATCATCATAGTTTCTAGCCTAGAGAGATTTAGTGTTGAAGTCATATTCTCCATTAATGTTTTGAGAGTGGAATTTTGGGATTCTTGTGGCTCCTCAAAATATTGGGCATGGTGATTGTATAGGAAATTTGGTTGAGGATAAGTGAGCGTCGCATTGTAATCCTCCAGTAATATTTCGAGATTGGATTTATGGGATTCTTGCGCCTCCTCAAAATGTTGGGATTGGTAGTTGCAGAGGTAATTTGAGTGAGAGTGAGTTAGTGAAGCATTGAAATCTTCCATCAGTATTTCGAGGTTAGATTTATGGGATTCTTGTGATTCCTCGAAATACTGAGAATGGGAGTTGTAGAGAAAATTCGAGTGATACATAGTAATTAAAGTAAGAGTACCTTAGTCTATACGGTGCAATAACGGAAATAACAATATTGACTGTTGGTCCCCGACAACAGTTCCAAAAACTTGATGTGTCCGCAAGTGCACGAAAATGTCAAAGTAATATAAAAGATTGTCGAACCTACAAAGACCAATGTCAACCTATTGTAATCTATTGATGCTTTGTAAAGCTAAGGCTAATGAATGATGGGATTTGGGAAAACTAAGAAATAAAACTGAAATAAAATAAAGATTAAGATAAATATAAGAAAAGATAGACCAGAATGTGTATTACGCGTATCTCAGGGACTATGTAACTCATTGGATTGTACTGATGTTAAAAACGTGTTTAGTAGAAAATACCAGTTTAAAGACATTATCTCACACTCTCTTGGTTTTGAATAAAGTCATGTTTCGTAACCGTAGGATTTTGCTCTCGCTCGCCCACTTGAATCAAGAAACGCGTTTTGAAAACTGAACAAGTTCTAATTAATTCTAAATCACTCTCGCTGTGTTTAGGATTAATGCCTATTTTTTTACTATCTGGTTCGATCCCCACGCTCTCGTAGTGTCGGCTCGAACCTTAATTAATTTCCCACTCTCGTGGCAAAACCGTGTTAAATAACCTCTCACTCTTGTGACAATGCTATTTAAATTAAGTTTAAGAATAAAGACCAAAACATAATTTCTAAATAAAATAATAAGCCAACATTTGTTACCGAGTCCCGTCTGAGACGACGATCCTCATATACCAGATTCTACATAATTTAGCTAGATATGGAATTAATTGAGAATGAATTAAACATAAAAAATTCAATTAAAAACAACAAGGTAATTAAATTAACAATCATAAACGATAATTATAATAAAGCAGTAAAGAGAACGTGTAAAAGAGAAACTTGAATTAAAACTGAAATTAATCTTTAATAATTTAGAAAGCTTATGATCAAAGCGTACAAATGAAAGGTCCTAAAACTAATTGTGTTCTAGTTCCTCTATGTGAGAAACTACCACTTTTACATACTGAGTTTTCTGCGTAGAAACTAAGAATAATAATCTGCATACAAAAACTTCCATTCCAAAACAATGAGTACTAGGTGCTTTATATAGTGAGAAATGCTAGAAGTTATCACGTGAGAAGTATTGGAGATAATGGAGAAAGTGGAGAAAGAAGTGAAAAAATGGGAAGTTGAAAAGATCATGGGGTGATAATGGGCCCCGCGAGTGGTTACATGAAGAAGACATGGAGAAGAACTTATTGTTTAACACTGAAATCAGCCTGTGACGAGTGACATGCAATGTGTGCCGTGGGGCACACATATTTTCATCTTGTGCCAAGTGGGACGTGTTGTGTGCCTAAGGGCACACTAATTGAATCTGTGGTGAGCGGCATGGGGTTTTGACGACCTTCACAGTCCTTTGATGCAGTTTATTTTGTTTTCTGCTACAAAGTCACACATTTTCTGTCATTTCTTCCTGTTTCTTTCTCTATTTCATATTTAGGATCATTTCTAGCATATACCTGAAATACAATCAAATGCCATCATAACATGACATAAATAAATAAAAACAATAATAAAATGCATGCAAGTCGAGCTAGAAAATTCGATATAATTTCGCGTTATTAGATGGTGGGATAATGCATTCACTTATTTCACCTCTCAGATTTTTCCAAAGGATTGGCACCACTTCAAGACAGCCTTCTTGGAGAAATACTACACCAACAACTTGCGTGCTCAGAAGGAACGAGTGTTTCAGTCGTTCAATTAAGGAAACATGTCAGTATCTGAGTGTGCTGAGAAATTTGAAGGCATGGCTTCCTAGTCCAGACAAGTTGTTTATGCACCAGATGAGCTTTGGAAGATTGATCCGTTTCTTTTTGGGCTAAATGCAGATGTTGCTCTCAATATGTCTCTGAGGGAGTTCATTACTTATGCTGAGTGTTTGAGGCAATGCTATGTTGATGAAAACAGTCTGAAGAGGGTTCAAGAAGAATGAGAGCAGAGCAGGTCGGTGCATAAAGATCAAGGAAAAGCGGGAGTATCTAAAACCATGTAGTTCTCCATCCTCGAAGAAGAAAGTGTATGTAGATCGGTCAGCTCAACCTCCTCAGCGTGGCAAGTTCAAAATGAGGCATCATGGAGAGTGCATGGAAGATAAAAGGAAGTGCTACAATTGTGATAAGCTAAGTAACTTTGCAAAGGATTGTCCTGTTCAGGACGTTACCGAGTAGACCAAAGGTCGTGTTTATACCTTGGATGCTAGGAAGGCTCAGGGTAACACCAACCTCGTTGCTGGGTACGTGTTATGTTAATACTCATTCTTTGTTTGTATTAGTTTATTATAGAGCGACACATTCCTTTATTTCCAATCAATGTGTGCGATGGCTTGGTTTTGAAGCAAGTCTCCTTCCAAAACCTATGATTATTTCATCTGCTACTAACGATATAGTAGAAGCTCATAAAATCTACAAAGATTATTCTGTCACATTCAATGGCTGTAAATTTTTGATTGATCTTATTTGTCTGCTACTCAAGAAGGTACTGTGAAGTACACAATATTATGGCATGATCACTTTAATGCGATTGTTATGGATATGTATGATTAATACATGTATTATGCGGGATAGATGCACCATGATGAAAATGTTATACATTATGATTCTTTGTGTTTTGGTTTCGTTTATTCTGGTTGAATATTCAGGTATGTCTTAACAGGATAAAGATGACACATGTGTTGTGTTATTTAAAGTTAAGACTTTATGCATATGTACATATTGAGATCTGTGTGAAGTTGCATTGTCTTCCTCCACGTGAGAATGATCTTGTGTATACTCAGTGGATAGGTTGTGACTAATGGCATACTCATGTGCATTTGCACTTGACCTCCCCTAATGGAAATGATCTGGTGTATACTCATTGGTGGGAGGGGACAAATGGTCATAATCACCATTCTCATTGATTGGTGTAAGATATATGGATACTCAATGGGAATGATCTGGTGTATACTCATCGTGTACTAGGGAAATTCTAGTGCTCAATGGGAATGATCTGGTTTATACTCATCATGTTACTGAGATAGGAATTTCCTCTAGAAGGAAAACATTGGTGTTAGGTATGGCAGGGTTATGATGCCACGTAGGTAAGGTCACTCGATTACCCACCCTAGTGATGCCATGTAGGCAATATCACTAGGCCTTCGCTGGTGGGCTGGTGCAATCCCGGGGACGTGGTTGTACTAGAAATTGCATACTTGTTTGACGTGTGCTTGACTATGTGTTATATTATCTCATCGGTTAGTCAAGGGAATTCTGATGGGGATGCTACCCGTTTGTGTATGTTTGCACTAGACCGTGAGGAAACCCCTGATTCATGGTGAGTCCATTTTGTTTGCATGCACCCCATAGAACCGAGTTAACCCTTAAAATAGGGAGACTCATTGAGATTTGGTAATCTCACCCCATTCTAATTATTATTTTTCAGGTTGATCGAGGCCGGACCGAGGCAAGATTAAGATGGCTTAGTCTTGCGATAATGTTTCTCGGCGAAGTTCTATTCCTTTTTACCTTTCAGCTTATGTACTTTTGGGATTATGTATTAGTACCTATGGAGATGTGTATCTTTTGGGCTTGGAATTTTTGGCATTTGTATTTTGTACTTATACTTATTCAGTTTCGCTGCTTATGTAAAATTTTCGTGTACCCTTTTTAATACCATACACATATATCCTAGGCAATGTATGTGTCGGGTCTTAAAGAAATATTATAAATAGACTGATAAATACATAAAATTATGTGTGATATATAAATATTAAACTTATAGTTTAAGTAACCTACCCAGTAGTGTATAACGATCTCCACCTGTATCCTATAGTCACGACCGACAAATATTCAGATAGGTCTCCACTAAGGTCATCATCTCAAATCCTTCCTGTCACACTCCTTGGGATGCAAAAACCTAAGAGTGCCACATGTTTAGGGTTTACTTACTTGGAAGGCAACAATCTAGGTAAGACTGGGTAAGAATTTAACTCAAACTGTTATGCCATGCACGTACCTACTCACACAGTGCATGCATAAGAGATTCTAAGGATAATCCTCTCAGATAGAAAAATCATGGTTCCAAACAACCAATACAACTGCTTTTATCCCACTAATTCTTTAGATAGACACTAACTTCCATTCATCTAATTATCCAATGCCAAGTGTAGTTCTATGGCCTCACTCGGGGTTAGATGAAGCATAACTAGCAAGAAATTTAGGCTACCCTATTTTGCACCTTCGCTCTCTTCTACTTCTTTCTAGCATAGTTGTAGGACTTAATCACATAATGGCAAGACTGAAGATATAGTAGGCCCTTCTCTAATTAGGTATCCAATATCTACCCAATTAGAGATCACTACTTCCACTCATTCTTTCAACCCTTTACGAATAACTACTCACCGCTCAGGGTACACCAAATCGAGCCAGAGTATAGAATCTCATCCATCCAACTACTACCCATGCCAAAGTAACTAGAAAGGTTTGGTTTCTCTGTCCAAACTCCCAAAATTCTTTCATCCAAAAGAATCTCAAGTCGTACCCGTCACTGGCAACCATAATTAGTCAGTGAATCCTACTGACTCCAAGTTCAGCTCCATTATAGAATTCCCCAACTACATTCCTTCTTAGGTGCTTCGTGAATTTCCTCCATCGCTACAGGGACTTAGAGAAAGTTTACATCATCCAGTCGAAACCTTGGAACTTCCAGTGGTTTTAAACCTTACCATGAAAGTTGGTTTGTCAACTTTCCGTGGGAAATGCTCCATTATGCCCAACAATCCTAACATTCTCCCAACTTAACCAGCTGATACCACTTCATCTCGAGTCACTTCGAATCTTATGCATCCTTGTGGTGGCTCCGTTGTGATCCTATCCACCGCGTATGTAGTCACTAAGGTGAGCAGGCTCAACTATTAAATACTATGATAGTAGAAATCAGGCTAGCAACGCACAAATATGAGGGAGACAAGAATTTCTAGTGATGTTTCATGGCAGGGACAAGAATCGACTTTCCCTGATACCAAATGAAACACCTTGTACATATATGTCTAGCAATAATATGCATTGATGCTATAAATGGTACATAGAAACATACATAAGTTGGAAAAGACAAGAAATTAAAATTATATACAACACAACTCTAGTATCCGAAGGTATACAATTAACTTGTCAACAACAATACACAGTAGAAAGATATGATTTAATAAGGTCTTCCTGCCGTCTGCTCGCGCACAGTCTTCAATACTAACTATCTAGCAATTCTTCTACTTACAACCTATTACTGAAAAATAATAATTGGAATGGGGTGATATTACTAAATCTTATTGAGTTCCCCTATCTTATGGGTTCACTCGGTTCTACAAGGTTTATTCATCAAAACAGATTCGCCGTGGATCTAGGGTTTCCTCACGGCTAGTTACAAATACACAACAGAGGTACACCACCATTGGAAGTCCCATAACTATCAAATGAGGAAACAAGAAAGCATATCTGGTTGTTTACCCTGGAATTTGGTAAACAACCGATGATCCTCTAAATCCTTTAACATATTCAGTTACTCACGAGATCGATCAGATTGATCTCAGGACTATTGTGTCTTATTATTTAGAAAGTATATTTTGATGATAATCTCTTTAAATAAAAGGAATCACTTCGTATGTTGAAGTGGGACTTCTTTATGAAATTAATGAAATATAAACTAGTCTAGACTGGGAATTGTAAAGAACGTAAATAACGTAAAGAAATTTCATTGAATATAAATGACAGTGAATACAAAATATGGTGCATCATATGTACATTATCATTAACTCTTTTCTCGAACACTGGTACTTTGAGTATTTTGAGTATTTTGTACAAAGATGTGAACACTGCCCAACTGAAACACAAAAGCTACAATTTATAGAACTTCGACCCTAACGGTCTCCAAACAAACTAATGCCATGTTTCCGCTGGCATGTCTTCGACAATCCAGGAGATTCCATGCGTCCTTCTGGATAAGAATGAATATTCGAATTCAAACCCTTCACTATGCGTCTTGAGCGCCAAAACCAATAAAATTTGAAAATGGTTGAAGTATAAAGTTTTAAGCTATATCTTCGAATAACAACTTTATTTCGCAATTCGAATTATATACTATCCATCAATCTCTTAATAAATTTCGAATTTTGAATCTTCATGGTTTTTAACAAACAAAATAGTTAAACAATTCTCTAAGTATTTTCAGATCATTGACTCAACTCAATTTTTCCTTAGTCAAAATTTCCAGCTAACAAATTGCCCCCAAGAAATATTCATTTTGAAACCAGAAATGTGTATTTTTTTGTAATCTCTTCAAATTTCAAACTTTTGAACAATTCAGCAACTGCTTCAACTATTATAACGTCATTATCATAAGGACTTTTGATTTTTAAACGTCTAATCGCAGTATGGGTATCTATAAATCTCATCATTAGCTATTATGTCGTCATTATGCCTTAGTTTTTTCATAAAGCCTTTTTGTAATATTTTGACAGAGCCATTTTGGCACCCTTTTATTTTATACCATGTTGGCTTCGTTATTTTACTACCTTACTACTCTGTCGTAATTTTTAAATCTTGAAGGAAAGGTTTCTATTTTTTCAAATACATACCGTTAATTTTCAAGACTCTTCGATCTTCTTCTAGTTTTTCGATTTCGTAGGAATTGTTAGTGAATGTTTGAATGATTCGAAAGGGGCCTTCCCAATGTGGGGACAGTTTTCCTAATAACTTATTCTTTTGACCCATTGGCAAAATCACCTTCCAAACCAAATCATCATTTGAGAAGGTTTTTCCCTAAACTCTCTTATTATATGCTCTGGCTACTCTTTCCTCATGTCTTAGAATTTCCAAAGCATGTAACCTTTCTTCGTCCAAATCCACCATTTCGTTCATCATCATCTCCCAATAGAGATCTGTGGGAATTTCGCTTTGCCTTTGGATTCTGACTGACTGTAAGTAAATCTCCACTGGCAAAATCGCATCATGTCCAAACGTTAGACAAAATGGAGTTGTGTTTGTTGCCTCTTTTGGGGATGTTAGACAAGCCCATAATATTTGATCTAAGGTTTTGTGCCAATTCTTTGGCTTCCTGCCCACATGTCTCTTGATTATCCCAATGATCACCTTATTAGCTACTTTGGCTTGTCCATTTGCTTGTGCATAATAAGGCTTAAATGTTAGTAATTTGAAACCCATATCTTTAGCAAATTATTGCATCTTTCGACCAATAAATAATGATCCTTGATCTATTGTAATGGTTTCTGGGATTCCAAATCTTTAAACAATATGCCTCTGGATGAATTCAATGATGCTTTCTTGATCAACATTCACCAAAGGTATTGCTTCTATCCATTTTGTGAAATAATCTATTCCCACTAAAATGTATTTGTGATTCTTTGAAGATGATGGTCTAATTTCGCCAATCAAATCCAATGCCCAACCTCTAAAGGGCCATGGCTTGACATTTGAATGTAGTTCACTTGCAGGAGCGTGCTGAATTGCTGCATGAATCTGGAACTCTTGGCATCCTTTGGAAAAATCTATACAATCTTTTAAAATTGTAGGCCAATACATGTCATATCGAAACAAAATCCACTTCATCTTGTGACCTTCTTGATGTGATCCACATGCCCCACTATGCACGTTTGCTAGTGCTAAATAAGCTTCACTTTCTCCTAAGCATTTCAACAAGACTCCTTCTTGAGTTTTCTTAAATAATTCGTTGCCTATTAGCACATAACTTAAGGCACAATATTTTACCTTTCTTTTAGTATTTGTTGTTGGATCTTTCAAATAATTTATTATTGGACTTCTACAATCTGTATCTGCTAAGCTATCTATGGCTAATATTTCGAAATGTACTTCATTTTCATAACGTAGACTTGAAGTTTTTAAATCTACTGGAGAAAGTTTAGTAGTTAGTACCTTGCCACATACTTCCATCAAATCTTCCAATCTTTCTTTTGATACTTTATATCCTGAAGCAATCTGAGCCAAATCATTTGCTTCTTGATTCTTCAACCTGGGGATGTGCTTGATATCTACATACTCAAACTTTTGAAGCAACCTGTTTTCTATCACGAAGTAAAATATCTAGTTTTCTTTTATACACTTGTATTTTTTGTTTAATTACTAATTTAGAGTCACCCATTATTTCGACTCTAGTTGTCCCCAATTCCAATAAAGCTTCAAGTACTGCTATCCATGCTTCATATTCTGCCTCATTGTTCGAATGAGGGGGTCCTTCTATTTTGTACCTAAGCTTTTTTGGAATTTTATCTGGAGAAATAATCAGAATTCCAACTCCACTTCCTTCCTTAGGTGTAGAACCATCAAAGAACAATTTCCATGGTTCTAACTCCACAAGATTCATGGATGCTTCGACCATTGCATGGTCGACAATTAAATCAGAGACTACTTTCCCCTTCATTTCTTTTAAAGGCGTGAAATTTAAAGAGTACTCTGTTAGAGCCAATGCCCATTTACCAATTCGACTATGTAAAATTGGTTTAGACAACACATGCTTAATAACATCAAAATGCGAAGAAACGTAAACATCAACTGGTTTTATATAATATTTCAAATTGGTACATGTGAAGTACAAGCAAAGACATAGTTTTTATATTGTACTATATCTAATCTCTGCGTCATTCAATACTCTACTTAAGTAGTAAATGGCCTTTTTGACGCCATTTTCATCTTCTTCAACAAACATGCTCCCTATAGTTTTGTATGACGCAGATATGTATAACCTCATGAACTTGTCTCTTCGAGGAGGTGATATAATAGGTGGATGCACCAAATACTGTTTGATTTTCTCGAATTCCTCTTGATGTTCTGCATTCCATGCGAAGTCTCCTTGCTTCAGCCGCAAGACTGGAGAGAAAGCTTGAGTTCGACCACTCAGGTTTGATATAAATCTTTGCAAGAAGTTTATCTTTCCCAACAATGATTGCAACTCTTTCTTCGTCGATGGCGTTTTCGCATCCACTATTTCCTTTGTTTTGTTTTGGTTGATTTCTATGCCTTTCTTATGGACCACAAAGCCAAGAAAGTCACCAACCTACACAAAGAATGCACATTTAAGGGGATCCATTTTCAGGCCATGTTTTCTCATTCTTTTGAATGACTGGCGAAGGTGATCCAAATGACTAGATCCTTATATAGATTTTACTACTATATCATCAATATAGACCTGCATGAAAGTCTCAATGAAATCATGGAATATAGAGTTCATTGCTATTTGATAAGTTCCCCTAATATTTTTTAAACCAAATGGCATAACCACCCATTTATAGGTGCCTATTACCCCAAGGAATCAAAATGCTATCTTTGGCACATCCTCTTCTGCAATAAAAATTTGATTGTATCCTAAATATTCATCAAGCATACTAAGATATTCTAAACCAACAGCAAAATCTACTAACATTTCAGCCACATGCATTGGATATTCATCTTTAGAAGTTGCAGAATTTAAATCACGAAAGTCTATGCATACTCTAAAAGATCCATTTTTATTAATTACTGGCACTATATTTTCAACCCATTTGACATATCTTGTGGTCTGGATGAACTTGCAGTGCATAAGTCTTTCAACTTCTTCCTTTATCTTCGAGAGAATCTCTGGTATGAATCTTCTTGGCGTCTTCTTGATAGGCTTCTTTCCATCCTTTACAGGAAGCTTCAATTCGACCAGGACCCTGCTCAAACCAGGTACTTCATCATAGTCCCAGGCAAAACAATCTTTGTACTCCTTTAGCAACTGAATCACTTTTGATTTTACTCCTGGACTAAGCTTTGAACTGACATACGCGGGTCTTTTTATAGTCCCATCTCCTAGATCCACTTCTTCAAGAGGGTCATGTGATAGCATCTTCATGTTCGACGCCATTGGATCCTTCTCGAAACCCAAAGGCCTGTCATCGTGTATAGCGTCCAACCTTTGGTCTTTTTCTTCGAAGAATTTCTCTTTGTCGGGGGGTTTTGGTTTGAAGAACACCCCAGGTCCTTTTGTATGATTTGCTTCTCCATTGGCCTCTATAGCCATAATCTTTACTTCGGCTTCCAAAGCCGATTTTAATTTGTTTTCAGCCAAATAGGCCGAAATCTTTTCGAAGAAGGAGGACTCAAACATGATCATTGTCTTCGTCATGCCATCCTATAGGCCGTATTCCGGGGAGTCCAGGTGCTTCATCTTCTTGCCCCAGAATATCCTTATCCCAGCAAAATCCATGGCTTGGATGTAGGGTCATAAAATACATAGCATTGTTGTTTGGCGCATATGCGCCATCTGCAGCACTGTAAGGCCCTATGTTGGCCAGATTTTGGACAAAATTCCTACGATCAACTTAATTCACCTCCGCAATATAATAGCTTTGGTCATTTTCGATGTTTTCTATAATTCCATCTTCTCTCCAGATTGCCACACGCTGGTGCATTGAGGAGGGAACTGCGCCTATTCCATGAATCCATTCACGACTCAAAAGTAAGTTGTAATTTGTCTTGGCCGCTATGACCATGCACATAGTTAGCTTTGTAATGGTTCCTACAGTGAGATCAACTTAAACTACGCCGAGAGTATGACCAATCTTCCCTTCGTTTTTAGATAATACCATATTATGGGGTTTTATATCTGTATCATACATACCTATCCTTTTCAATAAGAACCGAGGCATTAGGTTGACAGCAGCACCCTCGTCTATCATCATTTCATTGATCCCTACTTGTTCAATCTTTCCTCTAATAAATAAAGGCTTCAGGGTGATTCTTTATACCTTGGTCTGGTCTTTCAAAAAACGCGTTCTATTCTTCGACTGCTCCGTTATTTATAACATAATAGCGCATAGGTTTGTCGTTCGCCATTTCTAATTCATCTGCTTCTTCATAATCTTCTATCTCCGTCACTTGGTCATATTCACGCGGTAGTACAGAAACTACATTTCAGTTGATGTTCAAAGAGGACTCCCCATCTGAGTCGAAGTTGTCAGTAAGCATTTCCTCATCATTAGTTGGTTCTTCACTAGTTAGCTCCCCTATAGTCCTTTCGACGGACACCTCCATCTTCTTGGGGGGAAAAGCCTCCTTTGTGTTGGGGACTTCTTTTTTCCAGGTGCAGCAGACGAAGTCTGATTCATACTTGATTCCCCTACTTCTTTGCTTGTGAGTTCTCTTTGAGCCTTCTTGGTCCTCTGGTATCTTCGCCATCGGGACCTTGTCATTGGATTTTTTCCTTTATAGTTCTCAGACACATAGGCTCGTTGCTTCATTGACTGGAACTTCCTTCGATATGCCCACACTGATCTGCCACCTTCCTCGAAACTCTTCCATTTCCCTTTGCCTTTTCCTTCCCCCTTTCTTTGACTAAAATTCGACCACTTGTCTGTTGGGATATTGGCTGGTGGCTTGAAGGTGACTTGTCGATTTACTTTGGGGTGTGGACTATCTGCCCTTTTCAGAATTCCATTTGCATTGGTCACATACATGCCCCTGCTATTCTTTTGATTATTCCAGCATTGACCATACGAAATTCTCTCAAATGCTTCAGCTTCCTTTCTATCATAAACAACACTACACCATGGGTACATCAAGACTTCTGATCCTGTCTTATGACAGCGAACCAGAAAACCCATCAAGCTTTCTCCAATTTTTGGGTATGGCATCAATTCTTTATCACTCCTCCAGTTGTTTCCATTCTCTTGGTACAATTTCTTGTATGTTGCCGTAGCATCTTGATCATTCATAATGCTGCACCTAGGACACACCAGTCCTTCAGGATTCTTCGTATGACAATGAAAAAGATACTCAACCAGGCTTACTTTTTGGTGCCTAGTTCACATCCTGTCATTTTCCATCTTCAAACGTCTTTCAATCTCCCCCATTTCTGGGGACAACTGGTTCAGGTCCACCATATTTACCTCAAACTTGGGACCTTCAGCAATCTCAAGCTCTTCGAATCTGACTCTAAGACCCTCAATAGTCTTGGCCTTGCCAGCATCTTTGGCATTGCCATCAGTAACATTGCCTTCTTTCTGTCCCATGAGACCCTCAACAGTCTTGGCTTTGCCAGCTGATGTAGCCCAATTTTTTCCCCTAATATCCCTTCATCACACCATTTTGATTCAATCACAACAAGATCACATTAGGGCTTGTGGTTCTTCTCCCTATCTTTAGCTTTGCTCTTTAAGGAATCACTAAGCACCTTGACTTGTTTTTCTTTTGTGATCATTCATGTTTTGTTTTGACTTTCCTTTTAATTAATAAAATGCAATGTTGGTTTGTCTTACTTGTTAACAATGTAGGTAAAATCAACGTGGCTTAGCAAGTTGATCCATGGGTTCATGAGTTTATTTCCATGACCTAGTCAATAAAGCTTGAGAAATTCAAACCTCACCATTAACATTGTTTGGAAGGGATGGCATGGAAAGGTTTATTTTGGTTCACTACATTTCAGAGTTACCAAATTGATTCAAAAGTACAAGGGGTTGATTGAAGAAGTTGTCATGGTTGGACAATGTCTTGTTCCTATTGGTTATAAGTGCATAGTTCTCTCAATTCTTAAGATATGGGAGTGGTTTTGGTTGCTATGAGTCCTTAATATAATCCTCAACAACTTCCATTAACAAAGCAAGAGTGTTGGTACAAGAAGGTTGTTCAAAATTGTCAAAGTTCCTCAAAGCATTTTCTTGATCTAGGAGCTAGGGTTTTGAACTTCAAAGAAGTATATCTTGCTCATATTTTGGTATTTTTGAGTGATTCCAAAGACATCATTCTCTTAAAAGGGTTATTAACAAATCACTTCAAAATTTTCAAGGATTTTTCATGTGGAAGAAGCTTGATGATGAAGAAATATTACAAGTCCTCCAGATGAACCCCTAATTTTCCACGTGTGACTTCAAATGATCATAACTTGGTCAATTTATATCACCTTGAGCCCACTATTTTTCTACAATGATCTTGAGAATGTGAACTTTATTCCTTTATTTATATGCAAAGTTAGAAAATGGATGGAAGATGCCCTAAGGATACAAAAGATTATAGGTCATTTCATGCTTTTTTGCCAACTTCAACCATTCATAACTCTCTCTATTTCTGGAAAGTTTGAATGGTTCAAGTTTCAAAATGTAATTCAAGAGGTCTATTTCATGCCATCTTTTTTGGTCAAGAGAAAATTCCAAGTGAAAGGCCATGTTTGGATGTAAAACATTATAGGTCACTTTTGAAGAAAAGCTTGAAATATTTCTAAGTATGGAAAGTCAACCCTTTTCTTCCAACTTTGACTCAACACAACTTCTTTCTCAAACATCCAATTGATATCACTCCTTGCACATTGTAAATATTGTAACTTCATTTTTCAAATGCTTCAAAAATCACATCATATGGTGCCCTACATTGATGGCACCATGGTTATGAAAGTAGCATTATAAAATGGAAATCCCAAGTTCAGTCAAATTTGAAAATTGGTTTAAATCCAATTACAAGCCTGTTTAAAGATCAATTTCGTGTCTAATCATGTTTAGGAACTTGCAATAACAAGAAATGACCCTTAAACCATTCATTTTGCTGCATTTTGAGCCATGTGAAGTCACACTTTTAACACTTAGCAGGTCCACACGATTTCATTGATTTTGCCTCCAATTCACACGCTTGAGCCTTTCATCATGATCATTTATAAATAAGGATCACCCCTCACTCATTTGGGCAAGCTTTTGATAGCCAATTAACCCCTGTTCAGATCCCTCACGAACTCTGAATTTGAAATTCTGATTTCTTACATTCTCACCTTCAAACACCAAAACCTCCATTCAGTTAGTTTCATTAAACTTCTCTGAAGCTAACTGTTCTACCCCTAAAATTTCCCTCTCACTTATCAATAATTTTCTCACAAGATCTCCTTGGGTTCAAGACCGCACTAGGGTTTGATCAACTCAAGACACCTCCTTATGCACTGATGACCAAAATTAGGGTTTGAGTTTGCACAAGGATTTTTGAACTATCAATGCTTCATATTACTTTCATGGGTCATTATCGACCCCCAAGATTACTCATGTCAAGTTTCAAGCCTTGGATCACACTTTTGATTAGTCAATGGAACAGTTGACCTAAAAATAAACTATATTGGGGAAAAAGTCAACCATAGCCCATTTACAGTCAAACTTCATAATTTTTGACCCATATCAACATTTTGAAACCATATGTATCATTTGATCAAGTTTGGACCATAATTCCTCAAGAAATTTGATCAAATCTCCAAAAGGGCAAAATAGTCAAAATTAGGGTTTTGATTGGGAAAGGGCAATTTCTGATTTTTGACCTAGTAAATGATCAATTGGTTTAAGGCATAATCTCAAGAGTCCAATTACATAATTTTGACCTAATTACATGATTCAAAATATTGCAAGTCCATTGGATTACAGATGAATTTTGCAGTCAACTGATCAAAAGTCAATTGTATACTAAAAAGTCAAACTTTGACTTTTTGGTCAAATTCAAGTGCCAAAGATCATAATCCATCGAAACATGTCAAAATATGAAACTTATTCATCAATAAATCAAAAAGTCAAGATTTCATTTTAAAAAATTAAAATTTCTAAACTTAGAAATTTTACTAAGTGTTGGAAATTTCATGTTTTTTCATAACTTTGATCCAAATTTTCATCATGATGCAAGATGATTCAAGAGAAACTTCCAACATGAAAGTTCTAGATATCCATGAAATCTACAACTTTGCCTCACACAACTTCTCCTAAAAATTCTTGGATCTCAAGTTATAATTTTGTGAATACATGCTCATAAACTAAAAATAACTTAGTGAAATTTTGCCCTAGTTAGGCAGATTTTTGACCTAACTTCATGGCAACTTTTCACATGGTTCCAAGGGGAATCTTCAAAATAAATTCAAATATGAGTTGTAAAGCACATTTCAAGCTTTCCAAAATGTCCAAGAAATCCTTGAGATCATTCTTGAGTAGGGAGAATCGAAGAGATGAAGTTGGTGTTTTGCAACTTGAATTTTAGGTCATTTTCATGAACACAAATACAAATCAATGTTAGGCTGCATAATATTTGCCTTGCAGGCCTCAAACTTGTTTGTAACTCCATAATTAATGGATTACACAAACTTTTGAGCTATAATCCAAGTGATTTAAGCTTTATCCAATTCACATTGCCATTTTGGGAAGAAAGCTGACAATACCATTCTTGTAAAGCAAGCTTTTTGCATAAACTCCACTCTTGAGCCTCTAACTTGTTCCCTTTGATCATACTTCATCTACAAATTCAGAATCAAGTGTGTTTAAAGCTTAACCACTCTATCTTAACAAGTACACAAGCATTGAAACTTGTTTTCTCAAAAAATAACATGTTTGGCTTAAGGGTGCAAATTCAAATTCTGAGTTGTTACAAGCCTCAAAACCTCTTGCTTATAAATACACACACTATTTGAAAGTTTACACACGAGCAAAAATCCCCTGAAACTCACTCAAACTCCCTCTACTGAAATTGTCCCAAAACAACATTGTTGTGCTAGTTCTGACTTTACATACCAAACTCACATTTCCCTCGTGCGTTACTTGGCCTTTTAGTTTCTAAAGCTTCCTTGCATCAAGAGTAACTCATCCTTGTATCTGTTTCATTTCTGTAACACCATTTTCCCTATCTTCCATAACCAAAAACAGAGCATCACAGTTGGACTTCTCCAGGTCATTCCAGTCATCCTCAGCTCAAGCCAGCCATTGCATTAGCTTCCTAGAGGTCCAAAGAAGCTAACCTGATCATCAACACTGACTAAAACAAACTCATTTGCATTTCACGATTTCTAGTTTTGAGGTATTTTTCTTGAACTTCTATCTCATTACTTAGGCATTGTTAGGCTTGCATTTGTGAAGATAAAATGTAGACCGCATTTCCACGAAGTTGTACATATCCATGGTTTGCATTTATATGGCCTGAGCTTAGAGAATTTTAGAGTTGAAGTTTCTGAAAATTTTAGGGTTTAAATTAGGGCCAGAGAAATTCTCATTTATCTTTGACTTCCAGCCTTAGTTATTTACATGGTTAAATTCGTGAGAAAGAATGCAACAACTTTCATTTTGTCACTTTCCATTTTTGTTGAGAAATGAAGAAGTTACAGGTACACCGGCTGGAGGTTGAAGATGAAGTCATAAGGACTTCATTTGCCTTAGATATTTATGGTTTTGTCTATATAAACGGATGTATAGCCACCCCAATGGTAAAGCACGCACCTGTTCACCCTATGGTCCTGGGTTCAAGCCCCAACGTGACCATTTTGCTTTTTTTTTTCTCCATATTTTTGACATTCTTGATTTTTGCTTGCAGGCGCTGGGCCCTATGGGCCTGACATTCTTTTTTTTTTTGCTAGCATACCCCCTGTTTACTTATGACACCACCTTGGCCCATTTTATTTTTATTTATCTCTTTTTTCTTTTAAATATATTTTCTAAAATACCAAAAAAAAAATCATAAAATGTATAAAAATAATAGATTTATATTTTGACATAATTTAAACATTTTTCCACATGAAAAATTATTTTTATTCATTATACTTTATTTACTTTTATTAATTTCCTTGTGAATTAATTTAAAACTAGATTATTATTTATCTAAAGATATTTATTTTTAATATAAAAAAGACCAAAAATATTTCATAATACCACATACTATTTTCAAGACAAAAACACAAAAAAATACGTTTTCTTTAAACTTATTTACTTTTAATCGACTAAAATAGATTTAGGGTTTCATATAAAAAATATTTTCTTAATTAATTTCTTTTCTTAATTAACTTAAGTTATTTTAATTTAATTACCTTTTTTTCTCTAATTAGGTTTAGGTTAAAACCTCTTTCATATAAAAATCCAAACACAAAAAATCATTTCTTTCAATTTGCGTTTGTACTTTATGTATTTCTTCAATTATTTGTACAATATTCAATTTGGTTGTAATAGATTAATTAGGTTTATATTATTGCAATCCCCATTCATAAATTGTATACCCCCTCCCGCAAATGTTGTAATAGCGTAATAACTTTAAATTTCGCAATTTATCGCTTTTACATAACATGCTAGTAATTAGGGTTTGTATGGCAAGATAAAACCAATCAAATAGAAAACCCTAATTCAAGACAAAATCAAGCATGAAAATGACACACTTGCACACAAGCACCCCTAGGATAAAATCCACTTGGTTGCCTTATACAAAATGGCCATATTGCGCATGTAAGGTATCTTAGCAAAAACAAGCAAATACAATATCATAGTCCCTCGATGACGCTATTCAAAGTTGCCTTACAAATGATCTTAGTCCCCCTAAAAGAATGCTAAGATACCTTACAACATTGCTAATCATGGCTATACGATGATCCACGTTCGTTCCATTTACATCCAAATATAGGGTTGCTTACCAAATCAATGGTAAGACAACAATGTCAAAAGAAAAGAAAATGAACAAGAAAGACATTTGAGTAGGTAGATTTCTCCTAATTACTTGCTCCATTTCAAAACAAACATCCTTGCTATTTTCAAAAAAACAAACACACACATTTTCAAACATCTTACAAACATTGAAAACATTTTCAAAAAGATTAACATCTTTGTATACATTCTTACGAACGAGAATCATTACAAGGATTGCCTAAACAATGGCCTCTTTACAAAATACTTTCAAAAACCACACAAAGCACATTTTCAAACAAAAGCAAGTGATCTAGCAAGTAACTAAGAGCCCATGGAAAACCATGGATGAGAAAGGTGCTAATACCTTCCCTTTTCATAATCTACCCCCGGACTTAAGAAACAATCTTAAAGGTCTTTCCTGTGCTTTTTCACCTTTCCTTTTGGATAAAATAAAAGTCGGTGACGACTCTTGCTAATCGCAACATTTGCGATCAAACGCAAAACCCTCAAGTCAGTTCTCCCACTGTATCACAGAACTGGCGACTCTGCTGGGGAGAATTCTAAAAGTGGGGTTACCTTAGGGATAAATCCCATTTATTTGCTTACATTGTTTTACTTGTATGCTTTACATTATAGTTCTTTGTTTGGGTTTGAATGCTCTACCCGAATTTGGGATACATTATAGGTAATTAGCAATACGTTGTGGAAACTGTGCGGGGCATACCGACATGGTCTAAGCAATAACTATGTTAGTGCGACATATTTGTGGGTACCGGTAGCCTTTGAGTTAATCAAAGAGAATACGGGGCCGTTGAGTGATGTCATGAATCACTAATGAACTTTTAGAACCTTTACTTGACCAACTTGGCCTTTAGGATGTAGTGAGATGACTGACTTTGGTGCAGCCCGAAGTTGGTAGATACTCGATACTACACTCATTGAGGTTTGGTTTCTTGGGATATTTCGGTCGCCATTAAAGAGGCTTGCGCTGAAATAATGACCAAGGAAATAATCCGGTGATATTGAGCTCCTTAGAACCCGGTTACTATTACTAGGACAGGTTTAAGCCAACTAAACTTCAAGAGGGTACTTACCTATAAAACTCCATGCAAGGCTAAAACTAAGGATTTGTTTGTTTTGTTTGTATATGCATATTTGTACATAACATCATGAACATCATATACATCCACTAACCATTTCAAGGATTTTGGGATTCATCTTTGTTCTTGTTTTGTAGGATATGGATTCACTTTGCAGGAAAACTATTCAAGTCAATCTTGTAAGGATCCCTCCATAACTTAAGGAGCTAGCTTCAAGGATTCCTGAAAACTCTACATTCACCAAGAGACATGGTCGTCTACTCAACTTGGTCACCTCCAACACAGATGAGGACATGATGAAGGTGCTCTTTTAGTTCTTTGATCCTTTACACCATTACTTCACATTTCTCGACTATCAACTTGTGCCTACTTTGGAAGAATTCTCCCAACTCTTGAGGATTCCTATTCTCAATCAACTATCTTTCAACGGTACGGAAAGAGACCCAAAGCCAAAAGAGATTGCTCAAGCTCTACACTTGCACTCATCTGATGTCACGACTCATTGGGAAACAAGGAGTGGCGTCAAAGGTTTCCTAGCAAAGTTCCTGTTTGAGAAAGCCCAAAGCTGTTGGAATTCCTTGGATTTGCAAGCCTTTGAAGAAATTGTGGCTCTCCTCATCTATGGGATGATCTTGTTTCCAAATTCTGACCAACTCGTAGATGTGAACACCGTCAAAATCTTCATGTCACGCAACCCGGTGCCTACATTACTAGGAGATATCCTACACTCTTTTCACACTCGCACAATGAGGAAAAGAGGTGTCCTTATGTGTTGCACTCCTCTCTTAGAAAGATGGTTTATTTCTCATCTTCCCCAATCTGTATTAAAGAATGAGCAAGGTTCAAGGTGGTCACAAAGGTTGATGACACTCAAACATTCAGACATTCATTGGTGCTCTCGATCCAAAGAGAATGTTATCATTGTCAACCATTATGGAGAATTCCCTAATGTACCTTTACTTGGCATTAGGGGAGGTATCACCTACAACCCCTGTTTAGCCTTAAGACAGTTTGGTTATGCCCGAAGGGATGGCCTACATGAGATGCTGATTCAAGGTTTGGTATTTGACTACAACAACGACGATCATGGTCTTCGCCAGAGATTTATCCGAGCTTGGAGGATGTTAAAAAAAGGTGGATAGAAAGACTGGGGCACAAGAATTCCATCCCTCTTGAGCCTTACCTCAAATGGGTACGAACTCGTGCTTAAAGTCTTATGATGCCTTACCCCTCCATTATCCCGGTAATCATTGAGCCTATCATAGAGGGAGATGTTCCATACACTATCCTACATCCTGACATGCCCACATCTCTTGAAGACTTACAAAGGGATTGGATACAACTCAAGGGAGAGAGAGATACTTTTGAAGCCTAATTCTACGTAAGCGAGAAGAAGGTTTTGGAACTCACTGGGCTACTTCATGAGGAGCATACTCTGAATGCCTACATTGCACCAAAGAGGATGCGTACTACCTTTT
Organism: Vicia faba; assembly: GCA_948472305.1. Classification (NCBI taxonomy): domain Eukaryota; kingdom Viridiplantae; phylum Streptophyta; class Magnoliopsida; order Fabales; family Fabaceae; genus Vicia; species Vicia faba. Next base: position 1,624,781,322 of record OX451737.1, on the reverse strand, counting down.
TATCTTAGAGTTTTTATATTATTTTTCCCAAAAGGCATTGATGTATTCAATCTTTAACTTATTAATATAACGTGTGTTTCCTTTTTTGTCTAAAACAAATTTGAATCTTTGAAATCATTGAAATCGTTACATATGCATATACCATTCATCATAACATAAGAAGGTCTTTTGCAACAAGTCTCGTCATCTCTCTACTGTTTATTTTAGTAAGATGGATCTTGAGCAAACAGTGAAGGAGCTCCAAGCTCAGAATACACAGTCTCAATAGTTGCTCTTGACCCTAGCTAAGGGACAAGAAGAGTTGAAGACTTTGCTCGATGAAGAGAGGAAAAATAAGACAAAGAAGGTAAATGGAGTCCTGAACATGGGAAGAAGATTTCATGAGCAAACAAGAAGGACCTTAAACTTTGCAACAACATCCGGAGAAAAAGACAATCAGGAAGGGAAGGGTAAATAAACAGTTGTCCCGTCAGAATCAGAATCAGAAGAGGAAGAAAAAGACTACTCTGAGGAACAATACCTCCAGCTGATGACAAGTATAGACACCTCGAAGAGCAGTTGAGTGCGATGGAAATCCAAAAAGTTCCTGGCTTGGACTTTGAGGAATTGGGTTTAGTGTCGGGGATTGTGATTCCTCCGAAATTCAAAGCACCTATGTTCGCCAAATATGACGGAGTTTCATGCCCTAAAATTCATCTCCGATCATATGTAAGGAAAATCCAACCCCATACCGCTGATAAAGACTTATGGGTGCACTTCTTCCAAGACAGTCTGTCTGGAACTCAACTTGACTGGTTTTACCAACTAGAAAGAGCCAACATTCATAATTGGGAAGATCTTGCGGCAACTTTCTACAAGCAATATCAGTACAATGCCGATCTGGCGCCTACCCGTACTCAACTCCAGAGTATGGCCATGGCTTCCAATGAGGGTTTCAAGGACTATGCGCAAAAATGGAGAGACTTGGCTGGAAGAGTTCAACCCTCTTTATCTGAGAGGTAATTGGTGGACATGTTCTTGGGCACCTTGTCTGGTCCCTTCTTCAATAATTTAATTGGAAGTTCATCTGCAGGCTTTACTGAACTAATATTGACCAGAGAGAGGGTAGAAGCCGGTATAAAGAGTGGAAAGATTCAGAAAGACACATCTTCTTCTACAGCTGTAAGGAAGCCTTTCATCGGAAAGAAAGAGGTGGCTTCTGTATATCCGCAAAGAAACCAAGATAGAGTCGAACGCCGACCAATGGTGGGGGTTGTTATGATTCCTAAGCCTGCACCTGATCAACAAAGAAATAATCAACCAAAGATGGAAAGGCCAGTTAGGCAGTTCACCAGAATCAACATGACCCCGTCTCAAGTATTACCGCTTCTACTAAGATCCAATTTGGTGACCTTGAAAGAAGCTCCAAAATACCCCAATACAACATCTCCTCATTAACATCCCAATGCCCGTTGCGCATATCACTCTGAAAGTCCTGGTCACGATATTAATAACTGTTAGGTTCTAAAGAACAAAATACAAGACCTCATTGAAGCAAAAGATATTGAGTTCGATGCGCCCGAAAAGCCAAATGTCATTTCTGCCCCTATGCCCAAACATGGCCACAATACTAATGCCATTAAGGAAGATTTGTTTGTTACCTCAGTTGATGAACTCGTGACCCCACTTCCGACTATTAAAATGAATTTGTTGAATGCCAGTGTGTTCCCGAGCTGTGATGAAGTTTGCCATATATGTTTATCCTCACCAACTGACTGTCCTTTGTTGAAAGTAGGCATTCAGTGCCTGATAGATAACAAATAAATTTTGTTTGAAAAGACTCTTGTTCCGCCTATCCCTTTTGAAGATGTTTCCATCATTACCATTTCCGCCAATTCTTCCAGGGTCTTCACCAAAAGACCTGTTAGAATTACATCAGTTCCGAAAGCAACTCCTTTAATAATCACAATGCCTAGACTAGTCCCATATTTATCATACAAGACCGTACCATGGAATTATGGAGGGGATGTCTACTACCAGGATATTAAGCAGGATTGGCCAGCCACCGAAGATTCAAATTCTGAGAAAATGGATTTCAACGTCAGTAATATTGTAGGGACTAGTAAGATCACCAGAAGCGGTAGGATATTCTCTCTAGAAATTGCTCCCCCAAAGGCTGTTTCTGGACCTGTAATCATCCCTGTGGTTGTTCCAAAAGTTACTCCTACACCCATAATCATCTCTATAAATACTCCAACTGACGAAGCCGTTACAACCCCTGTTATCGTTCCTACTAACGCTCCTGCTGCCGAGTTAACCGAGACTCGAGGAAAAAGTATTCTGATTGAGCCGGTCCGGACGAAGGCTCAGTCATTGACTATCCCTGAGACCTCCAAGAAGGAAATGGAGGAGATCCTAAAAATTATAAAGAGAAGCGACTATGATGTGGTTGAACAACTGGGGAAAACTCCATCTAAAATCTCCATGCTGGCATTACTACTATGTTATGAGGCGCATGCAAAAGCCTTGGTAAAGTTCTTAAAAACTGCCCATGTACCTCAAGAGACATCTGCCGATCAGTTTCAAGACTGTGTGGCCAGCCTAACTGCGGATAATGGTTTAGGTTTTTCAGATGCTGATCTGACACCAAGGGGAAGGAAACATAATGAGGCATTGCATGTCTCGGTGGAATGTAGGGGCACAACTCTGGCTCATGTTTTGGTAGACACTGGCTCATCTCTAAATGTATTACCTAAAAAATCTCTTGATAGACTTGACTACGAGGGACTGGAATTAAAGCCAAGCAACATAATAGTAAGGGCTTTTGAAGGCTCGAAAAGGATGGTGCATGAGGAAGTGGATATCCCCATAAAGGTTGGAACCCAAAATTTCAATTCAACTTTTAATGTAATGGACATCCGCCCTTCATACTCCTGCTTGCTAGGCCGACCATGGATCCACAATGTTGGCGCTGTTACTTCTACGTTGCACCAAATGCTGAAATATCCAGTTCAAGGGAAGATTATCACCGTTCATGGAGAGGAAGAATACATGATCAGCCATCTCAATTCCTTCAGATATGTGGAATTATATGTTGAATTTATTGAAACTCCATTTCAAAACTTTGAAGAGGTCCCGCAAGAGGTGGCATTGACCAAGGCTGTGTCTTATGTTCATAAGATTGCAAGACCTCCACTCTGGATGTCATCTCTGAATGATGCCAAAGCAGTGGTAGAAGAAGGTGGGTGAACTATATGGGGATAGCTCCCAGATATTCCATATATGTATGACAAGTTTGGCCTAGGTTTCACTTCAAGTGCTCAAAAGGTTGTACGCCGTGCTCGTGCTGGAGGACCACCCTTGAAGATCAGCAACCGTGAAGTCAACGCGGTAGAAGATGGTGAAGATGGCTGCGACCTGGAGGATTGGATCTTCCCAACTGTCAATGGAGGGCTCAGCAATTGGGAGGCTAGAGACTTTATCCCGATAACTTTTATCCCATAGTAATTTGTCTTTACATTTTGTTGGATCTGTAATATTGAAACAATTCGCACTCTTAAAACCTTATGTCTTACCCGAGGCACAATGGTCCATTTGTAAGGGTTATTATCTCTTTTTCATATGACATCAACGAATCATGGATGTTTTTCGCATACAAACTTTTGTGCTCATTGTTTTTCTTTTACATTTTATTTTCTTTCAAAGATAGCTATACCCTTACACACACCCACACTCACAATGCAGATATACATCCATTCGGGATCCCATGGGTAACGATACTGCTATGGCCTTTTGTGACTCTTAGAATCTAATCTACCAAGCCAAAGACGAAGGTGAGGAAGATTGTGAAGTACCAGGGGAACTTGCCAGATTGCTAAAACAAGAAGAGAGTACCATTCAACCTCACGAGGAACCCGTGGATACAATCAACCTAGGTACCGAAGAAGACAAAAAAGAGGTCAAGGTGGGTGCCAATATGGAACCTAGTGTGAAGGAGTGTCTGATTCAGTTATTACACGATTATGTTGAATTCTTTGCCTGGTCATATGAAGATGATGGGCTGTTTTAATCTGTAGCGTATAGCCTAAATGTAGTACTGCAAGTGTACAGCCTATCGAAGTAATATATAAGATTATCGAACCACAGAGACCAATTGTCAATCTATCAACTCTATTGCTAAGGTGCTTATCTAAGGCGAATAAGGATATTGATGTGAGTGCAGTGCACAAAGTAAATATGCGAGGGAAATAACAGTTTAAAAGACAGGTTGGAATGTAAATCATGTAATCAGATATTGGTCCGGTCATGCGTAGATGAACCTACTTATGGGGCAGTATTTTCTATTGATAGCAAAGAATCAGTTTAACGGGAACCTGTAGCTTTTGACTACTAAGAACCGAGTTTACTCTTTAAATTAAATTCCTTTATTGTCACATATAAAGGGTGCCTTCCGCGTTAAAGAGGTAAACCTATTTTTAAGAAATTGATAGTTTTGACTTAACAGAAATGTGATCTTACTCGGAAAGATTAACTTAAAGAGACTTTTGGCTTTTGACCAAGAGTCAGATTTTAAACCTACAAACGCGTCCGAAAATAGTTTCAAAATCGTTTTCTAAAAAAGGTCAATGATTCCTATTTAACCAATCAACGGCTGTCGCTCTTTTTGTTTGGTTAAATAATAATCAAGTCGTATCATTAGTTTGGACGGCTTTCGATCTTACCCAATAAACATTTAAACACAATTGACTTAAGTTAGAAGCAAAACATCCCCAGAGTATTTTCACTAGCATGATAATTGGAACACAACCACGATGACAATCATTACATCCTAACCTTTATAGTTTAGCCAGACATAATAAGTGCGAGTCTATAAAACGTGTAGACTATGGTAAGAGCATTTAAAGTCTATAAAACGTGTAGACTATGGTAAGAGCATTTAAAGTCTATAAAACGTGTAGACTATGATAAGAGCATTTAAAGTCTATAAAACGTGTAGACTATGATAAGAGCAATTAAATAAAGAAATGCAATAAATTAGAACCTTGCTCCGGTCGGAGACTTGAATCTGATACAAATCTACGGAAAAGTAAGGCCGGTATGATGAACTTCAACCAAAGTGCTCCAAGACTCGATTACAACTCAATCTACACCGCAATAACTCCCCGATGTGAAGAGATTATTACTTTACAGAAACTGATAGTATATGGCTTAAGATTGTACTAAGCTTGGATGAAACTAAAGAATGAGAATCGAAAGCTATTTATAGAGGAACTTTGAGGTGCGTAAGGACCAGCATGCCCCTTAACTTCTTTTGAGCGGGAGCCTTTTTGTGAAGGCCGCGGGCGCGGTGAGGGTGGCCGCGGGCGCGGCGCCTGGAACCGCCACATCATGGGAACGTGGCAGTTGATCTCTGGGTGAAAGTGGGCCACGTCATCGCGTTTCCTGTAGCCAGCGCGGTGCTGAACGCCATAAGTGCAAAATATCTTGAAAAACCCTAATTTCTTGGCGTTTTGGCTCGTTTCTTCAAAGAAGGCTCTGAAATGACAAGAATCCTGAAAACAAAGGAAAAAGGAACATAATACGAGAAAATGACAATAAAAACTAAGGAAAACATGTGATATTTGAGTCAGAAACATAGTGCGATTTAGTGCGATCAAATCCTCCCACGCTTAGACCTTTGCTTGTCCTCAAGCAACAACTCTTAAAAGTAGATGAAAGAAAATTTATGGTGTATACAGGTTTTGGGCAAAGAGGGCTTCTAAGTCCGAGTAAGGGTGTGTTGTCAGGCACTAACTATCTGAATCAAGGGTATCTTAATTACACTACTCGCAGAAATGCGGACATAAACCTCATAAGTATACAGATTGATCCAAATATCCTTACTATGCTAAGACTTCTTTTTGTACGAGGTCCTTTTTCATTCAGGCGCAATCACATTAAGCCCGTTATCCGTACATACTCATGGTGTAGTGACCGGTTAGTGACTCTGATCTCAAGTGATGGGATTCTGGTACAAGAGTTGGTTTAATCCCTTTTTATTTTACCCATTTGCAGTTGCGGGGGATCGGACCGTAGTCCGCCCTACCAAGTTCAGCACCAGATACCTCTGAACCAACTACAACAGATATGCCTTATATATTTTTTTCTTTGTTTTTGTTAGTGTTTACAACTTTCTTGAGTTAAGTAATCTTTGTGAGGATCACCCAACTCATAGTCGTATTCATACTTTTTTTTGTAACTTTTAAGGCAAAAATAGAGATCATCCACTTATATTCATCGATCCCACACTTAGAGCATGCTTAGGCCGGAGCTGACTGCTAAGATAAACTACTTGAAGACCTATTTGTACAGTTTTATTCAAAATCATAGCATATTGGGGAGAAAGGATCTAATCTAAATATTCAAAAAGGCTTATGGTGTAAAAATGATAACGAATTTTTCAAAAAGTGAGTGTCCGAGAAACAGACCCTATCTAGGACCTGTCTCATAGCCCAAATCCTTAAAAACAACCATAAATCTTTGAAAAATAAAAATTTTGTAAGGCTAAAAGGTGGGGGAAATGAAAGGGTACACTACGCAGAAAGACTCGCCTATCACATGCATTTTATTAACTACGAAAAAAAAGGAAAAATGCGGAAGGAAAATAAAAGCAGGAAAAACGGAAAATAAAAGCGAAAAATAAAAGCGAAAAATGGGAAATAAAAGCGATAAATGCTCCTCCCACACTTAAATCAGACATTGTCCTCAATGTTCCAAAATAAGGTAGGAGGAGGTACCTGAAAACACTAGTGGGGGCCACTAGGACCTTCACCATCCTGGTTGGTACGACCGGAACGGCGGCTACGGCTGCGACGGCGGCTATCTCGGTCCAAAACAAGCTGCTCCAGTCTCTCTGACAAGGCGGCATTTGCCGCTTGTAGCTCTTGGGTCCGACCAATGAGGGTGCCTTGGGTTGCCTCCATCAATTGGAAGTGACGAGCGTTTGTGGTCTGGTGTAGGTGCTGTTCTCTCTGAAAAGCCAGCTGACTTTCCATAATAGTGCGCAGAGAGCTAGCATTTTGTTCTTGGGACGCTTGCATGAAGGCCATGTTGTCGGCCGCCTGTTGCTGCAAGGTAGCAAGGAGGGTGTCCCTCTGGGCCTCTCGGGCCATATGCTCACGCCACATGTCCTCAGTGACATGGAAGCTAGGAGCTGTACCTGCATGTGGGTTAGAGGTTGAAGGTGCCGTGTGTGAAGGTGAAAAATGGGGTGGTTCCTCTGTTTGGAAATCGTACTCATCATCAGTGTTGTTACCCTCATTTAAAGGTAGATTTGGGGGCAACGGACCAATAAAAGCAGGAGCGTTGAGATCGTAGGTCCAGTTACGCTCAAATCGAATATCAGTACGACGGGTGCAAGGCATAACAACACTGGGTACAGCAGCACCTCCAACCATTAGGAAGTAACCACCTTCCTTCCTCGTCTTGCATAAACGCATATCCCTGAAAAATTTAAGATTTGCAATCCGAGGAGGAAGTGGTTCTAGGGTGGCAAGTTCCGTATCCAATCCTATGGCACGGGCAATAGTGGTAGTCAGTCCACCAAAGGAAATCGGCCCACCTTTTCTTAAAACATGGTGCATGTGGGCAATCATGAATGGGACGGGATTAACTTTGGTGTCTGTGAGGCAGCTCTGCATGATAATTAATTCTTTAGCATTCACCTTGTTTGGGTTTTCCCGAGCAAAGATGGTGGATGCTAAAAGAAATCTAAAGACACGAAGGGCAGGATTGTGGATGTGAGAAGCAAGAAGGCCATCAAAAGATGTTGCATTTTGTTTAGTAATTCTGGCCCAAAATGCTTCAAATGCCCAATCCGTGTCTAAAGGTGCTTCACAAATGGCACCATCCCCATAAGGCAATCCTAACATGGCGGCTAGACCGTCAGTGGAGTAATCATATTCGACATTAAACATTCTAAATTTGACTCCACCTACGGTGCTAGCAGTGTTAGGAGAGACATTATAAATTAAAGAACTTAAAAACTCGAACGTCAGCCTAGGGTAGGTCGGTGCTTGAGTAGCAAAAATATCATGCATACCTATTTTATCTAGAAGGAAGAATACACTATGGTATATACCTAATGAATATAGACAGTTTTCATCGATATACCTGGTAGAGTGTATTGGTGTTGTCAGCAATTTTTCAAGCCGCTTTAGTTGCCTTTCTCCGGCTTGACCACCACGTAAAATGTAACCGTGACATTCCATAGGATTTTCTTGTGGATAAAAAGAGAGAAAGAATGGGATGTAGAAGTAATGAAGGTGTGAGGAAGAAAATGATATAGTAGGGGGTATTTATAGGAAGGGAAGAAAGAAAATGGTGGTTGTAAATATTTATGATGAAAATAATGGAAATAAATGTAGTGGGTTGGTATGGGTAATAAAGTGGGTTAAAATTGGAAGAAAATGGGATTGGAAATTGAAAAAGTGGTAAAATGGGGGGAAAAACGAGCTACTAGCCGTTAGGTGACCGTTGCGTCACCGCGGGCGCGGCAGGGCCTACCGCGGGCGAGGTGAGGTCGAGGTCAGTTGGGCTGGCCTGGCTTTCTTTCCATTGGGCTTTTTCTTCCTCGCCATTATCTTCAATTTCTGGAGGTGTACCTATTTTTCTTATAAATATGCATATATGTACGTGAATACATATACACATGTTTATTTATTTTATTTTTATATTAAAACTATGGTGACCTAGAAAAACAAAAACATTAGTAAATAAATAAAACATATGCATATATATATATATATATATATATATAGATATAGGTACGGACATTGGGTCATCAAAATAAATATTAACAACTCAGGAAACAGATAATGCAAAAATAAAAATGAGTCTGAAAAGGAAATCAACATAATACTAATAATACTGAAACTAGATATCTTGTGAACAATAAAGATCTATTGCCAACCGGTAGGATGCTCTGCAGGAGTGCCTGGGCCACGCAGCTCAGTCAGTTGGCGTCGAATCTCTGCCACCTCGTGAGCTAATTCATCTAACTCACCAGCGAAGGTAACATCATTCACTTCCAACTGCAAATGAAGGTCAGCCACCTCATTGCGGAGAGTGGTTATCTCAGTGCGCATAGCAGTCAATAGAGTGCGAATATCAGGTTCCTGCAAGCTGAGGTTATTAGTAAGAACAGTAGTATGTGTAACCTCGGGTCGGGATGTGTGATCTGGAGCGGAGTCCTCGGAGGCAGGAGTGTAGTCCTGAGTGGGATCTTCAGAAGCAGGAGTGTATTCTGGAGTGAGATCTTCGGAAGCAGGAGTGTATTCTGGAGTGTACTCTTCGGAGGCAGGAGTGTATTCTGGAGTGTACTCTGATATCTCACCCCAACCTTCTACAGAATAGTTCCAGTTAGCAGAGTTGGAAACACAAGTCATCTGAGGGTCTGGCATGGTGAAGGTGTAAACTGTCTGGTCATTGATAAGCAATCTGTACCGATATGGGTGGAAAGAGGCCCTCCTCATGAATCCACGATCCATGCAAAAGTCTAAATCCAGAAAAGTATATCCACAGTATGGGGTCAGCTGTGCTATCATACTGTCTAAACCCAAAGCAGAAGCTATCTGTGTCACATTCCCTCCGGAATGAATGAGCCCTACAGCGGATCGAGCAGTCTGCTCGAGGCTCTCTATCAGAAAACCTCCACTAGCTATAGGTCTGGACTGACTAGCACAGTATAAGAAAAGGATCTCCTCAGCGGTGACCAAGTGGTCACAGTAACTTCTCCCAAAGAAAGTGTGGCATAGGATCATCTCGAAGTATCGGAAGGCCGGGTTATGGATCTTCCGGGACAGCTGGGTAGAGGGGTCAAGACTGGCTCTATCAGTAATGTCCTGCCAAAATTTGTCAATGTCTCTGTCCATGTAGCAACTCAATGGGAACTCAGTTATAGCGGTCGGTCCAGTTTGGAAACCAAGCAAATCCCCAAATTCTTTGGTGGTTAGGGTATACTCGGTGCCAAACAATCTGAAACTCAGGCGTCCTCGCTCATCTCCTTCACCTACTCGTGGATTATAGTCCATAGAGCTAAGAAACTCCAGAGTAAGGTTCCTGTAGGTTTTGTGGACATCATCGGCATAAGAATCCCAGCTAAGTTGGTTGCATAGATACCGAATACTTGGCTCAATCCCGAGTGCCTCCATGCAGCTCTGATCGGGGTACCTAGTGGGTACCATAGGTCTAGCAGATAAGGTAGCAAATCGGGCCTTTTGCGCTTCATCTCTGAAAATCACAACCATACCATCGGGGTGATGCATCCTGAAAATATAAACACAAGAAATTAGTCCAAATAAAATATATAAATCACTAAAATAAAATAAAATAAAATAAAGAATAAACCATGGGTTGCCTCCCAGGCAGCGCTTGTTTAACGTCGTTTAGCTTGACGATTAGATCTTACTTTATGTGGGTATTGGTGGGTCTATAAGAATATGACTAGAGTAGTCAACAGGCAAATCGCCTCCTTTGTAGAGCTTCAGTCTTTGTCCATTTACCACAAATGGAGCACATGAATTGTTTTTGATTTCTACTGCTCCAGACTTTAGAACTTTTGACACTTCAAATGGACCTGTCCATCTTGAACGAAGCTTACCAGGAAAAAGTCGTAACCTTGAGTTAAATAGGAGAACAGGATCACCAATGTTGAAATCTTTCTTGATGATTTTTTTATCATGCCACATTTTGGTTCTTTCCTTATATATGATGGCATTCTCATAGGAATTCAAGCGAAGCTCTTCTAGCTTGTGAATGTCCAGGATACGTTTTTCTCCGGCTTTCAGGTAATCTAGATTCAAGGATTTAATGGCCCAATAGGCTTTATGTTCTAGTTCGAAGGGTAAATGACAGGACTTTCCATAAACCAATTGATAAGGAGTTGTTCCAATAGGGGTTTTATAAGCCGTTCTATAAGCCCATAAGGCGTCTTTAAGTTTTCCAGACCAGTCTTTTCTGGATAATGATACGGTTTTTTCTAGGATCTGCTTAATCTCCCTATTCGATACCTCTACTTGGCCACTGGTTTGCGGGTGATATGGTGATGCTACTCTATGTTTTACTCCGTATTTGCTTAGAAGCTTGTCAAATATCTTAGATATAAAATGCGATCCTCCATCACTTATGACTAACCTCGGGGTTCCAAACCTAGGGAAAATAATATTCTTAAACAGTTTGATAACTACCTTGGTATCGTTTGTGGGTGATGCAACAGCTTCGATCCACTTTGAGACATAATCGACAGCTACTAGGATATACTTGTTACCCATTGAAGAAGGAAAAGGTCCCATGAAATCTATACCCCAGACATCAAATATTTCCACTTCTTGGATGTTTCTTAAAGGCATTTCATCACGTCTTGAGATGTTCCCAGTGCGTTGGCATCGGTCACATTTTGTAATGTAAGTGTGGACATCGCGCCATACAGTAGGCCAATAAAAACCTGCTTGAAATATTTTGGCGCATGTTTTAGACGTGCTTGCATGTCCACCGTAAGGTGAAGCATGACAATGTTTAATGACATTGCCTACTTCTTCCTCCGGCACACATCGTCGGAATATATTATATATTCCTCTTTTGAATAGGAGGGGTTCATCCCAAAAGAAGTGTTTAACATCTCTGAAAAACTTCTTCTTCTGTTGGTAGCTTAAGTCGGGGGGTATGATATCAGCGGCTAGATAATTTACAATATCTGCGTACCATGGTATGTTGTTCATGGTTGAGATTTCCTCATAAGTCTCTTCTTCAGTTGAGTTTATCCCAGCTATTAATCTTTCATAAGTAGAGTGATCGTCTATAGGTATAAGTTCAGGCTTAAGGTGTTCTAACCTAGAGAGATGATTAGCTACTAAGTTTTCAGCTCCTTTTTTATCCTTAATATCCAAGTCAAATTCTTGGAGTAAAAGTACCCATCTGAGCAATCTAGGCTTAGCATCTTTCTTACTTAACAAGTACCGGATTGCTGCATGATCTGTGTATACTATTATTTTTGCTCCCACCAAATAAGATCGAAATTTATCAATAGCAAAAACTACGGCTAGCAATTCTTTTTCTGTGGTTGTATAATTTAGCTGGGCAGCGTCTAGTGTTCTACTAGCGTAGTAAATTGCATGCAGTTTTTTGTCTTTTCTTTGCCCTAGTACAGCCCCTACCGCGAAATCACTAGCATCGCACATGATTTCAAAGGGTTGTGTCCAATCAGGTGGTCTTATGATAGGTGCTGAAATAAGAGCTTGCTTTAAAACTTCAAAGGCCTCAAGACATTTTTGGTCGAATTCAAACTCGACATCCTTCATCAATAAGTTAGTTAAAGGTTTAGTTATTGCGGAAAAATTCTTGATGAAACGTCGGTAGAACCCGGCATGTCCTAGGAAACTTCTTATTTCCCTGACGGTCTTAGGTGGGTTTAAGTTTTCTATAACTTCAATCTTGGCCTTATCGACTTCTATACCTCTTTCAGAAATAATGTGTCCCAAGACTATCCCTTCACTTACCATAAAGTGGCACTTTTCCCAATTCAACACAAGGTTTACTTCCACACATCTTTTTAAGATTTTCTCCAAGTTCGAGAGGCAGTTTTTGAAATCAAACCCACACACTGAAAAATCGTCCATAAATACTTCCATAATTCCATCTAGGTAGTCTGCGAAAATTGACATCATACAACGTTGGAAAGTGGCAGGTGCATTACAGAGTCCAAAGGGCATTCGTCTATAAGCGAATGTTCCATAAGGGCAGGTAAATGTGGTTTTTTCTTGGTCCTCTGGGTGAATAGGGATTTGGAAAAATCCCGAATATCCATCAAGATAGCAGAAACATGAGTGTCTTGCTAGACGTTCAAGCATCTGATCTATAAATGGGAGAGGGAAATGGTCTTTTCTTGTTGCCTTATTCAACCTTCTGTAATCTATACACATTCGCCATCCTCCTTCTGTTCGTTTTGCCACATGCTCACCTTTCTCATTTTTTAGAACAGTGATACCTCCTTTCTTGGGTACCACATGGACTGGGCTTACCCATTCACTGTCCGAAATTTGGTATATGATACCAGCCTCTAATAACTTAAGAACTTATTTCTTGACTACATCACTCATGATAGGGTTTATTCTTCTTTGATGTTCTCTTGAGGGTTTCGAATCTTTTTCTAGCATAATCCGATGCATGCATACGGATGGGCTTATACCTCTTAAATCTGAAACTTTATACCCTAAAGCTGAGGGATATTTTCGCAAGGTATCTAATAGTTGATTTGTTTCTATTTGGTTTAGAGTGGCGCTAATTATAACAGGTCTATTCATCTCCTCATCCAAAAACTCATATCTTAGATTCTTGGGTAGTTCCTTAAGTTCTATAGTGGTTTTCTCAGCACGTGGCAGAAGGTCATGGGTAAGAGCTAAGCATTCGAAAAGGTTGTCGTCAATGTACGGTTCGATACTCTCAAATCCGTCATCCTCTAAAATAGGGGTTGATGGTAATTTGGTTAATAATTCGTTTTGTTCGAGCTCATTTACACATTCATCAATGATGTTGATGGCATAACACGCATCTCCTATCACTGGTGCCATTAGAAATTTTGATAAAATGAACTCAATCTTTTCATCTCCTACCTCGAAAGTCAGTTTCCCTTTCTTAACATCTATTATAGCTCCGGCGGTCGATAGGAAGGGTCTTCCTAAGAGGATTGGGATGTCTTCATCTTCTTTGATATCCATTACGACGAAGTCGGTCGGAATGTACAACTGACCAATCTTGACAGGTATGTCTTCTAAAATACCCATGGGATATTTGACAGATCTATCAGCTAGTTGTAAGGACATCTTAGTAGGTTGAAGTTCTCCTAATTTTAACCTCTTACAGACGGCCAGAGGCATCAGACTTACACTTGCTCCTAGGTCTAAAAATGCTTTGTCTATCATATGGTTACCTAGGATGCAAGGGATAGAAAAACTTCCAGGGTCTTTATCTTTCTTGGCGAGTTTATTTTCGGATATAAAATGACATTCTAAAGGCTTGGGATCATCGAGTCGTCGTTTATTGGTCAAAATATCTTTCAGAAACTTAGCATATGATGGTATCTGGGTTATAGCTTCAGTAAAAGGAATCTCAACATGGAGTTTCTCTATTACCTTAATAAACTTTTGGTACTGGTTTTCTACTTTGGTGTTTTTCAGCCTCTGTGGGAATGGAATAGGTGGTTTATAAGGTTGTTGAGTGTTTTTCTCTACTTCTGGTTTTGATTGCTTTCCTGGTTTCTCTGGTTCCTCCACCTGGTCTTTGGGCGTAGCATCTTCCATAGGTTTTTCTGATGTGCTTAAGTCAGGATTTCTAGGTCCTTCATAAGCGGTTCCACTTCTTAGTGTGATAGAATTTGCTTGGCCTTTTGGATTTGGTTGAGTTTGTCCAGGGAATTGTCCTCAAGGTGCAACTTGTACAGAGGTGTTTTGTGCTACTTGGGAAATCTGAGTCTCAAGCATTTTGGTGTGGGTTATTATCTGGTCAAACTTGGTTGCTAGTTGAGTAACCAGTTCGTTCGTGTGAATATGTTGGTTCATAAACTCCTTATTTTGCTGGGTTTGAGCTTGAATAAAGGTGTCTATGGTTTCTTTAAGGTTTGGTCTTGGGGGTACTATTTGCATAGGTTGGTTTTGTTTTTGCGTTTGGAATCCTTGAGGTCTCGAAGGTCCGGGATTTTGGATAGGGTTGTTGTTTTTGTAAGAGAAATTCGGGTGGTTCCTCCATCCAGGATTGTAGGTATTCGAGAAAGGGTTCCCTTGAGTATAGTTAACTTGGTCTGAGCTTGATTCGTTCAAAAGGTTACAGTCAACGGTTTGATGTCCTTGAGCTCCACAGAGTTCGCACTCCGATTGGATTGCTGCTACTGTGGTTGGGTTTTGAGACATGTTCTCGACTCTCAAGGCTAGGGCGTCCATCTTGGCATTGATCATGTCCATGCAACTTACCTCATGCTTTCCTCCATGGCTCTCCTTTTTCTCTACTGTCGCTCGTTCTAATCCCCATTGGGCATGGTTTTGGGCCATGTCCTCTATTAGGGCACAAGCGTCAGGGTAAGGTTTGTTCATCAACGCTCCGCCAGCGGCAGCGTCTATGGACATCTTTGTGTTGTAATGGAGTCCATTATAGAAGGTATGTATGATTAACCATTGCTCTAGGCCATGGTGCGGACAGGCTCTTAAAAGTTCTTTATATCTCTCCCAGGCATCAAAAAGTGATTCGCCTTGGTTTTGGGTGAAACAAGTGATCAGGTTCCTAAGAACAGCGGTCTTGCTTGGTGGAAAATACCTCGCAAGAAAAGCTCTCCTAAGGTCTTCCCAAGTTGTTATTGAGTTAGTTGGAAGGGCGTCTAACCAGTCGTGAGCTTTACCTCTAAGGGAAAAAGGAAATAGTCTTAATCGGATAGCTTCGGGCGTGGCTCCATTTGCCTTAAGGGTGTCAGCTAACTGGATAAATACCTTTAAATGTTGATTCGGGTTCTCGGTAGCGAGACCAGCGAATTGGTTTTGTTGTACTAATTGTAGTAACGAGGGCTTTAGTTCAAAGTTGTTGGTAGTTATAGCAGGGTTTACTATACTAGAACTAGGTTCCTCGTTAGATGGTTGGGCGAATTCCTTGAGCGGTCTTTGGTTACGATCTTCTGCCATAGCTCTTCTTATCTTGCGAATAAAAAGACGGGCACGAGCGTAACGTTCAGGTTCTACTAAAGGATCTATTAGGTTGCCGGTGCTACGATTTCTACGCATCTACCGGCTAGAATAGCCTTAGTCTAAACGGGATAACAATAGGGTACGAAATTTGACGAAGTTGGTCCCCGGCAACGGCGCCAAAAACTTGATGGGCTGTTTTAATCTGTAGCGTATAGCCTAAATGTAGTACTGCAAGTGTACAGCCTATCGAAGTAATATATAAGATTATCGAACCACAGAGACCAATTGTCAATCTATCAACTCTATTGCTAAGGTGCTTATCTAAGGCGAATAAGGATATTGATGTGAGTGCAGTGCACAAAGTAAATATGCGAGGGAAATAACAGTTTAAAAGACAGGTTGGAATGTAAATCATGTAATCAGATATTGGTCCGGTCATGCGTAGATGAACCTACTTATGGGGCAGTATTTTCTATTGATAGCAAAGAATCAGTTTAACGGGAACCTGTAGCTTTTGACTACTAAGAACCGAGTTTACTCTTTAAATTAAATTCCTTTATTGTCACATATAAAGGGTGCCTTCCGCGTTAAAGAGGTAAACCTATTTTTAAGAAATTGATAGTTTTGACTTAACAGAAAAGTGATCTTACTCGGAAAGATTAACTTAAAGAGACTTTTGGCTTTTGACCAAGAGTCAGATTTTAAACCTACAAACGCGTCCGAAAATAGTTTCAAAATCGTTTTCTAAAAAAGGTCAATGATTCCTATTTAACCAATCAACGGCTGTCGCTCTTTTTGTTTGGTTAAATAATAATCAAGTCGTATCATTAGTTTGGACGGCTTTCGATCTTACCCAATAAACATTTAAACACAATTGACTTAAGTTAGAAGAAAAACATCCCCAGAGTATTTTCACTAGCATGATAATTGGAACACAACCACGATGACAATCATTACATCCTAACCTTTATAGTTTAGCCAGACATAATAAGTGCGAGTCTATAAAACGTGTAGACTATGGTAAGAGCATTTAAAGTCTATAAAACGTGTAGACTATGGTAAGAGCATTTAAAGTCTATAAAACGTGTAGACTATGATAAGACCATTTAAAGTCTATAAAACGTGTAGACTATGATAAGAGCAATTAAATAAAGAAATGCAATAAATTAGAACCTTGCTCCGGTCGGAGACTTGAATCTGATACAAATCTACGGAAAAGTAAGGCCGGTATGATGAACTTCAACCAAAGTGCTCCAAGACTCGATTACAACTCAATCTACACCGCAATAACTCCCCGATGTGAAGAGATTATTACTTTACAGAAACTGATAGTATATGGCTTAAGATTGTACTAAGCTTGGATGAAACTAAAGAATGAGAATCGAAAGCTATTTATAGAGGAACTTTGAGGTGCGTAAGGACCAGCATGCCCCTTAACTTCTTTTGAGCGGGAGCCTTTTTGTGAAGGCCGCGGGCGCGGTGAGGGTGGCCGCGGGCGCGGCGCCTGGAACCGCCACATCATGGGAACGTGGCAGTTGATCTCTGGGTGAAAGTGGGCCACGTCATCGCGTTTCCTGTAGCCAGCGCGGTGCTGAACGCCATAAGTGCAAAATATCTTGAAAAACCCTAATTTCTTGGCGTTTTGGCTCGTTTCTTCACAGAAGGCTCTGAAATGACAAGAATCCTGAAAACAAAGGAAAAAGGAACATAATACGAGAAAATGACAATAAAAACTAAGGAAAACATGTGATATTTGAGTCAGAAACATAGTGCGATTTAGTGCGATCAGAAGACATGCCGGGACTCGATGTAGACATTGTGGTACATCATTTTCCTAGAAGAGAAGATTGTCCGCCATTAAAGCAAAAGGTTCGCCGCATGAGACCTGATATGTCATAAAAGATTAAAGAAAAAGTCATGAAGCAATTCAACACTGGATTCTTGGTTGTCATCTCTTACCCTCAATGGGTTACCAATATTGTTCCCGTACCCAAAAAAGACGACAACATGCGAATGTGTGTGGACTACAGAGATTTGAATAGGGCAAGCCCTAAGGATGATTTTCCACTCCCTCACATTGATATCCTAGTTGACAATACGGCACAACACAAAGTGTTTTCCTTCATGGACGGGTTCTCAGGTTACAACCAAATCAAAATGGCGCCTGAGGACATGGAGAAAACAACATCTGTCACACAGTGGGGCACATTCTGCTACAAGGTAATGACATTCGGACTAAAGAATGATGGGGAAACCTATCAGCGTGCCATGGTAGCTTTATTTCATAACATGATACATCAGGAAATAGAGGTCTACATGGACGATATGATAGCCTGATCTCAAACAGAAGAAGAGCATCTTGATCACTTACAAAAGCTATTTGAGAGACTGGTTAAGTACAAGCTAAGGTTGAATCCAAACAAATGCACATTTGGAGTGTGGTCTGGTAAACTCCTAGGCTTTGTAGTCAGCAACAAAGGTATTGAGGTCGATCCTGCCAAAGTTAAAGCAATACAAGAGATGCCTGCTCCTCGTACTGAGAAGGAAGTCAGAGGATTCTTGGGACGTTTGAATTACATTGCCAAATTCATTTCTCACCTAACAGCTACTTATGAGCCAATCTTCAAACTATTGAAGAAACATCAAGTAGTCAAATGGAATGATGAAGGTCAAGTTTCTTTTGACAAAATCAAAGAATACTTACAAGATCCTCATGTGTTGATGCCACCAGTGGAGGGAAGACCATTGATCATGTATCTAACTGTTTTAGGAAACTCAATGGGGTGTGTATTGGGGCAGCATGACGAGTTTGTCCGAAAAGAGCACGCTATTTATTACCTGAGCAAAAAGTTTACCGACTGTGAAACCAAATATCTACTGCTCGAGAAAACTTGCAGTACTCTGGCATAGGCTGCTCGCCGGCTAAGACAATATATGTTGACCGATACTATCTTGTTGATATCTAAAATGGATCCGATAAAATACATCTTCGAGAAGCCTGCTCTTTCTGGGAGAATACCAAGATGGCAGATGATCCTGACGGAATATGACATACAATATACTACCCAAAAAGCAATAAAGGGCAGTGTATTAGCCGATCACCTTGCTCACCAAGCTGTAGAAGATAACCAGTCCATGAAATTCGAATTTTCGGATGAATACATCATGACGTTAGACAACTGTGAAGATTTCAGGCCATATGATGGACCTGAACAAGGATCCCGCAGGACCCTATTCTTTGATGGGGCATCCTACGCACTTGGCAATGGTATCAATGTTGTACTCATATCTCTTGAAGGGTGTCATACTCCCTTTACCGCAAGACTCTATTTCAATTGTACAAACAACATGGTAGAATACAAAGCGTGCATCTTTGGTCTCAAAGCTGCCATAGACTTGGGGATCAAATCCTTGGATGTATTCGGAGATTCAGCTTTGGTCATCAGTCAGATCAAAGGGGAATGGGACACCAAACACCCTAACCTTATCCCTTATAAAGAACATGTTTTGACATTGCTACCAAATTTTGAGAAAATTACCTTCAAGCATTTCCCGCGAGAAGAAAATCAGCTAGCAGACGCTCTAGCCACAATGTCATCTATGTTTAAACTTAATTGGGATGACAAGGCTCCCCAGATCACCATTGAATGAATGGTTGAACCAACACACTGTCACGAGAGTAATACTGAAGAAGTAGTGGACCAGCCTTGGTTTCACGAAGTCAAGAAGTATCTCGAGGCTCAAGAATATCCAAAAGGAGCTTCAATCAATGATAAGAAGTTCTTAAGGAGATTCTCTGCTAAATTTTTCCTTAGTAATGGCATCCTATACAAACGCAATCATGACTCTATGTTGCTTCGGTACGTAGATAAGGTTGAAGCTAAAATGATCATGGATGAATTGCATGAAGGAACTTTTGGCACCCATTCTAGTGGGCATACGATGGAAAAGAAAATCCTACGGGAAGGCTATTACTGGTCTACCATTAAAGCAGGTTGTTATCAACACTCTCGAACTTACCATAAGTGTCAAATTTATGCGGACAAGGTGCACGTACCTCCAGTTCCTCTGAATGTCTTGACGGCTCCATGGCCCTTTGCTATGTGGGGGATTGAAATGATTGGGGAAATCAAGATGACGGCCTCCAACGGACACCGCTTCATCTTAGTGGCCATTAATTACTTTACCAAATCGGTGGAGGCAGCTTCCTTCGCTTCCGTTACCAAGAATGTTGTTGCCTGTTTCATCAAGAAAAATCTTATTTGTCGGTACGGTATCCCTGAAAGGATCATCACTGACAATGGTACAAATCTCAACAACACTATGATCACTGCCCTGTGCGAGCAATTCAAGATCCAGCATCATAATTCTTCCCCTTACCGGCTAAAGATGAATGGTGCTGTCGAAGCTTCAAATAAGAACATTAAAAAGATCATACAAAAACTGACAGTCACATACAAAGACTGGCATGAGATGCTACCATTCGCTCTCCACGGGTATCATACCACAACTCGCACATCAACCGGGGAAACACCATATTCTCTGGTTTACGGCATGGAGGTTGTCTTGCCTATCGAGGTCCAGATTCCCTCTCTGAGGATTATGAAGGATGCAGGGTTGAACGAAGACGATTGGATCCAGACTCGACTTGATCAACTGAACTTGATTGATGAGAAGAGACTTACTGCTGTTTTCCATGGTCAAATGTATCAAAAACGGATGATCAAGGCTTTCAACAAAAAGGTCAGACGCCGAGTGTATCAAGTTGGGGATCTAGTGATCAAACGCATCATCTTGCCACAAGGTGATCCCAGGGGAAAATGGAATCCTACTTATGAAGGACCATTTTTATCAAAAACATTTTCTCTGGTGGGGCAATGATCTTAACCACCATGGATGGTGACGACCTGCCGCATCCTGTAAACGCGGACATAGTCAAAAGATACTACGCATAAGAGACCCTCTAGGTTGACATACCTAGGCAAAACAAGGGCATCCCGGGGAACCAAAAAGGTTCGGGAAAAAATTAGGGATAAGACAAAAAATTTGTACACCCGACAAGTTGAAAAGCCGAAAGGGTGACTTGGGCAAAAAAGGGTTTCCCGGTGGATTTAAAACCCGAAAGGGCGGTCCAAGCAAAAGTTAGGGAATTTAAGCGTATGACTATGTCCCGTTGGATCACTTTACAGACAACCTTTGATTTCCACTGACAAACTCAGAGGTTCTGATTAATTCAATCATCTTCGGACAAGGCAGCAAATAGATAATATGCTCAGAGATACGAAGGCTATAGCATAATGGAAACCCAGTGGGATTATTACACATAACTATCTTTTTTTTTTGTATCAAAATTTTCATTTTTTACGACAACATTCTCTTACTAGAATGTTTGTCTCCTTGTACAAAAATACTTACTCAAAGTCAATACAAAGATATCTCTTTTAAAGTGCAAAAACTATTTGTTTTTCTTTACGCTCGTATTTTGTTTACAAAAACGTCCAATGATTCATTGTTGAACATAGGCATTTGAACATAATTACTGTTTACAAAAAAAACAAAATGAAAAAGGCAATTACTGATAGATTGAAGGGATAGGGAAATACCTCTAGGCTATTCCATAAGTAATTCCTCGCAGTATGTCATTTAAATCCCCAGCGGAACAAAGCTTCCAATTATCAACCCCGGTAGAAATCATCCAACTTCTCCAAACATTTTTAAGCAACACATGGCATTTCCTTTACAACAAAGTTTATTTCTCTAAACGGAAATTCATCGACACTTCGACTTCAAGACGTAAATACCTGCATATCCTCAGCAGCTGTCAGGGATTTATTTTCCCTAATCCAACAGCAATGCAGCAAATTAGCTCACATATGCATACATTGTATCCATGTATCAGAAACATTGATAAAACGAATGCATTATATCATACATTTCATACAACATGACTTTGCATTTTAGCTAACATTTTACCCTTTTCAAGATAAGATTAACAGCTACCATTAACAATGTTCAAAGTTTGCAGATACAGTACAAATACGCTCCAATCACGGATGCCATTCTGATACTCATTCAGATTCAACCTTCAGATACAGTACAGATACGCTCCAATCACGGACGCCATTCTGATACTTATTCAGATTCAATCTTCAGATACAGTACAAATACACTCCAATCACGGACGCCATTATGATACTCATTCAGATTCAACCTTCAGATACAGTACAGATACGCTCCAATCACAGACGCCATTCTGATACTCATTCAGATTCAGTCTTCAGATACAGTACAAATACGCTCCAATCACGGACCCTATTCTGATACTCATTCAGATTCAACCTTCAGATATAGTACATATACGCTCCAATCACGGATGACATTTTGATACTCATTCAGATTCAACTTTCAGATACAGATCAGATACGCTCTAAACATGGATGTCATCCTGATACTCATTCAAACAAAGTTTTCAGATACAGTTCAGATACGCTCCAGACACGGACGACATTCTAATACTCATTCTTTCATCTTACAAGTTACAATTCAACAATCACTCTTGGATGGAATCTACAAGCCCATCTCCAAAAACTTTCTATAACCTCTCCAAATGGCATCTTTAAGCCCATTCCCTCAACCATCACATCGCTGAGTGCAAATTTCTGGGCACTCTAGTGTCCAATCATCTTCCACCTTCGAGTCACGAATGGCAAAACTCGCCAATCTAACTCTTCAGGTTTAAGAAGATTGAACAGGGGCAGCTGTTGTACCCCAAAATTTTCCCTCTCACTTATCAAGAATTTTCTCACAAGATCTCCTTGGGTTCAAGACTGCACTAGGGTTTGATAAGCTAAAGACACCTCCTCATGCACTGATGACCAAAATTAGGGTTTGAGTTTTCACAAGTATTTTTGAACTATTAATGCTTCATATGACTTTCATGGGTCATTATGGACCCCCAAGATTAATCATGTCAAGTTTCAAGCCTTGGATCACACTTTTGATCAGTCAATGGAACAGTTGACCTAAAAATCAATTGTATTGGGGAAAAAGTCAACCATAGCCCATTTACATTCAAACTTCATAATTTTTTATCCACATCAATATCTTAGACCCATATGTATCATTTGATCAAGTTTGGACCATAATTCCTCAAGAAATTTGATCAAATCTCCAAAAGGGCAAAATAGTCAAAATTAGGGTTTTGACTGGGAAAGGGAAATTTCTGATTTTTGACCTAGTAAATGATCAATTGGTTTAAAGCATGATCTCAAGAGTCAGGTTAAATCATTTTTACCTAATGACATGATTCAAAACATTGCAAGTCCATTGGATTGATAGATGAATTTTGCAGTCAACTGATCAAAAGTCAACTGTATACTAAAAATCAAACTTTGACTTTTTGATCAAATTCAAGTGTCAAAGATCATAATCCATCAAAACATGTCAAAATATGAAACTTATTCATCAAGAAATCAAAAAGTCAAGATTTCATTTTCAAAAGTCAAAATTTCTAAACTTAGAAATTTTTCTAAGTGTTGGAAATTTCATGTTTTTTCATAACTTTGATCCAAATTTTCATCATGATGCAAGATGATTCAAGAGAAACTTCCAACATGAAAGTTGTAGATATCCATGAAATATACAACTTTTATTCACACAACTTCTCCTAAAAATGCTTGGATCTCAAGTTATAATTTTGTGAATACATGCTCATAAACTAAAAATAACTTAGTCAAATTTTGCCCTAGTTAGGCAGATTTTTGTCCTAACTTCATGGCAAATTTTCACATTGTTCCAAGGGGAATCTTCAAAAGCAATTCAAATATGAGTTGTAGAGAACATTTCAAGATTTCAAAAATGTCCTATAACTCCTTGAGATCATTCTTGAGTAAGGAGAATCGAAGAGATGAAGTTGGTTTTTTGTCACTTGAATTTTAGGTCATTTTCATGATGAACACAAATACAAATCAATGTTAGGCTACATAATGTTTGCCTTGCAGGCCTCAAACTTGTTTTCCACTCCATAATTAATGGATTACCTAAAAGTTTGAGCTATAATCCAAGTGATTTAAGCTTTATCCAATTCACATTGCCATTTTGGGAAGAAATCTAACAATACTATTCTTGTAAAGCAAGCTTTTTGCATAAAGTCCACTCTTGAGCCTATAACTTGTTCCCTATGATCACACTTCATCTTAAAAGTCATAAGCAACTGTGTTTAAAGCATAAAAACTCTATCTTAGCAAGTACACAAGCATTGGAACTTGTTTTCTCAAAAAATCACATGTTTGGCTTAAGGATGCAAATTCAAATTCTGAGTTGTTACAAGCCTCAAAACCTCTTGCTTATAAATATACACACTATTTGCAAGTTGACACACGAGAAAAAAGCCCCTGAAACTCACTCAAACTCCCTCTAGCCAGAAATTGTCCCAAAACACCATTGTTGTACAAGTTCTGACTTTACATACCAAACTCACATTTCCCTCGTGCGTTTCTTGGCCTTTTAGTTTCTAAAGCTTCCTTGCATCAAGAGTAACTCATCCTTGTACCTGTTTCATTTCTGTAACACCATTTTCCCTATCTTCCACAACCAAAAACAGAGCATCATAGTTGGACTTCTCCAGGCCATTCCAGCCATCCTCAGCTCAAGCCAGCCATTGCATTAGCTTCCTAGAGGTCAAAGGAAGCTAACCTGGTCATCAGCACTGACTGAAACAAGCTCATTTTCATTTCACGATTTCCAGTTTTGAGGTATTTTTCTTGAACTTCTATCTCATTACTTAGGCATTGTTAGGCTTGCATTTGTGAAGATAAAATGTAGACCTCATTGCCACGAAGCTGTACATATCCATGGTTTGCATTTATATGGCCTGAGCTTAGAGAATTTTAGAGTTGAAGTTTCTGAAAATTTTAGGATTTAAATTAGGGCCAGAGAAATTCTCATGTATCTTTGACTTTCAGCCTTAGTTATTTACATGGTTAGATTCGTGAGGAAGAATGCAACAACTTTCATTTTGTCACTTTCCATTTTTGTTGAGAAATGAAGAAGTTACAGGTACACCGGCTGGAGGTTGAAGATGAAGTCATAAGGACTTGATTTGCCTTATATATTTATGGTTTTGTCTATATAAACGGATGTATAGCCACCCCAATGGTAAAGCACACACCTGTTCACCCTATGGTCATGGGTTCAAGCCCCAGCGTGACCATTTTTCTTTTTTTTTCTACATATTTTTGACATTCTTGATTTTTGCTTGCAGGCGCTGGGCCCTTTGGGTCTGGCATTTTTTTTGCTAGCATACCCCCTGTTTACTTGTGACACCACCTTGGCCCATTTTATTTTTATTTATCTCTTTTTTCTTTTAAATATATTTTCTAAAATACCAAAAAAAATCATAAAATGTATAAAATAATAGATTTATATTTTGACTTAATTTAAATATTTTTCCACATGAAAAATTATTTTTATTCATTATACTTTATTTACTTTTACTAATTTTCTTGTGAATTAATTTAAAACTAGATTATTATTTATTTAAAGATATTTATTTTTAATATAAAAAAGACCAAAAATATTCCATAATACCACGTATTATTTTCAAGACAAAAACACAAAAAAAATACTTTTTCTTTAAAATTATTTACTTTTAATCAACTAAATTAGATTTAGGGTTTCATATAAAAATATTTTCTTAATTAATTTCTTTTCTTAATTAACTTAAGTTATTTTAATTTAATTACCTTTTTTTCTCTAATTAGGTTTAGGTTAAAACCTCTTTCATATAAAAATCCAAACACAAAAAATCATTTCTTTCAATTTGCATTTGTACTTTATGTATTTCTTCAATTATTTGTACAATATTCAATTTGGTTGTAATAGATTAATTAGGTTTATATTATTGCAATCCCCATTCATAAATTGTATACCCCCCTCCCACAAATATTGTAATAGCGTAGTAACTTTAAATTTTGCAATTTATCGCTTTTAGATAACATGCTAGTAATTAGGGTTTGTATGGAAAGATAAAACCAATCAAATAGAAAACCCTAATTCAAGACAAAATCAAGCATGAAAATAACACACTTGCACACAAGCACCCCTAGGATAAAATCCACTTGGTTGCCTTATACAAAATGGCCATATTACGCATGTAAGGTATCTTAGCAAAAACAAGCAAATACAAGATCATAGTCCCTCGATGACGCTATTCAAAGTTGCCTTACAAATGATCTTAGTCCCCCTAAAAGAATGCTAAGATACCTTGCAACATTGCTAATCATGGCTATACGATGATCCACGCTCGTCCTGTTTACATCCAAAGATAGGGTTGCTTACCAAATCAATGGTAAGACAACAATGTCAAAGGAAAAGAAAATGAACAAGAAAGACATTTGAGTAGGTAGATTGATCCTAATTACTTGCTCCATTTCAAAACAAACATCCTTGCTATTTTAAAAAAAAACAAACACACACATTTTCAAACATCTTACAAACATTGAAAACATTTTCAAAAAGATCAACATCTTTGTATACATTCTTACGAACGAGAATCATTACAAGGATTGCCTAAACAATGGCCTCTTTACAAAATACTTTCAAAAACCACACAAAGAACAATTTCAAACAAAAACATGTGATCTAGCAAGTAACTAAGAGCCCATGGAAAACCATGGATGAGAAGGATGCTAATACCTTCCCTTTTCATAATCTACCCCCCGAACTCAAGAAACAATCTCAAAGGTCTTTTCTGTGCTTTTTCACCTTTCCTTTTGGATAAAAGAAAAGTCGGTGGTGACTTTTGCTAACCGCAGTATTTGCGATCAAACACAAAACCCTCAAGTCAGTTCTCCCATCGTATCACACTAACCATACAGTTACTTTCAAGAATTGTGACCTATATTGATCTGTAGAAGTCCATTTTCAGAGCAACTTCTCACTACTTCGTGCAGGTATATTTCTTGGAAAAATTGATTCAAATAAAAGACTAATCCACTCCTTGTATTCTTATGATCATCGTGCTCTTTATAGTTTGCAATTTCATTGAGAATTGAGTGAGATATCCCATATTTTTGTGCTAGCTATTTTTTCTAGTTTTCTTCAAACACGGCCTTGCAAAATTTATATAAATTTGGCGCGATGGTACCATTAGAATCATCTTGAAGAGATGAATTTAATGGTACCATTCTGGTTTGCTAATTTTACAGTTTGAAGGATTCAATTTGGGGATGGCTGGAGGTTGAAGACGATGACATGTCCGTCTTCAACCAATGACATGAAGCCATGTTATTTTTTTGAAATGGATACAATATGCTTGCCTTACCATGCGCGTGCCTCAGGAGCCTTTGGATCTGATTACTTTTGGGAGTCAGACTCCATCCAACGCGCCACATTTTAAGTTGTTTTATTTTAAAAATGTTAGATCTGGTGTGATATTTAGTAATGACCATGATATGCACAACGCGCTAGATCCCTTGGATTTGATTACTAACATGTTTTGACTCTCATCCACTGGTCCACATCTTTTTGGTTTTTATTTTATTTTCTGATTTTTATATTTAATTGTTTTAAATTTCAAAAAATCATAGAAAATTCATTTTAAGTCCAAAAAATCTGAAAAAATTATGAAAAGTATTTTTGATTTTTCTCTTTCTGATTTTTATTTTTTCACAATTTTATTTTGTGTTTTGATATTTTTTATAAATTTTCACTTTACTTGAATTGTTTTAAATGTTTAAAAATACATTTATGCATTTTTAAAATCTGAAAAAATTATTAAATGATCTAATGATATTGTAACAAATATTAGTGACCTCATTTATTTTTAATTTCAGACTTGGTTATTTTTTTTTTACCATTTTTAGTGTATTTTACTCCTTTCTTTTAATTATAAAAATAGTTTCTGACATTAAAAAATTACCAAAAATTTTATAAATTTTTTTTTTTGTCATTTATGATTTTTCCATGGTCTTACTTAATATTTGTTGATTAATTTGAACAAAGTTGATATTTTTTCTCTTTTTATTTCTATTTTAAAGCATTTTAAAACCCTTTTTAATATATGTATTAAATGCAATATCATTTTGTGATTATTTTCTGGCTGATCTTGGGTTGAATTTTGATCATGAACTTTATTAACATCATTGGATCCATAGTGTTGAGTCTAACTCCATAAAAATGGATGAATGATTTTAATAATAATTTGATTAAAATTTAATTCAAATGTGATTTGTATGTTCTTTTCCACCCCTCTTCATCTCATCCCTTTCTTATTGCACTAAGTGTTATTAGAGCATGATCTTTATATCATGTCTCAAAACAAAGTGTGCATGGATTGATATTGACCGGCATCAAAATAGGTGCGACTTCTATATAAGTCCACTTACGATTGCTTAACATAGCACTAAATTTTGTCCCGATTCGAATAAAAGACCATTCGTGGCCCAAACCTATGTTTGCAAGCCCAAGTTTGTTAATTTGATCTCTTTGATCCAATAACCTTGAGATTCATTGTGTGGAGGCTTTGGTTCTACCAATCCTCTAATGGATCTACAACACTTTTGGTCAACGCGGATCACTTAAACATTGTTGATCATTAAATGGTACTTTTGAGGGTTCAAATGGATGATATACTTGACAAAAAGCAAATGCAACTTGTTGTGTGGAGGCTTTGGTTCTACCAATCCTCTAATGAGTTCCAAATACAAGTTTCAAGATGGTCATCCAACTAACCACTAATTATTAATTGTTTTACTTTATGCTTTTATTTTTATGCTTTATGTACCATCTACTTTAAGAATTACATTTCATGCAATTCCTATTTTGCTCACTTGAGCATTTATATTCTTGTAATTTTTATTTTGCTCACTTGATCTTTTTTTTTCTCTTTTAAGACACCTAATAATCAACATGAACCATAAAATTATTTAATGATACTTGGACTATTTGGTTACTATCCTTGGCATTATGGAGTATTGGACTTCTTGGACTTAGGAGTAGAAACCTTGGCCTATGTTGGAGACCTTATGATCTTAACTGATATTTTGTCTGGAGTTATTGAGGTTTGCCTCAAGACATTGGGTTGTTTGTTTGTTTTGTGTGCAGGTTTATGTGATTACACTCTTTGTTTGTAATCTGGAATTCACCCGTATATAGCTGTTACTCTGCCTAATTTTTGTGAAGACTTAATACACTTAAAGTTTGGTTCTTTCAAGAGGTCTAGTATTTTTGCTTGCTTGGTTTCAATCAAAAGAATTGGAATTCTATATTGATTTATAATGTCAAGTATTGGCTTCTTATTGGTTAGATGGTTCTTATCCCTAGCTTTTACCTTATGCTTTAGGATAGTCTCTTCTTCTCCTTCCATCTTCTTTAATTTCAAAAATCTTCTTCCACCTTTTGAAAACTCATCTTGTTTTGAAACTTGAACCATTTTCATAACAAACTTGGACTTATGTCCATGCATTTTCAAAACATTTTCATAAATAAACTTCAATCAATTTAATAATACCTTGACATTTTTTTTGTGAGAAGACTAAAAGTCAATCAATCTCATTTCAAACCATTTTGCCACTTTGGCTTTTTATTTTAAAACCTTTCTCAAAAGATTAGAATCTTGTCAATCCTTATAGTGATGCAAACAACTATACTTCTACAATATGTAGTGAAGAGAGATATTTTCCACTTGGGTGTTGAGTGATGCATTGTTGATTTTAAAATCCAAGCCATATCCTCCACTTTGAGATGATGCAAATTCTCCTTTCTCATGATTGTGGGTAGTAAGTATGTTATCCACACGGACAATGACGATGACGTCTGATCTTATAAAATAAATCAACACACTTATGTTTTAAAATATTTAAAAGGTGAACTATGTGTACCCTGATCCCCTATTGCACGAAAGGTGATACGTAGGCACTGAAGGTTCGCAACCGCAATGGGTGAAAAAATCATAAAAATATATTTCTTTTCTCACCTCCACCATCTATTCTTATACAACATTTTATAGCCAAAATATATATATTTTAAAAAGAGGTTCCTACAGAGTACCATAGATGTTTAGGGTACTAATACATTCCCTTTACATAAACAACCCCCTTACCTTGAATCTTTCCCCCTCTTTTTGGGTTATTCGCTCTTTTCCCATTCCTTTGGAAACAATAAAGCGCGGTGGAGATTTTTATTTTTGATCTGTATAAGTCTAGTCAATCCAATGGCTTGGTCTTAAACATTTCTACCACTACAAAAAAAATGGCGACTTAACTGAGGAAAGATTGACCTCTTGTTGGTCCATCCTTAAGTGGGTTGAGCCTATCTTTGTTTATATCTGTATATGTGCTATTGTTGTTTATGTGTTATATGTTGTATATATGTTTGTCTAGATTTTCCTGGTTTTATGGGTGCTTAGTGATTACTCATAAGTCCTATACCCGGACTTAGAAAAAATTTAAGATAGGACGGGCGGTATAGCCATGTTAACTTTGAGGGAGTAATCCCAAAAAAGGAGGCATGAGATCCCCCACTCAGTGGAAGCCCCTTTGACTGTAGTGTCGTTTACCAAGTAATTGGGAAGACGTATTGCTTTCGACCTGGGAGCCTGCTGAAATTGAGGACCGTAGAATACCTAACCCAATTTGGCCTTTTAGGTGTAGTGCGGAAGGTATGACGGAGTAATCCAGAAATAGTTGTCACGCGATACTATGCTCGGACGAGTTTTTCTTTAGAATATTACTAATTACTGAGTTAATTGGGAAGTTGGTAATATCCGAAGGAAGGATGTAGACTTTGGGAACCTTTAGAACCTTGTTCGGCAGGTGATAACTTTTAGACCATACCTTATAGGTAGTACCTTCGACCTCAATGTCGTGACATTGAACCTATGAACCCTATATGTTTGTGATCTTGTGTGTGATTGTCGCATGATGCTTCCATGCACTCATAAGCATCTTTTGAAGAAATTTTATTTCAAGGGACTTAAAAGTTGACCATTTGTGAATATCTCAAGTACTTTTTGACCATGGATTTCAGAAAAAGAAAGACTGGGAAATACAGTTTCAAGGATCTCAAGATAGATGAGTTGATCAGTCTAATTCCCGAGATTGAATGTTCTATAGATTTTCGGAAGAAGTACAGATCCATCATTCCTATCGTGAAGATTAGGATGAAGGAGGGTATTCTCTTAACCTTGGTCTAGTTCTATGATCCGATGTATCATTGCTTAACTTTCCCCGACTATCAGTTGATGCCTACACTGGAGGAGTATTCTTATCTGTTGGATTTACCCATTACCAATTGTGTTCCTTTTAATGGTTTGGAGGGTGAGCCAAAACCACATGAGATTGCTGCTTTGATCCATTTGGGGAAGTCTGAGGTTGAAGCCCATATGACTACTAAAGGATGGATTAAAGGATTACCAGCTCAGTTCTTATTGGAGAAAGCTCATTACTTTTCCAGGATGAAGAGTACAGTCGCTTTTGAGGCCATCTTTGCTCTACTTGCTTCTGGGTTGTTTTTGTTTCCTAATGTGGATAAGTTTGTTGATGTTAATGCTATCAGGATCTTCATGATTGGAAACCCAATTCCTACATTGTTGGGAGATGCTTATTACTCTATTCATCTTCGGAATTCTTATCATGGAGGGATGATTGTCTGTTGTACGCCTTTGTTGTACCGGTGGTTTATCTCTCATATGCCTCAGTCTGTTTATTTTTGGGATGTCAGAAAGGAACTCCGTTGGGCTCCTAAGATCACGACACTTACTCACTACGATATTGATTGGTATCATTGAGCTTACCAGGATGTAGAGATTGTCGATAGTTATGGTAGTTTCCCCAATGTACATCTTCTTGGTACAAAGGGAGGAATTAACTATAACCTTGTTCTTGCACGATGACAGCTTGGTTATCCGATGAGGGATAAGCCAAATAGTATTCATTTGAGTAGTTTCTTTCTGAAGGAGGGAGAAGACCATAAGTAATCTAGGGAGCATATTGCAAAGGCCTGGCATCACATTCATAAGAATATTAGGAAGGATTTGGGACCTAGGGGAGCTGTTTCTTTGGAGCCATATCTTTAGTGGGTCCAAACGAGAGCTATTCAGTTGAAGATGCCATATTCCCGAGAAGCACCTATGCCTGATTTGTTTGTGAATACCTCTCCTCCCTTATTGGATGATATAGAAGAGCTACAACTTACTTTAGTCAGGATGCAGCAAGAAAAGTATGCTTGGAAGAATAAGTGCCAAACTTTAGAGATTTCCTATAGAGCAGACTTGAAGGAGAAAGACGACTTGATTGGGATCCTTGAGAGTTGGGCTGTAGAGATGATGAAGAGGCAAGGGGATTTATTTTGTCCTAAGCCTCAGTTACTTGATAGTTGCTCACTTCCTGATTCAGGTGATTGGAAAGAGGTTGCCACCAGATATGTTGAAGAAAACCAGAGGTTAAAGGCTCAGATTGCCAGGCTTACAGGGAAGCGCCAACGTATAGAGTGATCTCCTTCAGTTTTTCTTATTAGGATTTTAGACTTTATTTTCATCTTGTACTTGGGCTTATTGAAACTTGTAATCCGTTTTGAAGTTATTATAATAAAAAATTTCAGTATGTGTTATTACTTTGATATTCGCAAAGTGTCTGTAAAACTTTAAGTCCCTTGAAATATTAATAATAAAAATTAATCATGTGCATTGCATATCATGCATCATATTGCACATATTTCTTGCATTTGTTATGAATATCCAGGTGTCTTACCAAGCTTCTTTACTTCGTTCAGCAAAGTTGTCTCACCACTACAACACTCGAGCTAATTTCATAAGGAAGATGGACAACTTAGAACAAGAGAAATGTGAGTTGCGCGAGGAGGTTTCGACTTTAAAGGCCTGCATGGCCAACCTTACTGCTCTAATGGAAGCTCTGGTGGCTGCTCAGAATCAGCCACCGAGTGTTCAACCTCAACCAACAAAGGCTACTACTAAAGCTCTGACTGTTCTTGTGTCGGCTACTCCAGCTATGGTTCAGAATCACATGCCTCAAGGTTATCCATGGGGAATGCCAGAGAAATTTGCGCCTGAAAGTTTCAATCTGGGTCCTCAAGAAGCTCTAATTGTTCATACTACTGTTACTCCCGCACCTCCTGTGGTGCATGTTGCTCATGCTGCACCTCCTTTAGTGAATTCGGTCCCATTTGCTAATGATGATACGTGTCGCCCTTTTCCTCCACCAAGTGAAGACTTGGGTCTTTATGACAGAATGGACGACTTTCAAGAACAGTTTGACAAGATGTAGAGGGAGATAAAGGCCCTCAAGGGAAAGGAATTGTTCAGGAAGGATGTGAATGACTTATGCTTGGTCCCGAATGTTAAGATACCTGCAAAGTTTAAGGTCCCAGAATTCGATAAGTACAAGGGAAACACTTGATCTCGTGCTCATTTGGTGATGTATGTAAGGAGAATATCTACCCATACTGATGATCAGCGTCTGTTGATTCACTTTTTTCATAATAGTTTGATCGGTGCTGCGATGAAGTGGTATATGAGTTTGGATAGCGTCAATATCCATACTTTCAATGACTTGGGAGAAGCATTTATTAGGAAATACAAATACAACATGGAAACGGCGCCTGACTGTGATCAACTCAGGGCCATGGTTCAGAAAGACAGGGAATTATTCAAAGAATATGCACAGAGATGGCGTGAGGTATCCACCCAAGTGATTCCTCCCATGGAAGAGAAGGAGATGACAAAGATTTTCTTGAAGACTCTTGGTGATTTCTACTATGAAAGGGTGGTAGCGAGGGTGCCAAGTGACTTTACCGAAATGGTAGGCATGGGTATCCGCTTAGAAGAGGCTGTAAGAGAGGGCCGTTTAACGAAGAGTGAAGGTTCTTGAAATATGAAGAAGTCGTCCTATGGGTTTACCAAAAATAAGGAAGGAGATACAAACGTTGTTACCCAAGATGGGAGAGTTAATCCTCCAAGAAGAAATCATCAGCGTCATCATCAAGTCGCCTCAGTTACTCTGGTTGTTGGTGTAGCTCCAACCCCCGTTGCTTATCAAAGACCATCCCAGCAGGGGAATCAAGGGTATAATCAGAGAAGGGAGAGTTATGACCCTATCCCTATGAGTTATACAGAGTTACTACCAACGTTAATTCATAAGAAGTTGGTTCAGACCCGACCACCTCCCGCTGTACCATCACCCTTGCCTTGGTATTATAAGGTAGACCAAACACGTGCTTTCCATCAGGGAGCATCAGGGCATAATGTTAAGAATTTATATCCTTTGAAGAATGAGGTACAAAAATTGGTGAAGTCCGGTATTCTATCTTTCAAAGATGTGGGCCCTAATCTGAAAGACAATCCTCTACCCAAGCATGGAGGAGAAAACGCTGTGAATATGGTGGCCGGTTGTCCTGGTGACTTCTGAATCTTTGATGTTAATCTGGTTAGGGGTGATTTGGTGAAGATGCATGCAGACCTCTGTGAATTTAGCTACTATACGTATGACCATGCCGATTGTGCTATTTGTAGTACAGACATACATGGTTGAAATAAGATAAAGGCTGATTTGCAGGAGATGATGGATGAGGGCTTCATCCACATAATCAGGCCTAGGGCAGAGTATGAAGAGGAAGTGAACATGGTTTCTGGATGTCCTGGAGAATTCATAATTTTTGATGTGGGGTATATGAATGAGGACCTTGTGCAATTGCATGCTACTTTCTGCCACATGGTGGGTCAGGTTGAACATCAGTATGGATCTTGCCGAGTTTGCTGCTTGGACTCCTGAGGATGTTCAATTATGAGGAAAGGTGTTCAATTTTTGTTGGATAATGGAACCATCAAAGTTATAGGTCAAAGGGATGATTACCATGAAGTTGATATGATTGAGGTTTGTTTGGCTGAAGAAGAGTAGGATGATGAGTATGTCTCTGTAGATGAGTATTTCTCCTCAGATGAGGATTTGTTTTCCAGAGATGGCTCAATAATGATTGATTGTATTGAAGAAGGGGTAAACGTTATTATGCCTTATTTTGGTACACTTGCCCATTTTGAAGTTGGGTATCATAGCAAGCCAACTATTACTCTATTGGTGATTAGTTTGCCGGGTCTTGTCCCCTACAAGTCAGATAAGGCAGTACCCTACAAATATAATGCTACAATTTTGGAGGACGGTGTGGAAGTTCCCATCCAGCCAATGCCTGATGTTGGAAATATTGTCGAGACTAGCGGAGTGACCCGCGACGGTCGTGTATTTGCACCAGTTGTTCGAGGAGATGTTAGTACTGGAAAGAAAATTGTTGATAATACAGAACTCAAGAAGGCAGTGGGTGAATCTAGTAGAGCTACGCTAGAAAAGGATGTGGATGATATTTTGAAGATAATTAAGATGAGCGACTACAGAATTGTAGATCAGCTACTGCAGAATCCTTCAAAAATATATATCTTGGCTTTATTGATGAACTCCTCTGCTCACAGAGAATCTTTGATGAGGGTATTGGACCAAGCTTTTGTGGAAAGTGACACACATGTAGACCAATTCAGCAGTGTAGTGGGGAACATTACGTCATGTAATAACCTGAGTTTCTGCGATGATGAATTACCATATGAAGGAAGGAATCATAACCTGGCCCTCCACATCTCCATGAACTACAAGAATGATTCACTATCTAATATGCTGATTGATAATGGATCCGCTTTAAATGTTATACCAAGGAGCACACTTATTAAGTTGAAATATCAAGGAACGCCCATGCACCCAAGTGGCATTATTGTGAAAGCGTTTGATGGATCAAGGAAATCTGTTATTGGTGAAGTGGACTTACCTATTCATATAGGCCCACATTTCTTTCAGATTATTTTCCAGGTCATGGACACTGTGCTTCTTATAGCTGCTTGTTGGGACAGCCATGGATACATGAGGCAGGGGCTGTCACTTCGACTTTACACCAAAAGCTGAAGTTTGTACGTGAAGGAAGAGTGGTAATTATAAATGGAGAACAAGAATTGTTGATATCTCACTTTTCCTCTTTTAGCATTGTGGAGGCGGATAAAGTTGTTGTTCGAACTCAGTTCCAAGCTTTATCCATTGATAACATAAGGGGAAATGAGAATTTCATGGTTTCGCTTAAGGATACGCAGCAGGTTGTGCGTAATGGTCATAGTGAAGTATGGGGACAAATTGCGAATCCACCTGTAAACAAGAACATAACTGGCTGGGTGTTCTCTGTGAAGAATGAAAAAGGAAAGAGCATGAAGCTGAAGGCTGCTGTAGGAAAGTATCAAGACATCTTCCATAGCGGGGGTTATCTTCATCCAACTGTTTCCGGGATTAATGCCATTATGGGAGATGAAGTAGAGCCAGAAATGCAAAATTATGTGACGCATAGAGTTAGGGTTCAGAACTGTATCACCATTGATGTTCCATCTTGCATACATGTTTCAAAGTAATTTGTTTTGTTAATCTTTTTGAAAAGCTTTCACTCTGCCCAAGGTGAGAGTATTAATATTGTATGGGCTTATCTGTTTGTTGTGACTTTTAAAATCATTAATAAAGTTGTCTTTATTTCCCCAAATTGTGTTTTTATTTTTTGCCTTTTCTTGGAAAATGGTAATCAGAAAAAACCTTTCAAAATAAATAATAACTGAAATTCAATCTGCATGATCACTTGTTATATGTGTCAGTTTCTAAAAACAATCATAAATCGTATGTGCAGATTATTTAAAAAACCCTTTGAATACAATGACCCTGCACCCTCTCCCAACTTTTAATGTCCTGTGTATGGGGCCAAAGAAGAAGACTATGATGAGATTCTAGTAGAGGCCTCATGGTTGCTTGAGCACGAGGATAATTCCATTCAGCCATATAAAGAGCCATTGGAAGTAATCAATTTGGGTTCAGAAGAAGATCTGAAAGAAGTCAAGATTGGAGCATTACTGCATCCTGATATGAAGAGTAGGTTAACTGAGATGTTGAGAGAGTATGTGGATATTTTTTATTGGTCTTAACAAGATATGCCTGGCCTAGATACAGATATTGTAGAGCACCATTTGCCGTTGAAGCCAGAGTGTCCGCCAATCAAATAGAAGTTGAGAAGAACTCACCTGGATATGGCAGTGAAGATCAAAGAGAAAGTTATAAAGCAGATTAACACTGGTTTTCTTATGACATCAGTGTACCCTCAGTGGATTACCAATATTGTCCCGGTATCGAAGAAAAACAGAAAAATTCGCATGTGCGTAGATTACAGAGATCTTAATAAAGCTAGTTCAAAAGATGATTTTCCATTGCCACATATTTATATGTTAGTGGATAGCACATCAAAATTCAAAATTTTCTCGTTCATGGACAGATTTTCCGGGTATAATCAAATAAGAATGGCTCCTGAGGACATGGAAAAAGCAACGTTTATCACACCCTAGGGAACATTCTGTTACAGAGTGATGCCCTTCGGGTTGAAGAACACTGGTGCAACGTACTAGAGGGATATGACAACCCTATTCCATGACCTGATGCACAAGGAAATTGAGGTATATGTCGATGATTTGATTGCTAAATCCCAGACTGAAGAAGGGCATGTAGAAGATTTGTTGAAGTTGTTTCAGCGTTTGAGGAAGTATCATCTTCGCTTGAATCCAAATAAATGTACCTTCAGTGTTCGATCAGGGAAATTGTTGGGTTTCATTGTTAGCCAGAAAGGATTGAAGTTGAACCTGATAAAGTCAAAGCAATTCAAGAGATGCCAGCATCGAGAACTAAAAAGCAAGTCAGAGGGTTCCTCGGGCGTTTGAATTATATTTCCAGATTCATTTCTCATATGGCTGCAACGTGTGAGCCAATCTTTAAGTTTTTAAAGAAAGATCAAGGTTGTGTGTGGACAGTTGACTTCCAAAGGGCATTTGAAAGTATTAAAGATAATCTGCTTGAACTTCTTATCTTACTCCCTCCTGTTGAAGGAAGACTGTTGATTATGTATCTGACAGTGTTAGATAATTCCATGGGCTGTATTCTGGGACAACAATATGAAACAAGGAAGAAAGAGTATTCCATTTATTATCTCAGTAAAGAGTTTACTGATTGTGAGTCGCGGTATTCCATGCTGGAAAAGACATGTTGTGCTCTGGCCTGGGCGGAAAAA
This sequence comes from Vicia faba, assembly GCA_948472305.1. NCBI lineage: Eukaryota > Viridiplantae > Streptophyta > Magnoliopsida > Fabales > Fabaceae > Vicia > Vicia faba. Next base: position 1,624,743,508 of record OX451737.1, on the reverse strand, counting down.
CGTTTGCGGTAGTATATGTTGAATCACACTACTTGGTTGATCTCCAAAATGGATCCAATAAGGTACATTTTTGAAAAACCTGCTCTTACTGGGAGAATTGCCCCGCTGGAAGATGCTGTTATCTGAACATGACATTGAATACCGCACTCAAAAAGCTATTAAGAGCAGTGTGTTGGAAGATTATCTTGCTCACCAACCAGTTGATGATTATCAGTCTGTGACGTATAATTTCCCTGACGAGGATTTGATGTTTCTGAAAATGAAAGATTGTGATGAACCATTTCATGAGGAAGGTTCTGACCCTGAATCTCACTGGAGTATGATATTTTATGGAGCTATGAATTCTTATGGTAAATGAATTGGTGTTGTGATTATAACTCCACATGGATCACACATTCCTTTTACTGCAAGGTTGACATTTGATTATACTAATAATATGGAAGAATATGAGGCTTGAATCATGGGTCTCGAGGAAGCTATTGATCTCAGAATTAAAATTCTCAATGTGTATGGCGATTCAGCTTGGGTAATAAATCAGATTAAAGGAGAGTGGGAAACTCGTCACCCTGGCTTGATCCCTTAAAAATATTATGCTAGAAGATTGTTACCCTTATTTAATAAAGTTGAATTCCATCACATCCCTAGAGATGAAAATCAAATGGCAGACGCTCTGGCAACTCTGGATTCTATGTATCAAGTAAATACTTGGAATGATATACCTCGAATTATAGTACAACGACTGGATAGGCCCGCTCATGTGTGTACAACAGAGAAGGTAGCGGATGAGAAACCTTGGTATTATGATATCAAGGATTTTCTTCAAACTCAGGAATACCCGGTTGGTGCATCGAATAAAGATAAAAAGACATTGAGAAGATTGGAAGGCAGTTTCTTCCCCAGTGTAAATGTGTTGTACAAGAGAAATTATGACATGGTCTTGCTCATATGCATGGATACAAACGAAGCAGACATGTTGATGCATGAGATTCATGAAGGTTCATTTGGAACTCATGCCAATGGACATTCGATGGCTAAAAAGATGTTAAGGGCAGGTTACTGTTGGCTAACAATGGAATCTAACTGTTACAAATTTGCAAAGAAGTGTCATAAATGTCAGATTTATGCGAACAAGGTTCTTGTGCCTCTGAAACTTCTCAATGTGATCTCTTCCCCGTGGCCTTTCTCTATCTGGGGTATTGACATGATCAGGACGATAGAACCTAAAGCTTCGAATGGACACCGTTTTATCTTGGTAGCAATTGATTACTTCACCAGATGGGTGGAAGTTGCTTCTTATGCTAATGTTACCAAGCAAGTGGTTGTGTTCTTCATTAAGAATAATCTTATATGTCGGTATGGTGTGCCAAGAAGAATTATCATTGATAGTGGCTCGAATCTGAACAACCAGATAATGACAGAACTTTGTGAGGAATTCAAGATTGTGCATCACAATTCATCTCCGTACAAGCCAAAGATGAACGGGGATGTTGAAGCTGCTAATAAGAATACTAAGAAGATCATCCAAAAGATGGTTGTTACTTATAAGGATTGACATGAAATTCTCCCTTTTGCTTTGCATGGATACCGGACATCTGTCCACACTTTAATAGGAGCAACCCCGTTCCCCCTTGTGTATGGAATGGAAACGGTACTCCCAATCGAGGTTAATATTCCTTCTTTGCGTGTGATATTGGAAACCAATTTGTTAGAGGTTGAATGGGTCCAGAACAGGTTTGACCAATTAAATTTGATAGAAGAGAAGAGAATGACGGCTTTGTGTCATGGGCAGTTATACCAGAAGATAATGAAGAAAGATTTTGATAAGAAGGTCAAGCCTCGTGAATTCAGAGAAGGCGACCTCGTGCTCAGGAAGATCATGTCTTTTAACGCTGATTCTAGGGGCAAGTGGACTCCCAATTTTGAAGGTCCATATGTTGTCAAGAAAGCCTTCTCTGGTGGTGCATTAATTCTTGAAACTATGGATGGCGAGGAGTTCCCATGTCCCATGAATGTTGATGCAGTCAAGAAATACTTCGCCTAAAGAAATAAAAGAACAGCTCGCTAAGTTGAAAACCCGAAAGGGCGGCTTAGGAAAAAAAGAGCTTCTCGGTAGGCCGTAAACCTGGAAGGGTGGTCTAGGCAAAAATTAGAGACATAAACAGAATAAATTTCCTGCTAAGTTGAAAACCCACAAGGGCAGCTTAGGCAAAAGATAGATATTTTCTTGGCAAGTAACTACATCAGATAAGACTTGATCATTTAAGCAACAATCTTCTCGGATCCTTATAATACTTCAACAAAAGCGGCTGCTCAGGATTTGAAAAGTTGTTAGAGGGGATATTGGTCATTGTATCTCAATGTATCTTTTTCATTATATATTACCATTTTATGAACTTTGTAAACATCCACGGAGTCTTGCCATTCGCAGACTACCATTCTATCAATGAAATTTGAGCTTTTACCCAATTCTTTGTATTTCTTATTTTATTTAGCTTGCAAAGACTCAATTTATTATCGATAATAATTTTCAAAACAAAAAGATTAAATAACAAAATTGTTCTTCAAAAAGAATTTACAATTTACTTTTACTTTAGATTGTGTGATTCAAGAGGAAAACAAAAGTGGTGATCCCAGGAATGGATGAACTCCAGTAGTTTTGAGAAGTTTTTGTTTCCCACGGGAAGGTTTACTCAGGATGTTTTCGTTGTATTTGGTTTGTGACTCCAGTGTCCCCAGTCAAGTCTTGGTTCATTTTTCTTCTTTTCCGAGTTTGCGTGAAGATCCAAATCAAGTTTTCTCCAGTGAAGATTTCGCTTATTGGATAAAAGTCCTCTTTTCCCAGAAAAGTTGGTTCAATTATTACTCTCAAAGAACACATATCTCCGGTTTTCCCAGTGAAGAACATATATTGGTTTCCCCTCGAGAATGTGGTGTTAACCTCCCCAATGAAGTCAGCACAAAATCCCCAGTTGATGTCTCGATGATGAAGCATTATATTCCTTAGTGAAGTTTGTATGTTTTTCCTCCTTCAAAATGGGCTTGAATTCCCCGGTGAATGTTTTGATGATTTGGTGTACGCCTGCTTTATTTGAAATAGTTTTGCAATCCCCAGTAGAGGTGTTACATGTGAAAATATTTGTTTCCCCGTCGAAGTATGAGTGCTACTCCCCGGTGAAGCCTAGAGAAGGATGTTATATCCCTGTATATGTACTGTTTTGTCGCTCTGTTATGTTTCTCCCCAGTAAATTTAAGCCATGCAATAGGACTTTGTTTCCTCAGTTGATGCTTATTTTCTTTTGGAATGATCATCTTGGATGTGATTTAGCCTAGTGTTGTTTGCACCCGAGTTGGTTTTGTTTGTTTATCCCCAGGACTATATGTCTGTTTTGTCAGCATATGCGCGATAGCACTCATACATTCATACATACATCATGCATAGCTAAACTTAATAAATCATTGCTCATTCATACCCATTGATACTTTGTTAAGATTTTGCCCTGTTTTACAGAGTTGTGTTGTCCTCTCTCCAATAGAGTGTTAGTCATAAGCAAAAAGTGTATATTCTTTCAATTCCCCACACTGAGTTATCCCTGGTGGAAGATTTTTTTTTGCTTTAGCCTTCCTACACAGCTCTTTGTATGGTTAGATTGGATTTCCCTCCTGAGTTTATTTCTCAAGGGATGTATTTTGGTAGACCGTTTTACTCCAGTTTATTTCTGGATTGAATATTTGTTTCCCAGCATTTCTATTACTTTGGATATCTGGAAGCTTTGGGTTTTGGTTTGAGAATGTGCATTTATTTTGCACGAGTAGAATTTATCTCCTCAGAAGGATTATGTTGGCATTTCCCCAGGAAGCAACTTTATTTTCCCCAGGAAGCAATGACATTTCCCTCAGGAAGTCGTTTTACAATTCTCCATAACAGCAAGTAGCAGGTCTCTTTATTTGAGATAACTTATATATTACCCTTTCCAGGAGGAATGCCTTTGTTAAATAAGAAGTTGAGACCCATTCTAGGTGAAATTCCAGAATTTTGGGAAAGACTTGTTATATTTTTTCTACCTTCAGTGAACATTGGTAGTTCATCGTCAGTGAACGGCGATGTTATGATATATTTTATCTTTCTACCATCAGTGAAAGTTGGTAGGTCACCTTCAGTGAAAGTTGGTGATTGTTATCTTTTTGCTACCTTTAGTGAATGTTGGTAGTTCATCGTCAGTGAACGACGGTGCTATAATATATTCTTTTTCTACCTTTAGTGAAAGTTGGTAGGTCAGCTTCAGTGAAAGTTTGTGATTGTTATCTTTTTTCTACCCTCAATGAATGTTGGAAGTTCATCTTCAATGAATGGCGATGTTATGATATATTTTCTCTTTCTACCTTCAGTGAAAGTTGGTAGGTCACCTTCAAAGAAAGTTGGAGATTGTTATCTTTTTGCTACCTTCAGTGAATGTTGGTAGTTCATCGTCAGTGAATGACGGTGCTATGATATATTCTCTTTCTACCTTCAAAGAAAGTTGGTAAGTCACCTTCAATGAAAGTTAGTGATTGTTATCTTTTTTCTACCTTCAGTGAAAGTTGGCAGTTCATCGTCAGTGAACGGCGGTGCTATGATATATTCTCTTTCTACCTTCAGTGAAAGTTGGTAGTGTAAGTGTTTAGTTATTGGCATGTATTTTTGGTAAAACCAGGTGTGTGAATGTCATGACTGATGTCATAACATTCTGGTTTATTAGGTACTTTATGCAGAAAAATTATGGCATACAGTAGCTACTGTGTATGAGTGTGTATCTGAGCATTTTGCAAAAGATCACATTTATTTCCTTCTACCAAAATCAGTAAACAGGATTTTTGATGTCATAACAAATGTTAAGACATCCTGTACTGATCTAACAGTAGTGCAGTTTGGTTAATTCTGAGATTTTTCAGGAAGTTGGCTCATTCCTTCCAGAACAGAATCTCCCGTTGTCTTTGGGTTAACCTAGCTCAACCCTAAACTGGTTGATAAAGTCTTGTGACCAAGTCTTATGTTTAAACCTAATTAACCCTAGCTTTTTGTGGAAACCCTAACTGAAGAAACAACTGCTATATATTCAACAGGATTGCTGTTTGGAAAATATCTCTTTGGACTAAAGATCAATCAGAAACTGTATAGTTTTAACTGCTGTAATCCAAGCAATTATCATTGTGATAAGTGACTTGGAATAGGTTTTGTTTGTAAGGGTTTTTGTACCACTCAAAGCTTTGAAGCAAGAGTGTTTTGTGTCTCTTGACTAAAGCTTTGAAGCAAAGTCAAGTTAGGTTTATGTATCACTCAAAGCTGTGAAGCAAGAGTGTTTGTGTTACTTGATTAAAAAGCTGTGAAGCATAATCAAGTGTATGTTCTTAAGAGTGTCTTCATTAATTCATTAGTCAATTGTTTTAAGTATCACTGCTGTGATTGAGGGGGAGTGAGTAGGAACTCAGGTTTAAGTAGAACTTAGATTGAAGTTGCATTGGGTAGGTCTGAAGTGAAGGAGATAAACTGGTTGGTTTATTCCTGAATTAATATCTCTTATGGTGGATTTCCTCCCTGGCTTGGTAGCCCCCAGAGTAGGTGTTGTTTCACACTGAACTGGGTAAACAATTGACTGTGTTCTTTACTGTTTTTATTTACTGTCTCATAGAAAGTCAGATACGGTGTCATAACATTCACTGTGACATTGAGTATCTGCTGCCAGAATTTTCAATTGGCATCAGAGCAGGCACCCTGCCTGTATTACTGGGTGAGATCTAGGGATATCACTTTCTGGCACTATGGACAAAGAAGGAGTTTTTGGAAATAGACCACCCATTCTGGATGGAACAAATTATGACTACTGGAAACCTCGCAGGATTGCCTTCTTAAAATCTCTGGACAAAAAGGCTTGGAGAGCTGCTGACAAAGGATGGAACCATCCCACCATAACTGAGAAAGATGGGACAATCAGTCTGAAGCCTGAGGAAGAATGGAGCAAAGAAGAAGATGAGTTAGCCCTGGGAAATTCCAAAGCCTTAAATGCCTTGTTCAATGGAATTGATAGAAACATTTTCAGACTAGTACATCAATGTGAACTGGCCAAGGAAGTGTGGGACACTCTCAAAACTACCCATGAAGGCATATCCAAAGTAAAAATGTCAAGGCTTCAAATGCTGACTACAAAGTTTGAGAACCTAAGGATGAAGGAAGATGAAACCATTCATGAGTTTCACATGAACATCTTGGAGATTGCCAACACATCAGGAGCATTGGGTGAAAAGATGTCTGAAGAAAAACTGGTGAGAAAGATTCTCAGATCCCTGCCTAAAAGATTTGCAATGAAGGTAACTGCTATAGAGGAAGCCCAGGACATCAGCAACTTAAAAGTGGATGAACTCATTGGGTCTCTTCAGACTTTTGAGATGGGGATCAGTGACAATGTTGACAAGAAAAACAAGAGCATAGCACTTGTATCCAACACTGAAGATGAAAACAAGGAGGATGAAGAAGAAAATAATTCAGAAGCTATTGCCATGCTTGGAAGACAATTCAACAAACTCATCAAGAGAATGGATCCAAAGTCAAGGTCAAATGTGGATAACATTCCCTCTGACATTAACAGATCTTATGACTCCAGCAGAAGACCAAGGTCTGAAGAGAAGGGAAATCAAGGCAGAGGAATTCAATGCCATGGTTGTGAAAGATATGGGCATATTCGAGCTGAATGCCCTACCTTTCTTAAGAAACAAAAGAAAGGAATGACTGTTACCTGGTCTGACTGTGATTCAGAAAGTAATTCTGAAGAAGAATCTGCCAAACTAGTTACTGCTCTAACTGGTGTTTGTACCTCTGAAAGTGACACCAGTGATGAGGAAGTGACATTTGAAGAACTGGCTGATACTTACAAGAAATTGTGTATTAGAAGTGTTGAAGTCTGTGTGCAAAATGAGAGACAAACAAAGCTCATCATAAAGTTGGAGGCTGAAAAAAGGGCAGACCTTGAAACTATAAGTCATCTAGAAGGGGAAGTTCAATTGCTGAACTCACAACTGAACCAGATGACCAAATCTGTCAAGATGATGACAAATGGAACTGACAAATTGGAAGAAATCCTTCAGGTTGGACAAAATGTGGGAAACAAGTCTGGACTGGGATTTGTGGAAGCAAAGAAATCTGGTACAGACAAGAAGATCAGGTCTGATAAACAAATGTCAAAGTAGATGTCACAACATAACACTCAACATTGGGAACAAAGAAATATGAAGAAAAAGTACCAAAGATGGAGATGTCACCATTGTGGGAGGTTTGGTCACATAAAGCCTTTCTCCTTCAGATTGTATGGATACCCTAATCAGAACCCAGGTGTCAAACCTAAGGCTAACAGGGTACCACATACTCCTCAATGGAAGAAAAAGGCTACTGCCCTGATAGCACACACTTCCCTGAGAGTCTCTGCAAAGGAAGACTGGTACTTTGACAGCGGGTGTTCTAAGCACATGACTGGAATCAAGAACATTCTCAATCATGTTAAACCTCACACCACTAGTTATGTGACCTTTGGAGATGGTGCTAAAGGTGAAATCAAAGGAGTTGGTAATTTGGACTGCCCTGGAGTTCCAAATATGAATGAAGTACTATTGGTAAAAGGCCTGACTGCTAATCTCATTAGTATCAGTCAATTATGTGATCTAGGATTCAAGGTCAACTTCTCAAAATCTGAATGTCTTGTAACTAATGAAAAACAAGAAGTTGTAATGAAAGGAGTCAGATCTAAAGACAACTGTTACTTGTGGCAGCCTGAGAACACTAATAACTCCACTGTGTGTTCTATTGCCAAAGAAGAAAAAGAGGTGAAACTGTGGCACCAAAAACTTGGCCATCTTCATCTAAGAGGAATGAAAAGGACTATCTCCATGGAAGCAGTCAGAGGGATTCCAAGACTGCAAATTGATAAAGGGAGAGTTTGTGGTGAATATCAGGTGGAAAGGCTTGGTGAAAAGAGATATGCCTATGTTGTGGTGAATAACTTTGAAGTTTTTAAAGAACTGTGCCAAAGAACTCAAAAAGAAGGGTGTATTGTCAGAATCAGAAGTGATCATGACAAGGAATTTGGAAACAACAAGTTTAATAAGTTCTGTTTCTCAGAAGGAATTAGTCATGAATTCTCTTCTCCTATAACTCCTCAACAAAATGGAGTTGACAAAAGGAAAAATAGGATCATACAGTAATCTGCCAGAGCTATGATTCATGTCAAAAGAATTCCTTTTCAACTTTGTGCTGAAAGAGTTGCAGATGGTAGTAGCTGTTCTCAAATTATCTGGACAAACCAGATGCTCACTGAGTATAATGTCTCACAAGATGTTGTGACATTGTACTGTGACAATCTGAGTACAATCAATATTTCCAAGAACCCTATTCAGCATAGCAGGACCAAGCACATTGACCTTAAAAATTACTTTATCAGAGACCTTGTAGAGGAGAAGACAATTAAACTGGAACATGTTGCCATTAAGCTACAGCTGGCTGACATTTTTACCAAGGCTCTTGATGCAAATCAATCTGAAAACTTGAGGGGCAAGATGGGTATTTGCCAACATGAGAAATTATAACAATTAATTTTTCTCAAAACAAGGGTTGAAGGAGTTATTTTTGTTAAGTCTATTTTAAGTGGGTTAATCATATATTTCCACAATTCTTTCAAAATTATTAAGAAGTTGATTAGACACACTTTTGCCTCCTTCCACTCTCATCTCTGCAACAAATCCCATTCTCTTAATCAAAGTTCTCTCTCTAGTTGGAACAGGAGGAGACTGAACGAATCAGAAGGGAAGAGGTTGCTGCTGAAGATCAGCTCAATGCTGAAGAAAGTAGCTCCTCTGAAGGTGACAGTGCTTAAAGTTTGGTGGAATTTTCAAGCCTGATGCTGATGCTGTTGATGCAAGTGTCTTCAGATTTTATTTGTTGTTTTTTATTTTGGATAACTGTATAACATTTAAGTACATGTTTCTTTGGCCCATTTGTGGCTAAAGAGGGGGAGATAATTTGTGTTAATCACTTGGTAGACCTCATATTTTTTCTGCAGTCATATTCATTCTGCTGCTCTATATTCTCTGATTGCTTAGGGGCTTTAGCCAAAAATCTGCCAAAGGGGGAGTTTGTAAGTGTTTATTTATTGGCATGTATTTTTGGTAAAACCAGTTGTGTGAATGTCATGACTGATGTCATAACATTCTGGTTTATTAGGTACTTTATGCAGAAAAATTATGGCATACAGTAGCTACTGTGTATGAGTGTGTATCTGAGCATTTTGCAAAAGATCACATTTATTGCCTTCTACCAAAATCAGTAAACAGGATTTTTGATGTCATAACAAATGTTAAGACATCCTGTACTGATCTAACAGTAGTGCAGTTTGGTTAATTCTGAGATTTTTCAGGAAGTTGGCTCATTCCTTCCAGAACAGAATCTC